>OY970835.1:9977500-10577500 GCA_963853835.1 Calendula officinalis | reverse complement strand
GGATAATATTATTGTCTAAATTATATAAAGGTTATTATATAATTAATTATTAAATGTATAAATATAAGTATATATATATTTCGGTATATATACCGAATTATATATGGGTATATTTATACCGAATTATATTTCGGTATTTATACCGAATTATTAAATGTATAAATATTTCGGTATGTCTAGGGTTATTCTCTTAGTGCTTTCCCTTGCTCACCCATGAAAATACTTCCTCCCTCCCATGAAGTTTCGGCCGAACACAAGGAAGAACACAAGTCTTGTGTTCTTCATGTTCTTCGTTCGTTCTTCGAAGATTGATCGAGTTATTCACGGATCGTTGCAAGAACCGGATAGAAGGTTTCTTGTCTTGCTCATCACTGGTGGACTAATCTTAAGCAGTTAAGGTATGATTTGGAAAACCCTTTTTCCCCCTCCCTCTTGTTCGAAGTCGACGAACAAAGAACCCTAGGGTTCTTGGTCAGTGTTCGACGAACACACACAAGCTTGTGTGTGTGTTTGAGTTTTTCGTACAAGGTTTCTTTCTTGTTAATCTAGTTTAGATTTCCAACATCCCAATCCTTTAGGGTTTAAGGATTAAGTTTAATCTCAGTTCCGCTTTTAGGGATTAAACTAGCTAGTTGGTTTAACTGGCAAGAACAAGTTCATGTTCTTGTCAATATTGTTCGAACCAAGCATACTAGGAGGTTGACCCAAGTGGTCAATCAGTTACAATGAAACCCTTCACAATATACACATTAATCAATTTGGTTTTCCCAATAAAAGTACTTAAACTATGCACATCTTGATCACTTGCTAAGGAATGTAATCCTTCGTCTAAAGACATGCTTGGTGTTTTATAATGGTAATACATAATAGTTTCGCCATCATAACCTAAATCTTCAACTAGAGAATTTAACTCATGAATAGAAAATGTATCTATATTAATAGCATCCACATAGCTTACTTTCCCATCCACATATTGTCTCTTTGGGCAGTTTTGGAAAGTCCCACCATGATGAATCTTCATTGTGAAAACACTTGGGAAACCCTCTGTAATTTCAAAAAACAATCGTTGTGAGAAAATTGACATAAAACCCTACTCCATACATCATTATAACACTATATTACTGTAAAAACTAAGAAATTTAAGTTCTTTTCGAGCAATACGATTAAGTACAATGGCCAATTTTGAAAATCAGAGTAAAAAAAAACGAACCGTATTATTCTTCAACGTTGTGATCATCCTCTGCTGAGTGATGAGAATATGGCGGGATTTCCATCGTTTCTTCAAAGGGTTTTGTTTCTTCAAAGGATTTTTTTGGTGAAAACGAAGGGATTATTAGCTAGAGATGAAAAGGGTTTGTAGGTGAAGAGGGTTTTGATCGAGCGTTTGAGCCAAATAATGAAGAAGACAAATACTTGAATGAGAAGGAAGGGATGACAAATGACAAAACCGCCCCCACGTGCGAAGCACGTGATTTCACTTAACAGACCAAATAGATTTTCGTTTTGGTAAAGGACTACTGGTGAAAAACCTTTCCAAAATAAGGACCATCGGTGTAATTTTTGAAACTAAAGGACCATCAGTGAAATTTGGTACAAAGTTAAAGGACCATCCGTGTAATTAACTCTAATATATATAATCAACTACCTAGCTAGTATACATTACAACCTATTCGTTGATCTTTAAGCTTGATATATATATATATATATATATATATATATATATATATATATATATATATATATATATATATATATATATATATATATATATATATATATATATATATATATATATATATATATATATATATATATATATATAACAAAAATATATTAATTTGTTTTTCTTAGGCTATATGGAAGGTGTCAAAAGTTTTGGCATTCCTAAAAGTTGCCATTCAGGTCGACTTGAAGGAAAGGGAGGAGTAGTTAAGATATTCGTGCCAATGCACGAAGAACTACAAGTTCCTCATTTAGTAATCTTAAAGCACATGACGTGCCTTACTCCATATGTTGATGAACATATGGATATGTTAAAGTTGACGAACCCGGGTAAAGAACAAGTGTGGTACATAAACAATCAAAACAAGGATTTGGCAAGTTGGTTGAAAGAGAAGGTGACAACATGTGACGACGTTGATGACACTGTGAAAAAATTGGGACAAGGTCCAGATGCTAGAGTAAAATCATACCAAGGATATGATATTAATGGTTATACATTTTACACAAAAGATCAAGATAGAAAAAGTACAGTGCAGAATAGTGGAGTTACAATAATAACATCAACAACCGAATTCGATAGGCGCGATCAAGATACATTGATAAGCATCGCAAAAGATTCTTATTACGGTGTGATACAAGAAATTTGGGAATTGAAGTATTCTGTTTTCATAATTCCAGTGTTCAAGTGTAAGTGGTTAAATAACCGTACTAGTGTTCAAGTTGACGGATATGGTTTTACACTTGTCGATCTTGAAACAAATGGCTAAAAATCCGAACCATTCGTTCTCGCAACACATGTAACACAAATTTTTTTCGTCAAAGATCCGAGCAAAGCAAAATACCACATTGTGTTGCAAGGTAAAAGACGTATTCTTGGCGTTGATAATGTTGTGGACGAAGAAGACCACGACAACTTCGATGATTTACCACCATTTTCTGTCGGTATCGAACCCAGGAATTTTGAATACATGAATAGAAGCACATATGTACAACCTGACGCAGAAGGAACATATATTTGATAACTCGATCTATTGTGTACCATGATATATTAGTGTTAATAAATGTACTATGTGTTTAATTTAGTACTACATGAGTTACTGTTTTATTCATGTGTAACATTTGAATTTGTTACGTTGCAGCGTTCATGTAGGTTTAAAAATTATGAAACCTGAAACCGCAACAACAAATAGAAAACCGCAACACCTAATAGAGATAAACTGCAACAACTAATGCATAACCGCGATAACAAAAAACAAACCACAACAACTAATAGATAACCGCAACAACAAATGACATAAAAACCCGCTAAAACGAAATTTTGTATTCCAAACTATTCAAATCCAAAAACATAAGTTACCCAAAATCGAATCACAAATCAGTTTGCACAAAACCTTAATCGAAAGCTCTGCACTAGTTCGCCGGAGTTTATTTTCACTTTCGTTTTCTTCACCTTGGATAGTCACCGTCGTTGCTCTGAACACGTCGAAACCTTAATCACTTTACCCAAAACCTTAATCGAAACCTTATTGTTGTTAGCTTCTCGTCGACCTAAACCCTAGTTTCCCGTTACATCGCCGAGATTCCTTCACCAAGGTACTGAGTTTATGATTTTAAAGTATTCTGTTAATGATTTTTCATGTTTGTTATGCATTCATAATCATCTTTTTTGTTCATGTATTCTGTTTACGCATGTGTGTCCTAAGTTTGCAGAAATGGCCGATATTTCACAACGTAAGAGACGTAGAGGCGAACGTGGTCCTGCATCTTTTGAGAAGAAATATACAAAGGAGGTATATAATATTGAATTTGATGAAAATCATATCCCGCTTAGTAAAGAACTGATGTCATGGTTTGGGATGACGGTTCAACATCGTTTCCCGCTAGCAACTGATATGGGCAAAATGAACAAAGCCATATTTGAAACACAATGGCTGGATACCAAGGTATATATGTATAATTATTAGAAATATGATATTATAATATATAATTTATTGACTCTAAATTGTAGAATATGTGGAATATCGAGAACGATGATGCAAAAGAGTTAATGAGGAAGAAAGCTGTGAAAATTGGTACAAATTTTAAATCTAGGCTTGTTAAAGATTTCGTCCTTACAAGTAAGGATGCTTGAGAAGTATACGTTTCTTAAGAAGGATGATTGGGCTCAATTTTTGGCACAAAGAAGCACCCCAGAATTTATGGTATCTCTTAATATTATATGTTTAGTATTGTACAATATTTTATTATTAAAAATTTGTTAATTTGTGTTGCAAAAAACGGAGAAAGCACAAGCAAGCAATGCAAAGAGACAATTCAATGTGTGTGTGGGCCGAAGCGGGTGGACCCGTTATAAAAAAAAAGGAAGCAGTTTGGTCTGAACTTCTAGAAAACCATAGTGTTCTTGCGGAGGTTCAAAATGAACGGCCTATGCTGTTTTTGATGGGTTGTGCAGTTAAGAATAATAAAGGAAAGTTTGAACTTCCTTCGGAAGCGCTGGAAAATTTCCAAACTTTGGTAAGCTAAGTTTTATTTAATTGAAGTTTTTTATCTTTTTGGTAAACAAATACTTTTTGTAGCTTGCGGTAGAGAAAGAGATGATAGAGGATGGCACTTATGCAGAAATTAAGGTGGATCCTTTAATTCGTCTTCAAGGACGTGAGCACGGGGGACGATCTCGGACTGTATTCGAGGTAATTGGATACACAAAGGTTAAAGGTGGATTGATTAGAAATGTGATCCCGCAAAGTACCCCCGCGGTCAACACAAGCCACCATGATTCATGTGGGTCTCGTGGAATGGTGGAACACTATCCACCTATTGAGGTAACATATTTATAGTTTTGCAGCATATACTTTCCCGCCTTATAATTGTATCTGATTTACAGGTGATGACACCATGTGAGTTGCTAATTAAGGTGGCTGATGCCCATTTAATTAAAGTTGATTCTAGACAAGTATGGCCAACTGTCAACTGGCAACTGTTAGACGGTAAACCAATTGCCGATGGTTGTGTAAAAGTCCAAGTTGATGAGATCGTGGATGGAAAGGAGGATTTTCCTGTCCATCCTCTCACAAAAACAGATGAGGTTTAAAGGGTTGAGCATTTGGTTTATAATTTAGTACAGTGGCCAAGATATGTAGTGACGGTATATTTTAGTTTTTTTTAATGTTTTTGGCCGCTTTTATCTAACTTTGAAGAAACGTTTTAGCTTGCCAATTCACCACTACCAAGTCCGGAAAGGGACTCGAGAGATTATTCTCATCATACATTTGACTCGGGAGAATCTAGGGATATGTCAACAAATTCTGTTTATATACCAGAAATGCCCGAAACTTCACCCTTCCCTTTAGATCGACTTTTATGGATATACACACATGGTTAGTCTTATCATTATTTTTATCCTTATTTTTAAATACTAATGTATTTATCATTACTTACTGTTGTTGCAATTAGTGGATGCAACATTCGTCGTAGCCCAAACCATCACCACAGCCCAAACATTCCCCGCAGCCCAACCCATTAACACACCCCAACCCGACCACCCAGCCCAAACAGTCACTAAAGCCCAAACAGCCACCGCAGCCCAACCCGACCACCCAGCCCAAACTGTCACTCAATCCCAACCCATTAACCCAGCCCAAACCATCACTGAAGGCCAAACAGTCCCCGAGGCCCAATCTATTAACACACCCCAACCCGACCACCCAGCCCCCGAACAGTCACTAAATCCCAAACACCCACCGCAGCCCAACCCGACCATCCAGCCCAAACTGTCACTAAATCCCAACCCATTAACCCAGCCCAAACCATCACCGAAGCCCAAACAGTCCCCGTATCCTAACCCGACCACCCAGTCCAAACTGTAACTATAGCCCAACCCATTAACCCATCCCAAACCATCCATGAAGCCCGAACAGCCATTGCAGCCCAATCAAACCCCGCACTCCAAACAGTCAATGCAGCCCAATCAGACCCCGCACCCGAAACCGAGATTCCTCTTGATCCTGAGTACGACGTGCATTATGCGTTGGTAATGGCCGATGCTCCCCAATTTGTCCCACTACTTCACGAATTCTTTAAATATAACAAATATGGTCTTACTCTTCCTTCCCCTCCGGGTATTTATCCGGAGACATTTAAACAAGTCATCCCAGCCCCGGATATTTTACAATTAGCTCGATTCCATTGGGTTGATTGTGAAGGGTTTCATTGTAACTGATTGACCACTTGGGTCAACCTCCTAGTATGCTTGGTTCGAACCATATTGTCAAGAATATGAATGTGTTCTTGCCGGTTAAACCAACTAGCTAGTTTAAAAGCAGAACTGAGATTAAAGTTAATCCTTAAACCCTAAAGGATTGGGGATGTTGGAAATCTAGACAAGTTTAGCATATTGACCGAATACTCGAACACACACAAGAGGGTGTGTTCGTTCGACCGAACGGACCGAAGAACACATATGCTTGTGTTTTTGGTCGCATAGGGAGAAGAAGAAAGAGAGATCTTCCAATCAATACCTTAGTTGCTCAAGATAGATCCACCAGTGATAAACACAAATAGAAGCCCTCTAGATAAGCTCTTGTAATGAAACTTATTCGACAAACTCGAAGAACACGAAGGACACAAAGAACACAAACTTGTGTTCTTCCCTCTTGCATGTATTCGGCCGAATAGGGGGATGGGAGGGAGGCTAGGGTTTTTCAAGTGAGGATCAAGGAATAAGGGAACCCTAAGCCTTCTATTTATAATAGAAGGACTTTCACTTAGGTCCCTTCTAGTTTAATTAAGTTTAATACTTAATTAAACT
The DNA here is from genome assembly GCA_963853835.1 of Calendula officinalis. Classification (NCBI taxonomy): domain Eukaryota; kingdom Viridiplantae; phylum Streptophyta; class Magnoliopsida; order Asterales; family Asteraceae; genus Calendula; species Calendula officinalis. The sequence goes on along the minus strand of OY970835.1, from coordinate 10,570,971 downwards.
TTCCTATCTTTCGTTTCTAACCCTTATAGTTTAACTAGTTATATCACTGTCTCTTAACTATTTAATGTCTAGTATTATACACTTTAACTATTTTGGTATTTGTACATACGAAATATATACTTGTATTTTATACTTTTAATAATTAATTATATAATGAACTTTATGTAATTTAGTCAATAATATTATCCAAACACCATATGATTTAACTACTTTAAATCATATTATGGATAATCTATAATTAACACATTGTAAATTTACTCAACTAGTAAATGTACAAATACTTGTATTAAATTAGTTAGATAAACTAATCTAGTAATAAGTTGAACTTAACTTAATACTTAACTGATTCATAAATGAGTGTTATGAATCATTCCTCTTCTAAGTATCATTACATATCTTACTCGTATTATATGCACTCACCGGTGTGACTAACTATGCACATAAATCCAATAGACTCCTATAGACATGGACTTGACATCATAGGTTGACTAACTATGCACATAAATCCAATAGACTCCCACTTGTGCAAGTTTGTAACCTTTGCTTGATGACACTAGTCCTGCAGCGACCCTCTAGCAGGCAATACATGATAACCAACCCCATAGAAACTCTTATACCCATGTATTCTTTAAAAAAACATATTAATAGCATCGTCTAGTAAAGAACACTCTATCTTTACTTCTTGGGTAACGTGTTAGGTTTATCCCTTGCAGCACGATAATTTTGATAACGAATACGAGCATGGTAGAATTTATCAACTCCTGTACTCGAAATCATTTCTTGACCTCTTGATTTAAAATTGTGTGATAACGACAAAGAATAGACCAGTTCATTGAGCACGGCCGTGCATTTTCAGTTTTATCATCATGTCAAGGGACCCATAAATATCTAACCTAGAAAGGAGGTGAAATTAATATCTTGTTATATTTCGATTCAAAATACAACTTCCTCTGTACCAAGTAAGGCCTCGTATGACAATCATGTTTAAGATTTGTCTAAGACGAACCAAAGTACATTAGTCATTGTATCCCAAACCAAATACCTCAGGCATAAGGACAATCCTAGTGAATAATACTTTTGAACTTTTCAACCACGAAGTATTATCACGGTGGTCAATCCAATATTCGTTGAGCTCCAACAGAATATCACCGATATTTGGTTTACACAAAACTTGTGTAGCTATCTTCGAAGAACTTCGAATCTACCACCAAATACCGCAATGACGTCAACGTCCCATCAAGGTTCCCACCAAGACGTGTAGTCACGGATGATATCATTTGAATAAAGTAACTTTTATTCATGGATCTTTTAAAACATACAAAGTCTGAATAATAATGATGCTAACTCATGTATTATTCCTCACTAGACATAGATATTATTACTGGATCATTACTTATTCCTTCTGTTCGTGTTGATTACTTAATGACTTTTACAACCTTAATTGTAACTTTATAACTGAACTAGTCATTTCTATTAAACAAAAGACATAAGATAAGTATTTGAAATACACTATTACTTTTGTCTTTGCTAGATTTTATTCTTGCAACATTCTAGAACATATTCTAGTCTTGCCTTTTATGCAATTCGGTAAACATAGGAGGCTTGGAAAGTAACTCCTTAGTTTCTTGAATTCATAAAATTCGCCTTGTAACTAAAGCCTCTTTTAGTCACTTGATTTGTAGATATATCCTTACTAGTTAAAGAAATCTCCTTAAATGATTAACTTATTCACTGGAGTGTGAATATCCCATTAGATTTGCAATAATCAATCACAAGACTTGTGACCACGCTATTAGGCTTGCAATAATCTAATCAACGATCATTTATCATTTCTCTTAACTCTTTGACTAACGAATTGGTAATATCTTGTTGGTAATATCTTACTAACTTACTAAATTCATTGATACCTTTAATGAATTATGTTAGTCATAGCTCCCACTTAGTTTTATGGAATATAAGCATTTCTTAAACTATCACTTTGACTAAGTCAAGACTTTGACTTTCTTGGTAAAAAACTTATAGTTTAATCTTTTAAGAATTTATTAATTATTAAAGTCATAATTTGGATTTGCGAATATCCAATATTCCTGTTTAGGGAATTATGACTTTTATTGACTACTGTATCTAACAAGTATAAAACACTTGAGATGATACTTTCAATTCTTAAATACTTTAGTATCTTTTTAAGAACTTTATTTAATGCCAAATTCATTTCTTGGATTTCTTAAATATCCAACATCCATATTAGGGAATTATGACTTGATTAAATACTGTATTTATTACAAGTATGAAACACTTGCATTAATACCTTTATTTCTTAAATATTTTAATATAGTTTGACCCTTTTAAGAGTTTATTTAATGCCCAAGTTATTCTTCGGATTTTTGCGAATATCCAATATTCATATTAGGAAATTATGACTTCATTAAATTCCTTTATCACAAGTATGAAACACTTGTAATAATACTCTTATAGTCTATCTTGATTATATCCAATATAATCATATTATATTAATACTAATGCTTTAAAACGTACTATCATAAGTAATTTATTACTTACGATGTTTTAACTAGGTTCAATAAACTTTGAACTTGATCTTTCCATAAAACTCTTAAATACTTGTATTAGAAAAACTTTCTAATTTCTAGTATCTAAGTAATTGAGCTTCCAAGATATTATTATTCTTTCAACAATCAAACATATATAAATCATGAGATTATCAGCAAATCAAAATTTGACTTACAATCTAGTCATAAAACTTGACTAGTGTAATTATCACACATGCACACATTATAATTCAACCATGGATTCATAATTTGGTGAAACCAAAAACGAGTTTTAACATAAAAATTTGTCTTAACAAAATAAAATAGTTTTCCATGAATCCAAAATGAAAAAATACTGAATTATAAAATCAACTTGGTGTTTGTGGGATTATTACTATCTCATGCAGGCCATCTTCACTTTCCATCATCTCTTGCAATAAATGATTGCAAAAGTTGAGTTACTCGTAATGAACTTTACAAGTGTCTTGAAGTGAATATCTAGAAGTTGGTCAAGTCAACTGAGGAGCTTGCATTGCCTCCTACCCTTTGACCCTCGCCACAACCATGACACCGTTTCTCGGTCCTTGCCTTGTTTAGCTTCACCTTCTTGCCCTTTTGTTTGACTCCATTACCCTTAGGCACGTCTTGGCTGGGATCGGTTTTACCCCTTCCCTTTCCACTGCGCCTCTTTCTTTTTTCACTACCATCATCAGTTATTACGAGGTCATACTTAAACTTGGTCCCCAAACTCAACTCATTAGTCTTGAGCATGGAATGTAGCTCATCATTGGATTGCTCCATGTTATGCATGCTGTAGATGACTACACAAGGCTTATAGTCATCTGACAATGAGTTGAGTATCGTTTCTATTGCTAACTGCAACGATATTGGGTGTCGTAGTCTTTTTAAGACGATCCATGTGCTCTTTCATTTTCAAGACGTGAGCACTCACTGATGATCCCTTAACCATCTTGCAGGAGTTGAACACTCTTCAAGTGTAATATGCTTGTACTGGTTCATTTCTAGCATTCGCGGCAGGGGCATTTAGCATTGCTCTATCTAGGACATTTCCTTTTCTCTCATGCCTAAGCATAATCCGAAGATCACGCTTTCAATTGAGAAATTTTGACCCAGTCAATTTGTCCTTTTCTATAAACAAGCATAGTGAGAGATTATTGGTACGTATCGTGTTGGTTGTTGCTGCCGTCTACAAATCAAACCCAGTTTAATAAGTAATTCATTATGCATTTTAACCAAGTTACACCATAAGCCCAAACGGGTAAAAAACGAGAATAATAAGTCCGGGATATAAACAAAACCTTCCAATGAGTTATACTACTTATTCAACATCAAAATTACATAACTAACATGTTACTTGCATCCAATTGCAAGTTTTACCAATTTTGACCTAATTTAGGTCAATTTGCACATACTGGCAACCAAACGGGTCAACACCCGAAAATAACATAATCATACTTCCCATTTAGACAACTAACACATTTATGATATGAAATTGATAATTAAAGTTTGCAAGTCATACAAGACTAAAGTCAACTTCCAGGTTTGACCAAACTCAACAATTCATGATTTTAACTAGTTTATGACCAAATTCCATTCTAGCCAAACACTACTAACATTTTAACACTTCATAACAAGTTAAATAACAATTTCCACAACTATCAACTATCATTCTAACATGGTTATTTAACCTAACAAAACTTGAAGAACACCCAAATATACATTTCATCAAATTGGGGAAAAACTCCATCTTCTTCCCTAGAACTCCATTGATGGAGCTTTCATGGAAGCTTAACCAATTAGTTATAACTAACAATACTACACATATAACTTGCAAGAACTCAATAAAACACCAAATCATACATCAATTTCGGATTTTGAGCAAGATCCAACAAGAACTCCATAAAAACCCATTAACACAAAAACCCTAGTTCATCCATTACTCAAGAACTTGAAATCCTAGCTATAGAAGGGAGAAAGCTTACTTAATATTGCTTCTAAATTCCGTAAATCACACAAGGGAGACAAAATCTTAAAGCAACAATCTTCAATTTGAGAGAAAAAGTTTAAGTGTGTGTCTTGTGTGTGTTGTGTGTGTTTGTGTCGAGTACCAGGCAAGAGAAAAGGCAAAGTAGGAGGTTTTGACACCTCCTACAACACGTGTCCAATAAAAAATAATAAAATCCCACAATTCATTTAATCACAGTATATAATACAGAATATTTGGTTCGCAGATAATTAATTTAGACCTAACTAACTCAAATTTTAACAACGAATATATTTTTGGAACCCTGGTTCAAAAGTGAACCCAAATATATAAAAATCATTTTAATATTTAAATATCTTAATTTTACTAATTTTATTGGTTAAAATACAATTTAATTCAAATAAATAAAATAAAATTATATATTATAATAAACAATAAGATATTACTTAGCGAAAGTAATAAAATATTCTAGGTCGGGTGTCTGTATGTTACACTCTGTGTATATGTATTACCAATAAAATAAATAACTATTAAATTTATATACAACCTTTTTCTCGGTCAAATCCTTAGTTAAATCCTTTTCGCTTTTTCTATTTTTCTTTATATAAAGAAATGTGTTGACCAATCATAAAACCACCAATAAAAATATAGTCTTTTCTTTTTTCAGTCAAACCTACTCTTTTTGTCAGCGTACACTCCTCTTAAACTGAAACCACCCCCTCTTAAAAGAGAGTAATGGTACTGCTTCCTACCATTTATTGCTACTAATCTTCCTACTCATTAGATCAAGACATGTGTCAAAATCAAGAGATAGTATTAAGAGAGAGAAGTAATGGATTACACCTGTTATCATATCAAGGTGGATTTAAGGTGTTGCCCATGACCTATTGGTCATGGGTTCAAGTCCCGTCGTGGACAAAAAGGTGGAAGGTTCGAGGGAAGGCATACTGCCCCTTGTGGATGTCACTGTCTAGGCTCGAACCACTAACTTACTAACTTGCCGTTCAAAAAAAAAATCATATCAAGTGGTAGGCAGATGAGTATGAACAAATCATAGAAATAAATATTATTTCTCCTTAAAATATTCTTTTTTTCATAACCTTACACATACCACACCCATGAATTATCAATCAATTTAATATTTTAAAATAGGGGTCTAGACCAATTAGACAAGTTTTCTAAACCCAATAACCTATTGTCAATGTTTTAATAGTGTTTTAAAACTCTAATATAATTTAAAAAGCATTTATTTTCATTTATTTCTAGCGAAAATCCCTAATATAATTTACGTTAACAATTATGGTGCATTTAAGTTTGGTGAAACCCTTGAAATCATGTCTGTAACACCGCGATTTTTCACCAAAAATTTAAAACTTTTTAAAACACATTTTTAATAATAAAATGATACTTAAAATAAAATGTGTCATAAATGATCTAGTTCATAACCGTCCCAGTATTAAATGAGGAAAAATAAATAATAATAAATAGTTTATTAATAATAAATTGTATCCATGCAATAGTTTTCCAGAACCGGATCACACATCAGCCTTCTCCTTGCCCTTAAGACCACTAGTATCTGCACATGTGGGGGAGTTTGGGTCAGCGAAATGCTTATTGAATTCCCTACCCGAGTTAGAGGGTTCGCCAAGTACCGTCAATTACAAATAATTGACACAAAAAAAATACACAACATCATCACAATCAATCAACCAATTTAAATAACATTTAAATTATAATAACCACCAAGTGACCGGGTGCCACATCATGCCATAACCACACCCGACACGTTACCATCAAACCAGATAATTGAGTGCCACATCCTTCTGTACCCCACACTCAACCCATCCCCCTCCTTCGCACCGTAACCTCATGCCTGGATGCCACATCATGCCGTAACAACACCCAGCGGAAGTTTCGCGACACTTCACGAAAGGAGTAATCGTAAATTATCACATATATATTCCGCATCCATAATGTATACCAAATAAGCAACAAATACCAAAATAATCCACACAACACCATAACACAACAATTACACATAGCACGTACAATTTCGGGTAAGCTAATAAAAGCAAAACATACACGAAACTCACATTTGCTTTGCTAGCTTTCAATACTCCCCTGATAACCACTAATCACTACCAAGACACTCCCGAACCTATAATACATATAATAAAAACCCTAGTCAAAACCCAACACCAAAAAAACCCAACATACCAAATCTGTCAAACACGCGACAACTCACTGTACCGGCTATAACTCCTAAATCGTGTACGTACCTGATGGACACCAAATTTAAACTACATAAACTAGACATCTAGGACATTTCGTATTTAGAACTCCCTGCACAAATCAGACCCGAAGGGTCCCGAAACCAACCCGCAACACAGCATATAATACTATACGAAAATAACTATAAGTTTCGAACCGTGAGTCCTGGCTCGGTATTGACTCAAGATCATATAATACTATACGAAAAAGGATGAGGAATTTACCCTAGTGAGCTAATAGAACATATGTTCATTATTTGTTAATAACTATCTTTATTAATCCCTTAATATGACCTAATAAACATAAAACATAGTTAGATAGTGATTTTTATTGGCTTAGTGGTAAGGCCACCTGAAATTAGACGCGGCAATTCCTGACACGGCACGAACCCGACCTAATTATGCAAATTCTCCAAAATTTACCATCCTCTGATTAAAGTATCATTGATGTTATCACCAACTCTAAGCCTTACCCTATATTTAGCCAAAATATGCTTCTCCACTATGAAACCCAAACCGACATCTTTGGACCCTCACTTGACACATTAACCAACCCCTCCTCAAGTCTATACACATCCTGTAACACCCAAAAATTCACAAAAAATTAAAACTTATTGAGTACAAGATTTTAATAAAAACTGGTCCCAATAAGTGTAATATAGAAATCCCAATAATAAAGTTGTCATTTAAAAATGTATTTAATACGGAAAATGTTTAATTAAATAAAGTGTTTTAAAAGAGTAATTGATGTCCACCTTCTCTGGGAAGATACAGCGGTCAATCGTCCACCTTCTCTTTACCTTTGCTAGTACCTGAAACAGCGGGGGGAAATATGGGTCAACTAGGAAGCTGAGTGAACAATCTCAAAATGCACACAATCATAACATACGACACATGAGGGCACATCGGTGTACTCCTACTCGGAATCTACTCAGTTAATTACTCAGATTTATTTCTCAGATTTTATTACTCAGATTTTAATTTATATAGCGCGCTTGTGTGATTCGGGTCGATCGCCCCTCCTCACACCTCAGATAGGCGTAAGCCAAAACTCAGACGGGAGGTGATCCCAAAACTCAGACGGGAGGTGATCCCAAATAGGCATAAAGCCAAAACTCAGATGTGTGTTATTATGTTTTTATCTCTTTAACATAATTATCTCAGATGCCCTAGCAAGTAGTAGAACATATACTCAGATCAGTGTAATAAAACCAGATGCCCAGATACTCAAATAATAGATCAAAACACAGATAGCAAATATATTGCAAGTAATGAAACATATAAGTCATGTATGTATAACGTTATAACTGAATACTCACCTCGATAACGTATGCTCCAAAATTAATCCATGAATAGATTACACACTTCCTCAATGCTATTTAGAGCCCTAAAACAATTACATAAACATATATCACAATTTTGACATCAACAACATAAACTCAGTTCACTAAAATGGTCGTATCGCCCAAACCATAGGTCCAATAGACTCCGAATTTAACTTTTCAGAAACTAGAATCCGAGCCTGAAAATTGACTGAGAGACGAGCCGTCTCTAATTCAGACCCTAAGGGTCTCGAAAACATCCGAAAACCCAGTACAGTCGCACAGCGATATGTCACTGCGACAGTCCACCGTATTGACCGTAACTTTCAAACGATAAATCCGTTTAACGAGTGCTCGGTCAATTCGGAAAGCTAGATCAGAGCACAACAAATCTCTGTGAGACGGTCCCTCCGTAAAACGGAATATAAGGCCTTCAAAACAGCCTACAAAGTCGCTCAGAAAAACTGCCAGAACTAAATACGAATTCCAACAACAAAACTCGACACCAACCCAACACAACCACCCTGAACGTCTACCGAGGTGTCCAGAATTACATGCTCTCGGGTTCTTCGACATTGGCTCGAGATTGACTTAACAACTCAAAAATAGTAAAAGAAAAACGATTAGGATAGGGATAGAAAATATACCTATGGATCAATACGCGATAATGATCAATACTCTCGAACACCAACACTACATCGCCACCAAACCCAACGATACTTATGATGGGCAGTCAAACAAGCCATGAATAAGGGCTGATTCCCTTTGTTTGGAGGATGCCAGCACAAAGGCAAAGCAATAGCGTTGACCACAAATAAAATCCTTTGGTCTGTGCAAGCATCTCATTGGTTGACGCAACAATTTAGATCAAAACTAAGACATCACCATCTAAGAACAATTACTGGCTTCTCCTCCTTGCTCGACCGTAATATCCCACCGACTTCCCATGTGTTTGTTTCCCTTGTCTCCAATTGATGTAATGGCACAAGGATTCTTGACGGCAGAGACTTGGCCATACGTTTTTAAAAACAAGAAAAAGGGTTTTGGGGATGTTTATTTAATTGATTAATGGATCTCCTAGTAGGCCTTGAGCCCGAAACAAAAATCAAACTCTACAACACAGATTAACATTGGCCTTGGACATCGGCCGGCCCGACTCAAAATAATACCACTCCACTCTTATGATTAACTAACCGGTCCAAACCCGAGACGGACTATTTAATTAAATTATGAATCGTCCATTAACTATTTATTTAAAGTTTAACTAAAAACTTTGCCACTAATGTTATTAATTAATTTAGTTGTCATGGCTCTCGGTTTACAAGCCGTATTAAAACCCGAGACGCACTCATGAATAAATAACGTCTAATAATAACGAATCGTCTAGCTACATGTCGGCAAAAAATATGAACCGCCTTAACCTATTAGTTGGAAGCGTCCAATTAATAGAAAATTATATATAAATAAGATACAATGTGATTAAAATAATATTATTTTATTATTACAAAACTCGGGGCGTTACAACTCAACTCCACTTGAATCAGACTTCGTCCCCGAAGTCATTACTCGGAAATAGCTTAGGATAGCGATCTCGCATCTCAGACACATGCTCGTCAACGATACACTTCCTTAATTGGGAAATAGGAAAAGGGTTATAAATAATATGAAGCTCCACAGGGTGAACTACTCTGTCGAATGAACTCCTTCTCTTGCAACTGATCATACAACTCTTTCATCTCTGGCGGCGCAAGACGATAAGAAGTATTGGCAACAGACGTCGTACCCGGTACCAAGTCGATGTGAAACTCAACCTGTCTCTCTAGCGGTATTCTCGGTAACTCGTCGGGAACACATCAACATAACCGCTCACAATAGGAACACTCTCTGTCGATCTTGGTTTCACGTAGAGAATGGTGTCGATAACATACGCAAAATAACCCATGGCACCATGTTGAAGATGTCTTCTTGCTCACGCAGCCAAACACAGTACTAGCACCAAACGATTAATGTCGCCTTGAATCTCCGATTCAACTCCACTTGGAAATTTGCTACTGATTTGTTGATGATGTCAGATGATCTCGGCGTAGTATTGGGTCAATCAAACCATTTTCACAATTTCCCTCGGCTCTCTCATGATGATAACAACACTATTAATGGGAAACTTTCTTCCCGCACACCTCCATTTAACAAATCCATACACTTTAACAACGAATAAAATTTTCATTATGGCTTATCTCTATCAATAATGGCTCAGAAAAGGTCCTCTACTCTATGGGACATCATCTTGCTAAAGAATAAGAAACGAATGTGTAGTTTACACCGCTATCAATTAACACAAAACAAGTAATTTATTCACAAGAAATGTACATATCTCCCAGAATTCTCATATACTCACTATATAACTCAGAAATATGACCCAGAAATATAACCCAGAACTCTAACTCAGAAATAACTGCAAAAACATATATCAGGAACATAACTCATAAATCTGACTCATAAGTAAACTCAATCATACCTCAGAAGGTAGAATATCTACCAGCAACATCGTTACTTGCCACGTATAAATCTAATATATAATCATAAAAAAAAGGCATAACTACACACATCCAATTCATCTCCAATCTACTTATTTATATATATTTGCTCACCTATGATTAATAATTAAGATATATGTACCAATAATTAGAATGAATTATTTCAATATTAACTATAACTCCCAAATTACTCATACGCAATTACCTTCTATTATCAATTTAAAGGTTTTCTCATTATTCATTAATTTAATACTTTTTCACCTTTTAGAAATTCTCATTAATTCAACATAATTATATAGCTAACTTAACTTAATGTATTCCTCATTTACTCAATTCACTAACTACTCCCCATACAATAATTTAATAATAAAATATATTGCTTGATAAAATTTACTACTCACAAATAAAGTTTTCTCATGATAAAAATTTTATAACACTTCAAAACTTTTAGATAAAACTACCCGTAAATTTAAAACTTTTCTCTTTTAACTCATTTAATAACTTGCTCACTTAACTTGATTTATTAATTTTTTCTATAAACTCAAAAATTTACTCAATAATCAATAAAGATAAAAAAATTTCCTCATTTTGTTTTAATAATTCTTTATCAAATCAATTTAACGACCTCATTTTAACTATTTCTTCAAAATTTCATTGTAACGGGTTTTTTTTTTCTTCTTCTTCATATTCGACTCATTAATAAATTCCCATCAATTTAATTAAATAATTGATTATTATCTCATTATAATCGAATAAGTATATTTATCTTATTTTGTATATGATTATAGTATTTATTACTTCTCTTTTCCCGATTGCACTCACCTCAATTAACTTGATTTATTAAATTCTCAATTAATCTCGATTTATCAATTTGTTATAAACTCTATAATTACCCCATAGAATAAATTTAACTATTCACAACTACTTGATTTGATAGTTACTCTATAAAATGAATTTAATCAATGTTACTTACTCGGTTCAGTAAATACTTTTATAAATTCTTTAACCATGTATATGTATCTCAGAAAAATAAAACCTCTATGCATAAGCATCATGCCCATAATATTTATAAATAATAGTTAATGATAATTATTTCTTGGCAATTCCCCTTTTTAACCCTGCTCAACCCCACTTGGAGAAAAACTCGTCCCCGAGTTTGGAACTAGCATTCTCTACCAAAATATAGCAAGCAAGCATGTAGTCATACAAACAATTAGAATGCACATACTAACTTCACAACAACAAGCATTGGTCCATCGTTCCCCTCAAAATCTCCCCATAACCAACCAAAAGTCCTGTGTGGACAGTAATAGGGGCCCTCTATTTCTTTCGACACATACTTTTGTTTGGTCACGAGTCAATCCCAAAGTTCACGACTTCCTACATAAAAATTTCACCAGCAAATCATACTCAGAAGGAAGAAAAATTTATTTTCCATATCTAATAAATACAAATTCGCACTCAGTTGTGTGTACTCAAAATCTTATAAACATTACTCAGAAATGCACTCAGAATTACACTCGAAAAGTATACTCAGAAAAGCGATTCACGTCGCGAAATACACTCAGGGTTATTCACAGAATTATAAAATTTCACACGGGTTATATAAATATATAATTGTAACTCTTAGCGTCCACGACGCAAAATACACACTGAATATTATCACCAAAACCCGTTTTATAAATTCTCTCTTGCATCATGCTATTCACAAAATCTCATAAATCTCAAATGAATAAAACTCTTAAATATTACCGGCAATAGGAAATCGAGAGGTCGACGTGACATGCTGTATACTTGATGTGGAATCTTTACTCAGGAAACATTTTACTCATATCTCATTTTAAAAACTCGTAACTCAAACTTGAGTTTGAATTCACCCCTTGTGAATTCAAATCCCTCAAGTCAGATCTCTGATACCAACTTGTAACACCCAAAAATTCACAAAAATTTAAAACTTTTTGAGTACAAGGTTTTAATAAAAACTGGTCCAAATAAGTGTAATATAGAAATCCCAATAATAAAGTTGTCATTTAAAAATGTATTTAATGCGGAAAATGTTTAATTAAATAAAATGTTTTAAAATAGTAATTGATGTCCACATCAGCTCTGGGAAGATACAGCGGTCAATCGTCCACCTTCTCTTTTCCTTTGCTAGTACCTGAAACAGCGGGGGAAAATATGGGTCAGCTGGGAAGCTGAGTGAACAATCTTAAAATGCACACAATCATAACATACAACACATGAGGGCACATCGGTGTACTCCTACTCGGAATCTACTCAGTTAATTACTCAGATTTATTTCTCAGATTTTATTACTCGGATTTTAATTTATATAGCGCGTTTGTGTGATTCGGGTCGATCGCCCCTCCTCACACCTCAAATAGGCGTAAGCCAAAACTCAGACGGGAGGTGATCCCAAAACTCAGACGGGAGGTGATCCCAAATAGGCATAAAGCCAAAACTCAGATGTGTGTTATTATGTTTTTATCTCTTTAACATAATTATCTCAGATGCCCTAGCAAGTAGTAGCACAGATACTCAGATCAGTGTAATAAAACCAGATGCCCAGATACTCAAAGAATAGATCAAAACTCCGATAGCAAATATAGTGCAAGTAATGAAACATATAAGTAATGTATGTATAACATTATAACTGAATACATGGTGAGAATCCTCACCTCGATAACGTATGCTCCAAAATTAATCCATGAATAGATTACACACTTCCTCAATGCAATTTAGAGCAGTAAAACAATTACATAAACATATATCACAATTTTGACATCAACAACATAAACTCAGTTCACTAAAATGGTCGTATCGCACAAACCATAAGTCCAATAGACTCCCAATTAAACTTTTCAGAAACTAGAATCCGAACCTGACAATTGACTGGGAGACGAGCCGTCCCTAATTCAGACCCTAAGGGTCTCGAAAACATCTGAAAACCCAGTACAGTCCCACAGCGATATGTCACTGCGAAAGTCCACGGTATTGACCGTAACTTTCAAACCATAAATCCGTTTAACGAGTGTTCGGTCAATTCGGAAAGCTAGATCAGAGCACAACAAATCTCTGTGAGACGGTCCTTCCCTAAACGGAAACTAAGGCGTTCAAACATTAAAACTTTGCCACTAATGTTATTAATTAATTTAGTTGTCATGGCTCTCGCTTTACAAGCTGTAATAAAACCCGAGACGCACTCATGAATAAATAACGTCTAATAATAACGAATCGTCTAGCTACATGTCGGCAAAAAATATGAACCGCCTTAACCTATTAGTTGGAAGCGTCCAATTAATAGAAAATTATATATAAATAAGATACAATGTGATTAAAATAATATTATTTTATTATTACAAAACTCGGGGCGTTACATCTCAACTCCACTTGAATCAGACTTCGTCCCCAAAGTCATTACTCGGAAATAGCTTAGGATAGCGATCTCGCATCTCAGACACATGCTCGTCAACGATACACTTCCTTAATTGGGAAATAGGAAAAGGGTTATGAATAATATGAAGCTCCACAGGGTGAACTACTCTGTCGAATGAACTCCTTCTCTTGCAACTGATCATACAACTCTTTCATCTCTGGCGGCGCAAGACGATAAGAAGCATTGGCAACAGACGTCGTACCCGGTACCAAGTCGATGTGAAACTCAACCTGTCTCTCTAGCGGTATTCTCGGTAACTCGTCGGGAACACATCAACATAACCGCTCACAATAGGAACACTCTCTGTCGATCTTGGTTTCACGTAGAGAATGGTGTCGATAACATACGCAAAATAACCCATGGCACCATGTTGAAGATGTCTTCTTGCTCGCGCAGCCAAACACAGTACTAGCACCAAACGATTAATGTCGCCTTGATTTTCCGATTCAACTCCACTTGGAAATTTGCTACTGATTTGTTGATGATGTCAGATGATCTCGGCGTAGTATTAGGTCATTCAAACCATTTTCACAATTTCCCTCGGCTCTCTCGTGATGATAACAACACTATTAATGGGAAACTTTCTTCCCGCACACCTCCATTTAACAAATCCATACACTTTAACAACGAATAAAATTTTCATTATGGCTTATCTCTATCAATAATGGCTCAGAAAAGGTCCTCTACTCTATGGGACATCATCTTGCTAAAGAATAAGAAATGAATGTGTGGTTTACACCGCTATCAATTAACACAAAACAAGCAATTTATTCACAAGAAATGTCCATATCACCCAGAATTCTCATATACTCACTATATAGGTCAGAAATATGACCTAGAAATATAACCCATAACTCTAACTCGGAAATAATTGCAAAAACATATATCAGGAATATAACTCAGAAATCTGACTTATAAGTAAACTCAATTATTGTTAAGGCAAAAAGCCTTACCCCTTTGGATCTTAAGATAACAAAACAACCTAGACTAGCTTTGATTAATATGTAGAATAAAATAGCTAAGTTTAGGTCTGATACTGAGTGGTCAGTATTGGAACTCAGTATCAGAGCTCAGTATCAGATAGTGATACTGAGTACAAGGACTGAGTAGAAGGACTGAGTAAACATTTCCATGTTTACCTTGCCAGATCAAATCCCTTTGATCTCGGCCACTTTCCTTATTCTAGTCCTTGCATTACTCCTTGCCTAACTTGTAAGATCTCTATAACATTATAAGTAGAGATCATTTGGCAAGGGAGTATTCACCAATTCACTTTACTCTTTCATATCTATTGTAATTGATCAGTGGTCTTGTTATTCCGCAACAAGCCACACTTAGTGGAATTATACATTTGACTCATATCTTGTTCTTATACAATATTTGTCTTGAGTTATAATTATCCAATCAATTAACCATCTAAACCAGGGAGTTGTGACCTAACAACTAGTATCAGCCAGTCAAATCAGCCAGTTTTACTTCCCAATACCTTAATTATCTTTCAATCACCTATAAATAACCGTTCTTTTTACTTCAAATATTTTTTAACAGTTATTTCATTCTTTCTCTTTAAATTCTATCTGCGATTAACGATTTCACTCTTTCTTAGCAAGCAAAAACTCTTAAATCAAAATCACAGATGGCGAACTACACTCTCGTCGCTCCAGAGGTTGAATCGGAAATCAAATTCCGAAATGATGAACTGCCCAGGTTTGCGAGGAACAACATCACAGCCAATTTCACTATTCCTCAAGCCTGGGTATGCCAAGAATTCACAAACATTGTGATTTTTTTGAAAAATTGCCCAATTGCTCGTGCACTGACTTTGTCTCCTCGAGCAATTTACCCAGAAATGCTATGCGAGTTTTGGTACTCTGCCACACTCGATTCTCCAGATATGATTGCTGGGTGGGTAATTAGGGATCAAAGAAGGGAATTTGTTTCTACTGCCATCATTCGTGAAACATTGAGGCTTCCTGCCCAAGCTCAGTATGACCCATTCGTTGATAGAACAGAGGCACACTCAGTATTGCCATTTTTGGGTCGAAGAGGAACAACGAGCATAATCAAAAGAAACGAATTTGGTCCTATGTGGGGTATTCTCATTACAATGATTATTCGGTGTATGACCCACAAGACGGGTGCTTTGGACCAATTAAATGAATTTGGGATGCAAATAGTACATGCTTTGTACTATGGAAGAAACATTGATTATGCAAGGCTCATTTTCAATGAATTAGCTGCTTTGGTTCGGGCTAACACAAGGGAATGTAATGTCCCTTTCTGCAGATTCTTATCACTCATCTTTCAACACTCAATTCCCACACATACTTATGATGAGTTTCACAGTCCAAGGGTTGATCTTCCTCCTCTTAGTGAGAAGATCTTCTTTTACAGGCCAAGAGAAGGAGAGCCTCTACTGAGTCCTTATATGTGGGCCATTGTTCAAGAACACATAAATGAGGAAGAAGACATGTCTGATACTGAATAAGACAATGATGATGATGATGATAATGATGATAATAGTGGTAATGGAGGACATGCTGGTCAAGATGTTGAGATGCAAGATGTTCCACAAGTTCAATAACCGACTCAACAACATATCTCTCATACTGAGTCGTCTGAAGCCACACCGCTTGTCCTAAGAAGAAGAAGAATAAATCTCTCACCCGTCCTTATGGGCGTGTTATCATCTGAGGAGGTGCAGCCTGCGAATGTTCCATCATTAACTGCCTCTCTTCAAGCCCAAAGCCTAGTTGCAGCCACCGCTGACCTTCCAGGTCCAGAACTAGTCCCAACTGCTCAACCAATTGAGGAACCTCATGTTCCTCTTGACGTGGAGATTCAATATGAGCAAACTACACTGGAAGGTGCTCCGCAAGACAGACAGGTCGGTATTGAAGATGTTGGTGCTGCAAATCAACAATCACATGATCCTGCACCGACCTCTGCCGATGCTAGAAGGGAATCTGACAGAGTCTCAGGTATGAATTTCTAAAAAGCCCTTAAACATATATATATATATTTCATTCCCAAATAGAGACTAAGTATTGGCCAGTACCAACTCAATACTGACCAAAGTCTCACACGATCTTTCAAATATATATCCGTTTATGGCCAACATAGCTAGCCCACTGCTGCTATGCAAAATTCATATACGGAGCACCCAATTGATCATTGTCAGTCTACAGTTGTCTCAACATTTAAAGAGACAATGGTGGTTGATGTCATACTGACACCCACTGGTGCTGCTTGAATAATGTCCAACTTATTTTTGAGTTGGGTAGCATAATTCAAGAAATGATCACAAACCCTTAAGCCACAAAATCCAAAAACTTTCCATGGGGTTTAGCCACATTTCTGTTATCACTCTAATACCGAGTGATAAACATTGAAAATAACAAGAAGCACATCCCAGGCTTCGAATTCCCAAACCCAAACCTTTTAGTAAATGTGACTTATCCTATACTGAGCTACTTAAATTTACACACTCACTTTTACTAAAAACTTCTTACACATGCTATGCAGAAGTCCACAATATTTCATCATAAACCAGATGAAATACAGACTTCACAAACTCTGTTTATATGATTATAGAGTTAAACAACACCACAATTCTATTTGATAAACCTTTCTTTTTAACCAGTTTTATATTTTTTGTTTCTTTAGCACCATCTGTGCAGGGCATTCAGGCATCACAGGCTGCAGAAGACCAAGTGACTCTGCAAGCAATCATGCAGCATATTCTGGCCGTCCAACATACTCAGACTATCATACTGGCCAGAATGGACACTTTGAGTAGTGATATTGACTCAATAAAATAGTCAGTCTCACTACTTCAACAACCACATCAGCCTCCACCAACTCCACCATCTTCACATGGTGGACACAATGAAGAAGGAGATGATGATCCTGAGCAAATGAAATCACCCTCCAATGCAGATTCTGAGGGTGAAACTGATGCTGCCACTGAGCCCATGCCATCCCCTACTCTTGAAGAACCTGACGGGGACATGGGTGGTGATACTGATCCTCTTCCCTCGCCATCCAATGATAACAATAAGGGGGAGAAGAGACAAAGAGATACTGAGGTTGATCAAACTGAGCCATCTGCTCAGGAGGAGAAAAGAAGAAGATTGAATGAAGATCAACCTCCACAACAAGAACAACAACATCAGCAAAGCCCTCATACTGAGCCACTTCGGTTTCAGTATGAGAGAAGAAGACAAAGAACTAGGTCAGCATTACAAGTTGAAGACCCACTTGAGCCATCTGCTCAGGGGGAGACTCATACTGACCAACCACAGCAAACTTATTCTGAGCCACCTGCTCATGAGGAGAATGATTTGCAAATTATGGTCTATAGGCCTTTCATCTGGCCTATTGCTGATGATGAAGATGAAGAACCAGATTTAGTGAACTATGCACTAAATCTGGTAGAACAAGAAAGTTCTTCATCATCATCCTCGGATGATGAAGAACCAGAAAATCTGGTGATTAGAAGAAGGAGTTCCTTATCAAGAAGACCCATCAATGCAGTTCTCACTTCTTCTGAGTCAAGTGAAGAACCTGCTCCTTTGGTAACAAGACAAAGAAGACATGTCCATACATTGGACAGTGATACCGAGCAAGCTCCAAGACTGACTTCTCAACAACTCTGTGCAGAACAAGAGAGATTTTTATATGAGCAAGAGTTGGGAATCAAAGCTGAACCAGAATCTGTCCCAGATACTGATACTCCTGGTCCTTCACCAGAATCTCAAGAAAGGGTCCAAACCATATTCAACATTATTGGAATATGGTTGCTGCTAGGACTCAGTATAAGGAGGGAAGGAAGGAGTTCTTGAAGACCAAAACATTTCCAAATGTAAGGGGGATACATTGGTTGAATCTGGATATCAATAAAGTAAAAGTGAAGCTCAAAGAATGAAGAATCACTATCACTTGTACTGGCTTAACCAGTCCTCCCATGAAGATATTTCTTCATGATATTCAAAGAATTGGTCTTCAAGACTAGGTGAAGATCACAAGACTGATCAAAGAGCTTCCAAAGAAATCAACTTATGATCAAATAGTCTTGGATGAGATCTGTGCAGTAGCTGCTGTATGCTATGAGAAGGGCTTGCTTCATGAGATAGAGTATAGAATACTCAGTGTGATGACTGAAGCTTACTCAAACAACAGACCAGAATGCCTTCATACATACAAGTATCTTAATAAGTACCCTCTTCCTCCTAACCTTGTTTTTCAGGATCAAAAGAGTGTCATATATCCAACTTCTGGATATATGTATACTGACTCAGAGGATAGAGAGTGCTTCATTTCTGAAGAAGATCCGCCAAGAGCTCAAATCAGTCACCTTGTTGGACTGAAATGGATGATCACCAAGAAAGAAGACTCTTGGTTCAGAAAGAAGATTGTTGCAGTTCTTAATTGTAGAAGGGATGAACTCAAGAGCAGAGAAGAGTTTGTCCACATCAAACAAGAAGTCTTCTATGAGAATGAAGCTATCAACATCAGATGAAGAAGAAGATATTGCTACCTATGCTGTTGTATTTTTTTTCTTTTTATCTCTTTGTAATTGTTTTGTTATCATTAGATAGGGGGAGATTGTTAAGGCAAAAAGCCTTACCCCTTTGGATCTTAAGATAACAAAACAACCTAGACTAGCTTTGATTAATATGTAGAATAAAATAGCTAAGTTTAGGTCTGATACTGAGTGGTCAGTATCAGAGCTCAGTATCAGATAGTGATACTGAGTACAAGGACTGAGTAGAAGGACTGAGTAAACATTTCCATGTTTACCTTGCCAGATCAAATCCCTTTGATCTCGGCCACTTTCCTTATTCTAGTCCTTGCATTACTCCTTGCCTAACTTGTAAGATCTCTATAACATTATAAATAGAGATCATTTGGCAAAGGAGTATTCACCAATTCACTTTACTCTTTCATATCTATTGTAATTGATCAGTGGTCTTGTTATTCCGCAACAAGCCACACTTAGTGGAATTATACATTTGACTCATATCTTGTTCTTACACAATATTTGTCTTGAGTTATAATTATCCAATCAATTAACCATCTAAACCAGGGAGTTGTGACCTAACAATTATACCTCAGAAGGTAGAATATCTACCAGCAACATCGTTACTTGCCACACATAAATCTCATATATAATCATAAAAAAGGCATAACTACACACATCCAATTCATCTCCAATCTACTTATTTATATATATTTGCTCACCTATGATTAATAATTAAGATATATGTACCAATAATTAGAATGAATTATTTCAATATTAACTATAACTCCCAAAATACTCATACGCAATTACCTTCTATTATCAATTTAAAGGTTTTCTCATTATTCATTAATTTAATACTTTTTCACCTTTTACAAATTCTCATTAATTCAACATAATTATATAGCTAACTTCACTTAATGTATTCCTCATTTACTCAATTCACTAACTACTCCCCATACAATAATTTAATCATAAAATATATTGCTTGATAAAATTTACTACTCACAAATAAAGTTTTCTCATGATAAAAACTTTGTAACACTTCAAAACTTTTAGATAAAACTCCCCGTAAATTTAAAACTTTTCTCTTTTAACTCATTTTAGTAACTTGCTCACTTAACTTGATTTATTAATTTTTTCTATAAACTCAAAAATTTACTCAATAATCAATAAAGATAAATTTTTTTCCTCATTTTGTTTTAATAATTCTTTATCAACTCAATTTAACGACCTCATTTTAACTATTTCTTCAAAATTTCATTGTAACGGGTTTTTTTTCTTCTTCTTCATATTCGACTCATTAATAAATTGCCATCACTTTAATTAAATAATTGATTATTATCTCATTATAATCGAATAAGTATATTTATCTTATTTTGTATATGATTATAGTATTTATTACTTCTCTTTTCCCGATTGCACTCACCTCAATTAACTTGATTTATTAAATTCTCAATTAATCTCGATTTATCAATTTGCTATAAACTCTATAATTACCCCATAGAATAAATTTAACTATTCACAACTACTCGATTTGATAGTTACTCTATAAAATGAATTTAATCACTGTTACTTACTCGGTTCAGTAAATACTTTTATAAATTCTTTAACCATGTATATGTATCTCAGAAAAATAAAACCTCTATGCATAAGCATCATGCCCATAATATTTATAAATAATAGTTAACGATAATTATTTCTTGGCAATTACCCTTTTTAACCCTGCTCAACCCCACTTGGAGAAAAACTCGTCCCCGAGTTTGGAACTAGCATTCTCTACCAAAATATAGCAAGCAAGCATGTAGTCATACAAACAATTAGAATGCACATACTAACTTCACAACAACAAGCATTGGTCCATCGTTCCCCTCAAAATCTTCCCATAACCAACCAAAAGTCCTGTGTGGACAGTAATAGGGGCCCTCTATTTCTTTCGACACATACTTTTGTTTGGTCACGAGTCAATCCCAAAGTTCACGACTTCCTACATAAAAATTTCACCAGCAAATCATACTCAGAAGGAAGAAAAATTTATTTTCCATAGCTAATAAATACAAATTCGCACTCAGTTGTGTGTACTCAAAATCTTATAAACATTACTCAGAAATGCACTCAGAATTACACTCGAAAAGTATACTCATAAAAGCGATTCACGTCGCGAAATACACTCAGGGTTATTCACAGAATTATAAAATTTCACACGGGTTATATAAATATATAATTGTAACTCTTAGCGTCCACGACGCAAAATACACACTGAATATTATCACCAAAACCCGTTTTATAAATTCTCTCTTGCATCATGCTATTCACAAAATCTCATAAATCTCAAATGAATAAAACTCTTAAATATTACCGGCAATAGGAAATCGAGAGGTCGACGTGACATGCTGTATACTTGATGTGGAATCTTTACTCAGGAAACATTTTACTCATATCTCATTTTAAAAACTCGTAACTCAAACTTGAGTTGGAATTCACCCCTTGTGAATTCAAATCCCTCAAGTCAGATCTCTGATACCAACTTGTAACACCCAAAAATTCACAAAAATTTAAAACTTTTTGAGTACAAGGTTTTAATAAAAACTGGTCCAAATAAGTGTAATATAGAAATCCCAATAATAAAGTTGTCATTTAAAAATGTATTTAATGCGGAAAATGTTTAATTAAATAAAATGTTTTAAAATAGTAATTGATGTCCACATCAGCTCTGGGAAGATACAGCGGTCAATCGTCCACCTTCTCTTTTCCTTTGCTAGTACCTGAAACAGCGGGGGAAAATATGGGTCAGCTGGGAAGCTGAGTGAACAATCTTAAAATGCACACAATCATAACATACAACACATGAGGGCACATCGGTGTACTCCTACTCGGAATCTACTCAGTTAATTACTCAGATTTATTTCTCAGATTTTATTACTCAGATTTTAATTTATATAGCGCGCTTGTGTGATTCGGGTCGATCGCCCCTCCTCACACCTCAAATAGGCGTAAGCCAAAACTCAGACGGGAGGTGATCCCAAAACTCAGACGGGAGGTGATCCCAAATAGGCATAAAGCCAAAACTCAGATGTTTGTTATTATGTTTTTATCTCTTTAACATAATTATCTCAGATGTCCTAGCAAGTAGTAGCACAAATACTCAGATCAGTGTAATAAAACCAGATGCCCAGATACTCAAAGAATAGATCAAAACTCAGATAGCAAATATAGTGCAAGTAATGAAACATATAAGTCATGTATGTATAACGTCATAACTGAATACATGGTGAGAATACTCACCTCGATAACGTATGCTCCAAAATTAATCCGTGAATAGATTACACACTTCCTCAATGCAATTTAGAGCCCTAAAACAATTACATAAACATATATCACAATTTTGACATCAACAATATAAACTCAGTTCACTAAAATGGTCGTATCGCCCAAACCATAAGTCCAATAGACTCCCAATTAAACTTTTCAGAAACTAGAATCCGAACCTGACAATTGACTGGGAGACGAGCCGTCCCTAATTCAGACCCTAAGGGTCTCGAAAACATCTGAAAACCCAGTACAGTCGCACAGCGATATGTCACTGCAACAGTCCACGGTATTGACCGTAACTTTCAAACCATAAATCCGTTTAACGAGTGTTCGGTCAATTCGGAAAGCTAGATCAGAGCACAACAAACCTCTGTGAGACGGTCCTTCCCTAAAACGGAATCTAAGGCCTTCAAAACAGCATACAAAGTCGCTAAGAAAAACTGCCAGAACTAAATACGAATTCCAACAACAAAACCCGACACCAACCCAAGACAACCACCCTGAACGTCTACCGAGGTGTCCAGAATTACATGCTCTCGGGTTCTTCGACATTGGCTCGAGATTGACTTAACAACTCAAAAATAGTAAAAGAAAAACGATTAGGATAGGGATAGAAAATATACCTATGGATCAATACGCGATAATGATCAATACTCTCGAACACCAATACTACATCGCCACCAAACCCAAAGATGCTTAGGCTGGGCAGTCAAACAAGCCATGAATAAGGGCTGATTCCCTTTGTTTGGAGGATGGCAGCACAAAAGCAAAGCAATAGCTTTGACCACAAATAAAATCCTTTGATCGGTGCACGCATCTCATTGGTTGACGCAACAATTTAGATCAAAACTAAGACATCACCATCTAAGAACAATTACTGGCTTCTCCTCCTTGCTCAACCGTAATATCCCACCGACTTCCCATGTGTTTGTTTCCCTTGTCTCCAATCGATGTAATGGCACAAGGATTCTTGACGGCAGAGACTTGGCCATACGTTTTTAAAAACAAGAAAAAGGGTTTTGGGGATGTTTATTTAATTGATTAATGGATCTCCTAGTAGGCCTTGAGCCCGAAACAAAAATCAAACTCTACAACACAGATTAACATTGCCTTGGCCATCGGCCGGCCCGACTCAAAATAATACCACTCCACTCTTATGATTAACTAACCGGTCCAAACTCGAGACGGACTATTTAATTAAATTATAAATCGTCCACTAACTATTTATTTAAAGTTTAACTAAAAACTTTGCCACTAATGTTAATAATTAATTTAGTTGTCATGGCTCTCGCTTTACAAACCGTATTAAAACCCGAGACGCACTCATGAATAAATAACGTCTAATAATAACGAATCGTCTAGCTACATGTCGGCAAAAAATATGAACCGCCTTAACCTATTAGTTGGAAGCGTCCAATTAGTAGAAAATTATACATAAATAAGATAAAATGTGATTAAAATAATATTATTTTATTATTACAAAACTCGGGGCGTTACACATCCGCAAACAACATGGTATTGGGAGGGAAAAGACTAAAAAAGTAATAATGGACTGGCTGCTCCTAAACAGGGGGGGGGGGGGGGGGGGGGGATATTTCTACTTCTTCTTTTGGTTTGTTTTCGGTTTCATGTACAATAGATAGTAGGTTATCTCATCATGACAATCAACAGCAGCAATTTCAAATACATGGTCAATCTTCGTATATAGCTCAATCTACATGTTCACAGCCCCCACCCCCGCAACATTCAACCTTTGGAGGGATTTTCATTTAAGATTGGATTTTCATTCAAAAAATATATTAATAAATCTACGCTTTGCGAAATTCAAATTGGTTGCCTTTAGCTATCAATAATCAATAAGTTGGTAAATTATTTATGTTTTTAACGAAAGTGTTTGAATAATTCAAGAGATAAGCTACTTCAATTTATTCGTTGTTTTTGTACAATCAATCAAGTACAATAACTAGACCAACTTCATCAACTAATCAGACATAGTATTGTTCAATGTTACTTTTGCTAATAAGTTTCATGGAGAGGAAATTCTTAAGGAAATCCACGACAGCTACTTGAGTAAACTTTGGCGGCATCTCCAGAGAGATCAGGCTCAGTGGTGGTCCAAAATCGTCATCCAATTTAGGGGCGAAAAATGTGGCTATAGATAGCCGCTCCTTCTTTAAGTTCACGGTCGCTCTATGTTCGACACTTTTATATAGTCCGTCTGTCACAATCTGAAATAAAAATAAACTTCGTGTTATAAATAAGTACACACTAGTTCGTTACTTCTTTTCAATTTGAAGGAATAATCATAAAGGTATTTTTAACACTTCAAAATTTTACAATCTATTTCTAAAAATGTTCAAATTCTTCCCATCTTCGTGATTAAATAAGTTGTGGATCCAAGAATTTGATTTGGGAGCCGTAAAAAGATCACAAAAACAAGTTTTATAAAATTTTTGAGAACCAAAATTTTAAGTTCGTTGACAATTTATTATACGGGCTAGTAATTTAAATAAGTGAAACGATATTTATTCCTACCATTTCTTCATACTCATCTTCCTACTCATCTACTAATTCTCTCTCCTAATATTATCCATTGATTTTGACACATGTCTTGATCTAATGTGTAGGAAGACTAGTTGGAAAAAAATGGTAGGAAAATGCTATCCTCAACGTGGACCAATCCGTCCCTAGATAAACGGAAATGTTAAATGACAATAAAATAAAAATAGAGATGATATTAATTCTTACTAAATGTTCATAATATTCCTACTCATTTGATCCTTACAAGTGTTCAAACAAGGGATCTGATTGCAATACAATAATTATATACAAATACGTGAATGATGATTTAGAGAAAGAAATGACCTCCAAGGTGTCCCCGATATTTACAATGAACGCATTAGGGACCGGTTTAATTGGCATTCAAATGCCATCCTTCTTTATTTGGAGACGTTCAACTTCATTCAGTTGTAGGAGGAACGTGATAGCAAGAGCATCTGAGTGCGGGTTGAGACCGATGACTTGTTCAGGTTGTGGACATGGTCGATAATAGTTCGTCCTCATAGATTGCATTCCTTCATCAAACAATACTTTCATATCCTCAACCGCCATCTTCGATGCTTTTGCAATGAAGATGAGAGTTTTTAAGGAAACATCCTTAATTTCCCTCGAGTATGCTTCAAGGGTATCTCTATACGAATTAAGCACGACATTGAAGTTATCAGTTTAATATAACATATATAATACAAAGGTTTTGTTAACAACAGTTTAAGGGTTGTCTTTAAAAAATTACTAAACCTGAATGGAAAAGGTAAGTTAGGAAATAAGTGAGGCTTCCTATTATGATGAGGGAGGGTAACCAAGTAAAAAACATGTCACCCCAATCAAGTTTTTGCTCCTCGGACACAACAAAAATTTGTCCAAATCCCTCAACATCTCCTGCCTTTTCCCAAAACTTCTCTTTCTCCTCCACTGGTAACTTGAAGAATTCTTGTGTATCTTCCTTTACTTTTTCCAACAACGAACAACTTACCCCATGATTTATCATCTATAATATTTAATATTTAATAATCGTATTTCTTAAATACAATACAATCTACACTTACCTCATATGCACAATATAATTGTTAGGACTAAAATTGTAATAAGATTAGGACCGTTATTGTAATAGTTTTGATCTTTAAGTCCGTTAGTTAACCATTGTCTAGTTAAGTGGTAGGAGTATAAAAGGATGTAAGTTTGACTTACAATGTAAGCTTTCCCTCACTTTACAGTATACACATTTTAGAAAGCTGTTTAATCTCCATCGTTCTCTCATTTACACACACTCAAACACCAAGAACACACACACTTAAGCAAATCTTATATTTCTCACCTTGAATCATCATGAATTAGCTCGATCTCAGTTGTATATGATGTATATCGATAATACAATATGATGTATATTGATTCATTCAAAATATGAATACATCATTATTCATCATATTTGTATTCATGGGCTTAGAAGATTTTCTTCATTTCATCTCGACGAACTTCACATTTTTCATGATGATTCCGATAAATCTTAATCATCATGAGGGGGAGAAAATTTACTAAGAAGTTCAGTGTATGAAGAAAAATGCTTACAAGACTTAAGAAGATATATTAGCCCAGATTACTCCACATCAAAAAGACATATGCACCAATTAAGGGGGAGTAAACAAGAAACCGAAGAAGATTCATTAAGACATAATTATTTGTTCGAGGGGGAGCGTAAACTTCAACAACATTTTATCCCTAATAACAATTATCAATAATCACAAATCGACAAAGCCACAACTTCAACAAAAGACTTCCGCTACAAAACAACTCTATCCATGGGTCTACATTTTCGTCGATTTACATGAAATTATTTGTGAAGAAAAAGAAACCGACTTATCTTCAGAAATTTCTCACAAATCCTCAACATTTCCATATCAAATCTTAAACTGACAAATCATTCTATCCAAACCACAAATTCACATTCATATCCATCCAAAATCTAATCGTATAAATCATTCTTTCCAAAATTCCGTAACAACCACATACATACAAAAGCTTAACTGTACAAATCTTTTGTTCCATACGAAATACAAATTAACCACATTCATCAAAATCCTAAATGTATATATCAAGTCTTTCATATATACAAACATTCATACACACACACACACATTCAAAACCTTTAACTTTCAAATCATTCTTTACATAATTCAAAACCATCATTATCCCATCCTCATAACTCTCTATCCAAAACTAAATCCCCAGCATTTCTAAATCCCAGTCAAAATTCCTACCAATCAGATGTTTCATTTCCAGAATTTTCAAATTGATTAATATACTCGTTTGAAGGAAGACAGGGATGTAGTTCTAAAAGTTCAAAAAGAGGGAGATTGGATAATGATCAAGACAAATTAAGTCAAGACTCCATTAAATCTTCAGAGATACTTTATATTGGTTGAAAAGCCGATTAAAAGTTTCATTCTTATCTGATTATCATAAGCTGAAACTAATACTACATCAAAACTACTTAAACGATTAATTCAGTTTCAGACTTTGCTAGAGAAGAAGATTTCAAGAACATGCTATCCAAACTATTTGTAACACCTCAAATTTAATGTTGTAAATTTTTCGTTGGAATTGAAGATTTTATTGAAGAATCATGTTTCTCCTTCGATTCTAATCAAGATAGAATCAAGTTTCGATCCATTCCGTTAACAGATCACTTCAATTTCGTGATTTTGGTGAAAAAGTAAAAAGTTGAAAAACTTACTGTAAATCGAAGATTCGAAGCTTATGTGTTATGGATTGAAGAAATTGATCAGATCAAAGTGTTAGCAATTGGATTTCGAGCAATTAGCAAGAAGAATCATTCAAATCGGTGAAGAATTGAGCAAAATCGGATTGAAACTATGGTGAAAAAGGCGTCTGAGTTCGTATGAAGAAGAAGTTCGGCTTCTAGCAACAAGAACAAGTTCGGTAAGGAGTAGTTCGGCCCGAAGTTCTTGTTCGGCCCACAGAGTAGTTCGGCCCGAAGTTGTTAGGCCCGAAGTGCAACAAGTTCGGCCCATATCCAACTGCCTAGAAGTTCGGCCCGAAGTACATTGGTCCAATATCGAAGTAAGTTGTTCGGCCCGAGGTTCATTTAATTTGTAGTTCGGCCCAAACAAGTAGTTCGGCCCTAAGTTCTGAGTTGTAGAAGTTCGGCCCGAGTTTTAACTTGTAGAAGTTCGGCCCGAGTTTGTAGTACAAGTTCGGCCCGAGAATTGTCACTAGTTCGGCCCAAAGTTCAACAAGTAGTTCGGCCCGAAGTTCTGATTGTAGAAGTTCGGCCCAACAATCTTCGGCCAAGGTACCTAGTTCGGCCCGAGGTTTAAGAACAAAAGAAGTTCGGCCCGAACTTGTAGAAGTTCGGCCCACACAATTTTCACCAAATTCGATACCTACTTCGGTTCAATTTTTCACATAGTTCGGCACATAGTTTGACAACAAAATGACGTCAAGAGATGCCTTGTCGATCGGAACCGATCTCAAACCTCCGGTCCTATACCGAGGTGAATACGCACAATGGAAGAAACGGTTCCTCCATTTTATCAAAAAATCAAGAACTGGCAACTGAAATACGTGACTCACTCGAAAATGGTGAAGCGGTATTCTACGAAGACGTAATAGCTGCACCAAACGCAACACCGCCAGTTCTTGGAGGTCGAACTCCGCTTCCTAAATCAAGATACAATGCTCAACAAAAACAACGAGCTAAAGCAGATCTACAATCGTTTTCATTTGTTCTCCAAAGTTTACCGAACGAAATTTATAACAGCTTGAACAGTTTAGAAACCGGTAAAGAGATTTGGGATGAAATCAGAAAACAAATGGAAGGCACCGTTTTAGGGAATAAAGCCAAGATGGTAACCACTCTGAATGCTTATCAATCGTTTAAAGCTTCCACCGGGGAAGAATTAGAAAGCACATATCACCGTTATTGCAACTTGTTGAATGAACTTCGAAGGAATAACTTGAAGAAGGAAAATTTGGAGATTAACATCAAGTTCATCAACAGTCTACTACCAGAGTGGGCCACTTTTGGAAACAGTGCTATGCAACATAAAGATCTGAGCTCAATAGATGTGCATGAATTGTATGAGTACTTACTTCAAAATGCTCCAATGGTGAAAGATATAGTAAAAACCAAACAGGAAAATGCAAACACTCTTGATACTCTTGCTCTTCTTACAAGACAATACCAGTCAAATTCATCTGGTAAACTGAAAGAAAAATCAGAAGAACCTGTTAAAGATACAAAAGAAGAAATGGAGACTGAATTAGAACAACTGTTGCAAGCTATGTCTTTCATCTCACGATATGAGAAGAAGTATTACTCAACTCCCACAAACAATAATCAGAGATCTTCATCCACTTTCAAGTCTGCACCATCTGCATCAAATACATCTGACAAACCCACAATAACACCTTTGGATCCGACAAAGAAATGTTATAACTGTGGACTTCCTGGTCATTTCTCTCGAGATTGCAAGAAACCTAGAGTTAGGAATTCTGATTACTTCAAACGTAAGATGCTTATGGCTAAGCAAATCGAGGCGGGAAAAGTGTTGTTAGCTGAGGATCTAAGCTGGATGGAAGATTCTGATCCCGAAGATGAAGAGCATTCGGCAAATCTATGCTTTATGGCACGTGAAAACGCCGAGATTTCTGATCGTTTCAACGAAGAGGCTAACAAAGAAATAGAGGTACTCAGTTCTCTCTTAACTAATTCTTCAAAGACAATTGATTCTGATAATTGTTTTGTAACAAACCAGGATTCTGAAATTGAGTCTTTAAAACAAAACCTTTTAAATGAAAAAGAATTAAATACTTTATTTCAAGCAAATTTAGCTGATTTAGAAAACGAAAATGAACAAATTGCTCATCAAAATACACAACTTGTTCATTTTATTAAACAAAATAAAAATTTTGAGAAAAAGAATCTGACGTTACAAAAACAATTATCGGAATTAAGTGTTAAATATGAGACTGATATTCAACAGTTGTCTCATACTATTTCTGAAAAAGAAATTGAAATAACTAATCTTAAAAGCACACAAAGTTCCACACATAATGCAGAAAATGATAAATATTACAAGCTATACATTGAAGCATGGAATGACTATCAAATTACTAAAAATTGGTTAGAACGTAAACAAAAAGAATTTGATGATAATGAAAATCAATTTAAATTCTTAAACACTAAAATAAAAGAATTATCAGAAACTCTTCATGAAAATGACTTACAAACATCACAAGAATTAAATAACAAACAAAATGTCATTAATCAACTTCACAATGATAAAATTCAACTTTCTTCCCACGTCAAAAATCTTGAAGAAATAATTGCTAAACGAGGACAAACTGATCAAACTATTCACTTGAATAAGCCTAAAGATTTCAAATATTTTAATTCACGAGAAGGTCTGGGGGCAAACAATCCAGAATATCTGGAGATGGCTTGCAATGTGCTTCCAACACTATATGATTCCAAATTCATACATGTTGATGTTTGGCAGAGTTTCCTTCGCATGACAGATGAGGAAGAAGAAATTGAAGCGTTTAATAGAGCTAAAACGGAGAATGCACAAATTAGTTTCAATTATAATGAATTAAATAAAACATATGAAACTAAAAAGACAAATTTTGCAAATGATGATTATTTTCCAATCATAACACCTGAAGAATTTGAGATCAAAGGTAATGATGTACTTCAACAGAAGATAACACCAAAGATTTATGTTCCATCTCTCATTCTTGAAAAGAAAATTTGCCAACTAGAAAATGAAATCGATGAAACACATCAAGCATTTGACAAAGAAAAATCTGATCTTCAAACTAAAATTCATGAATTAGAAGATAAAATTATTGAAATAAAATCTACTTCTAATCAAAATGTTTCTGCTTCAGATGTTTCTCCAAAGCCTACGTCTCTCAAATCTACGATTTCTTCTCCCAAAACTCCAGTTATCTTAAGACATGATTCTGATTCATCTGTTTTAAATTTTTCGGATCGAACTTTAAAATCCACGCTTAAGAGGTCAATGCATTGGAGAGTAAAAACCGTTGAGCTGTCTAATTCCAATAAATGTAATAGCACAAGAATGTTTTCTCCTGTAATGGCATATCATGATTTATATACGATCAAGCAAACTGGGGTTAATAGAGGAAATTCTAAACCTAAACCGAAATCACAAGTATGTTCCTCTACCAAACCTAAGCCTAGGAGATCCACGGTTCCACCACACTCTGATAAGAAAATGAATGCTCTTAAACAAGTTATTAGAGGAAATTCCGCACCTAAAACTCCAAATAAATTAGGTTCCTCTTATAGACTTAAGCATTCTCAAATGAATAAACCTAAACCATCAACCGTGTTGAAACATTCGGCTCCTTCAAAGAAAATCTTTTCCAAAGCTAAATCTTTAATATATTCAAGAAAAGATTTACTTTCATTGGCACCAACTACAACGTTTAATCAAGTGCCAAAAATAACTCCTAAATTGTCAACACCAGTCGATCGTGTGATATTTACACCTAAATCGACAAAATCCGTTTATCACGTGGTATCTACACCTAAATTGACAAATACAGTCAATCACGTGGTATTTACACCAACATCGACAAACACTGTCAATCGCGAGGTTTTTCCACCTAAATCGACAAAATCAGTCTCTCGCGTTGTGTCTTCAAATGAATTGTCAAAATCCGGATCAACGACTTCTTATCCAAAATCATCCAAATTTGTTAAATATAAATGGATTCAAAATGAACACTCAACCTGGATTTTAAATTCTCCAGAAAAATCATTAAAATGGTCTATCAAATCACCAAATACAGAACTGCCTCCTTGCAGTTTTTTCAAAACTCTAAATTCATTTTTCTATCACATTCTGCATAAGACATCATTTACTAATCGTTAAGGACCCATAACTGATTGGGTACCAAATGTTGTTTGCATGTGTTTGCAGGTAGAGGACTTATACACACTTCAGTGTATAACTCGAACCTCATCGTAAATGACTTATACATAATTCAGTGTATAACTCGCTTTTCAACATAATGGCTTTCAAGTACATCAGCTTGAAACCCGCTCTTAACCAGTTTTTCACGTAAATGTAAAAACTCTTTCCCACCTCTCTAAAAACTGTAAACTTTTCATTATTTTGTTGAGGGGAGAAATATTAATTCTAGGGGGAGAATTAGTATTTCCAGGGGGAGAAACTTTCTAATATCAATACTTTTATACCTGTTTGATTTTTTTTAATCGAAATATTTTTTTATCAAACGACAATACCTTCCTATGGTTTGCCAGAACCGGCTTAACCTTCCAATGGAAATATTTTTTTAGCCAAAATTGGTAAATGTGAGGGTATAAGTCTAGGGTATAGATTTAGGTGAGTGCAAGGTGATGTGAAAACATGATAATTTTAAGAAAACACACCTTTGAGTGCATCCAAACCGAAAATAAACCGGGCAACCTCACTAAATTGTGATCATTCATGTGTTGAATGATTCACCAGACTTAACTGGCCCAGTCAAGCATTTGCACTCCACCACCAACCACTCAGATTCCTCTCAACAGGAATTTGTTTCAATTCATCAGGGGACGTAGCACATAATCTATCGACTACTCATTTGGAGTATGTTGGTATTGAAATAATTAACCTTCTGCCCCGGGTTACGTCTTCAATTGAATGCACAATGTGTCTAGATTTCACCGACAAATATTTCCAATTTAGGACACATACACTTTTATAAATGAATCTCCGTGTATTCATCGGAACACTCATAGTGGCATCACAATCTGGTGTTTCACGAGGATTGAGTGGAAATCCTGCTAGAGCTAAAATTGCGACAACTCTAATCACAGGTCACACATTTGAATCAATGGTTGTGCAAACGACTATCGATTCATACCGTGTGTTAACGAATACTCTATGTGAGTCCGGTATTTCCTCAATTGTTCAAATTGCTGTGCCTAAACTTTTAAATCATAAAGGCAACAACTTATGCCGGAAACACATTTTCCGATGAAAAATCCATGTTATTCTTACAAAGTAACATCATAAATGCTGATAATTTGCACATGAGCGTTATAGTTCACTCTCAAATTACTCCTATGATCTGCTATAACCGGTATGATCTTCCCCAGGAGCCACCTACAATATAGGACAATATGTAAGGGTACATAGGTCTAGGTGAGCAGAATCAAGTATCACAGGATCTTGATTGGGGTGCGCTGAGATAAAATTTGAGAGGGGGAATGTAGTATGGGGTGAAATTCAGCTATACATGGTAAAATGAAATGAGGGAGTAGTCGAAAAATGAAAAAGTAAGCTTGAGTGAGGAGGGTGTGACAGGGTTAAAGAAAACGAAAAACCCTTACCAAACTGATAAAAAGCCGGGTAGCCACGTCTCTATCAGATTGCATGTGTTGCTCTCTGATATTGAACAAGACATCATGGAACCCAGTGATGCAATGCACAACCCCCCCAGCTACTCAAGTATTTCTTAAAAAGTACTTGTTTCATTTCCACGGAGACTATCTTATATGTTATCGACATCTCACTTGGAGATTGTTGATATTGAAATAGAGGACAAGCCTCTCCAGTCCTCGCCTTCGTTTGTCCACTAATTGAGTCTAGAACCGCAATACACTTTTAGGACACAAGGCATAATACCAAGCTTATCTTTGTGATAAAGCCGGAACATTCATAGTGATACCAACTTTCTTGGTATTCCACGATGATTGAATGGAAATCCTACCAGTGCTATCATCTATTCCAACACTGAACGTAGGTCACACAGTTTGTGTAACTGTTGTGTCAACGGGTAATCTATGTGATCCCGGTTTTCCCGACTTAATTCGATCATTGAGATTAAATGACAAACGATTTGATCGGATATCTACATCATCAACTTAGGTTCGGTTTTCGATGATACAATGTGATGTATATTGATTCATTCAAAATATGAATATATCACTCTACTTCACATTTTGTATCCATGGGCTTCGAAGATTTTCTTCATTTCACCTCGACGAACTTCACTTTTGTCATGATGATTCCGATAAATCTTAATCATCATGAGGGGGAGAAAATTTACTAAGAATTTCAGTTTATGAAGAAAATGCTTACAAGACTTAAGAAGATATATTAGCCCAGTTTACTCCACTTCAAAAAGACATATGCACCAATTAAGGGGGAGTAAACAAGAAACCGAAGAAGATTTATTAAGAAATAATTGTTTGTTCGAGGGGGAGGGTAAACTTCATCAACATTTTATCCCTAACAACAATTATCAATAATCACAAATCGACAAAGCCACAACTTCAACAAAAGACTTCCGCTACAAAACAACTCTATCCATGGGTCTACATTTTCGTCGATTTACATGAAATAGTTTGTGAAGAAAAAGAAATCGACTTATCTTCAGAAATTTCTCACAAATCCCCAACATTTCCATTTCAAATCTTAAACTGACAAATCATTCTATCCAAATCACAAATTCACATTCTTATCCATTCCAAAATCTAATCGAATAAATCATTCTTTCCAAAATTCCGTAACAACCACATACATACAAAAGCTTAACTGTACAAATCTTTTGTTCCATACGAAATACAAATTATCCACATTCATCAAAATCCTAAATGTACATATCATTTTTCCATTCATACAAAACTTATATACATACACATCCAAAACTTTGATTGACAAATCATTCAAAAACATTATCATTATATCCTCATCCTCTACCACAAAATTTCATCCTCTACCACAAAATTCAAAAACAACTTCTCCATTATCTGAAAACCCAGTCAAATCCTTACTTAACTGATTTTCCTTTCCCAAAATTTACAAATCTTTAGTAAATCAGTTATAGGATTTCCTCACTCAAACAGTATCAACGAAAAACATATCCTCTTTGAGTATCTTAAACTTTTAGATCTCTGCAATGTTTTGTTCTTGATATACATAAAAACATTTTCTTGTCAAAGATAGATTATAAGAAGAATCTGAAGTTTGAAGAATGGGATGACGTGTTAAAGATCAAAAAGGGGGAGATTGTTAGGACTAAAATTGTAATAAGATTAGGACCGTTATTGTAATAGTTTTGATCTTTAAGTCCGTTAGTTAACCATTGTCTAGTTAAGTGGTAGGAGTATAAAAGGATGTAAGTTTGACTTACAATGTAAGCTTTCCCTCACTTTACAGTATACACATTTTAGAAAGCTGTTTCATCTCCATCGTTCTCTCATTTACACACACTCAAACACCAAGAACACACACACTTAAGGAAATCTTCTATTTCTCACCTTGAATCATCATGAATTAGCTCGATCTCAGTTGTATATGATCTAACAATAATTACCCGAAAGAATCCCCAATCTTTACAAGCAATGTGTAACGCTTCCAACTCAGAATCCTTTAATTCCTCTGACAATAAACGTTGCATATCAATAACTGGCACCTCAGCTAGCAGTGTAGACGACATCCGTGAGACAACCGGAGGGTCTTGATCAGGGCAAACATATCTAGGTGGAGCTTTTACAAGTTGTTCTTTAGCTAGTTCCTGTACGCTAGGCACCAAAAGTGAGCTCCCAAAACTCCTTCCTTCTTGTTCAATGATATTCCCTCCATATGTTTTGGCCTAAGGGTAAAAAGTTAATTTCACTTTATTAAGATAAATAGTTAGTTGAGAATGAGACTCACTTTTTTACATCAAATAATGTAACCTTTTGAAGTGTGTCACTTATGTTGATCCAACCCTAAATGGAAAGTGTATCACTTATTTTGATCCACCCTTATATAAAAAGGGTATCAATAATATCATTTATAATATCAATTATGGTGCATTTAAGTTTGGTAAGACCCTATAAATCATGTCTCACATCATCGTTTGATGCATTAATCAATTTTGTAATTTGCATTAATCATTTTTGTTTGCATTAATATTTATTAGCTAAGCTAGTTAGCGAGTTGGTAACACAAAATAATTATGAATTAAATCAAAAACATAATTTTAGTTTATAATGAACCATTAGATCAACCAAATTAACCACTATGAAAAACGTTGTACAAACTACCCTACACGACTAAAAACGCAAGAAACAACAATTAAATACCCGGTACATTACGAGAATACAAAAGGTGATTAAAAAATAAACCGAAAGAATATTCTTCATTCAAGAAATAGCCAAACTTAAAAATCGAGTAAAAACCCGGTGAAAACATTCATTTGTACTAGTATTTGCATATACGTGATACTAATAAAATAAATGATTTAAGAAATTTATATCACACCTTTATCTCAGTCAAATCCTTAATTAAATCCTTTACTTTTTTTGTCTTTTTCTTTATATAAAGAAATATGTTGATCAATCATAAAACCACCAATAAAAATATTGCCTTTTCTCTTTTCAGTCAAATCTACCTTTTTGTCGGCATACACTCCTCTTAAACCAAAACCACCTCCTCTTAAAAAATAGTAATGGTATTGTTTCCTACCATTTGTTCCAACTAATCTTCCAACTCATTAGATCAAGACGTGTTCGAAATCTAGGGATAATATTAGGAGAGAGGATTACTTGATTACACATGTTATCATATCAAGTGGTTGGAAGATGGGTAGGAAAAATTGGTAGGAACAATGTTTTAAAGCCCGGATTTTTAATCGGACCAGACGATGCTCTAAAAATGGTCAGACGGGTTAATGCTAATGAATATTTATGTAAGAGGTATATAAATGCAAAAAAAAAAAATAAAAAAAATTACGAAACAAATATTACAAAAATGTAAAAAATACAAAAACTATTTTTTTAACAAAATTCAACATTTTGAGTTCGTAATCTATTAAAAGAATGAGACATAATAGTTAACATCCAACTAGAAACTTGGTGTTTCAAACTTCAAAACATATAAGCTTCAAACGTATAAAAAATAATACAAAATGTTCACTTTAATTTTTTTAAAAATGAGATTTAAACAAAATACGGTTCAAATCCGGTTAAATCATCGCCGTCATCATCGCGGTCCGATCGGGTTTCACATTTAACCCGAGCGGTTCGAAGCGGTTCATAAATGGACTTTAAACCGGTTTTCGGTTTGACATATTTCCATTTCCCTGTCGGACCAGGTTTTAAAACATTGGGTAGGAATAAACAAATGTCCTAAATAAGCATATTCTAGATTACCACACTCGTAGGAAAGTATGACCTAATCGTGAGCAATATATTCCAGGTAAGTAGTTCGGGTATTTGTCTCCACAAGGAATAGTTTAGCGGATTATGCAAGGTAGAACTGATAACATAATCTGAACACGTATTAAAATTTTCATTTTTGGAGTTTTAACAAATAAGAAATGGTTAAATATAACAAAATTTACTTTTGAAATGTAATTGACAATAAACTTATGTAGAGTTGTTTTTAATATTGAGAAGGATATTCACTATGATTCGAATCCGTCTAGGTCTAGGTTTTGTTGTTGAGTACCGATTTAACTGATGTTCTAGAAGTTAGGGAGCTAGATTTCTCTTAACTCCCTACAACGTCCGCTATATGATTCCTAGGAATTTCTTTTCTAAAGAACCATATTAAAGTCACACTTCGGCTTATTAATACTAACTAGGCTTTGTTTTCCATGACCTTCTTATCCTTGTAATTTCTTCACTAAGGGTTAGACTTTTAGTTTTACGTAAGTTATCGGTACCTAATCTCGGACCCCTATTTCTTATGAGTCACTGACTATGTCACCGATGTGAAAAGTCAAATAATTTTGATGTTGTCAATACCTAAACAATTTAGTAATATACAGACTAAATATGCGGAAATTAAAGGTTTAACAAAAAGGTTCTTTGTTAAAATAAAAAGTGTTTAAACAATCACAATAAACCCTAAAAATATTCAAACCTAACTCCTAGATTTCATCTAATATATAACGAATAATAAATTACTAGCACATAGACATGCTAGTAATTGTGTAAAACTTCAAAATTTCATAAAAATTTAAAACTTTTTAAGTAATAAATAAACCTTTTAATTTCAATAATGGTCACAAAACTATAGCTGCTCATTAATTGAAAACCATTAATGTCATAAATGCGGAAATGAAAATAGTTTACAACATAAATTTAATAAAATGTTAGATAAGTTTGTATCCAAAGACAGAACTCCAGCGGTGTCAGTCATCCACCTTCTCCTTGCCTTTTCTACCGGTACCTGCACATGTGGGGGAGTTTTTGGGTCAGCCAACGCTGACTGAATTAACTCAATCATATACATCAATAATAACATACATAGCATGCACACATAAACAGAGCCCTAAAAGACCCTACTCAATTCTCAATTTAATTAGGCCTTTATTAATATCAAACGCTCCGGTGTGAGTCAGGGAAACAGATGTCCCAAGGGGCACACAGTTTATCGCATCACACTCACTTGGCCCGAGGGGCACGTAGTTCGTCTCGTCACACCCACTCATAGGAAGAGCCAGCTGGCCGCTCTGCGACAATAATCACATATATTAATTAATTGGTTTTAAGTTTCAATTCGACGACGTATAATTAATTATAAAACCAAATAAATATACCGAAATAACACATCTTAAACTGCACATATGTCATGTATCATACTCACCAACAACATAGTCAATTATCTCAACAATACAACCGTATTGAACTCAAGTACTCGAATACGTATAAGCAATTATCAAAATGATATCACATAGCAAACACATAAAATATCAAATGCTTCAAGCTCAATCAAATTATCAATTAAAACATTGCACATAATGACATGTCACATATATTACTATTAATATATATTGTGAGAAAACTCACCTCGGGTTGCTAGCTTCCAAACACTTAAATAACACTTGTCAACTCAGATTTATGCGTTAGATGATCCTATAATACATAAAATAATGTCTAGTCAAAACGTTGCATAAAATACTAAACATATAGAATTTGACAGCATGCGTTGGTTTCACCGAAATAACCATGGCTTCCAAACCGTTAATTCGGTGAATGCCAAATTTTCACAGTAAATAAAAGACTACTATAACTAAAAATGATCATAAGGGCTCTCGCCCCGGATCAGACCGGAGGAGGTCCAAAACAGTCCTACAACACTGCTGAGTTGCACAGAAACTAAGCATTGCATTCCCTCACGAAAAAAGCATATCTTGCAAAACGTAGGTCGTTTAATACGAAATTTTAGTATGTTGCAAAAGACATCAGTAGCTTCAAAATTTATTTGTATAAAGAAATCAGATTCTGAACCGAAGGGCTTCGAAAACAACCCGTAACACGTAAACAGTCAAATAGTGCTTCAGCACTGCGACAGTTTACGGAAATGGACATAAGTTACTAACCATAATACGCATTGACACGCGCTCAGCGGAATCTATTATCTAACTCAGAGGTCTAACTTTTTCTATAAGATAGTTTTCCCCGAATCTCAACCTAAAACAGCACACAAAACAGAATACAATCAGCACAATTCAACACATCGATGTCATAAGAGATGGACCATAATTCACTGATCATAACTCGGATTAATGAGCGATCAGCGGCCACGGTTTCCTGACTCAACGAGCTACAAATGTACAGAAGACACCAACCCTGAATCCGTCCTGAAGGCCGTCAAAACGTGACCCGAACACAGCTGTCTGAATCTGCCAGAAATCACAGTTTTACAAATAGCAACAACTTAACGTATCAAATCATGACACGGCAAACCGAGTGTCAATTCCGACACCCGACAGCCCCGGTTCCAGGATTCATGAAGCTTGGCTCGGAAAAACAATTACTTTAACAAATTAAACTTCTTTCAAAACGATTAGGCAACGATTAAAAATCAACTATAAATTCAAAGCTCACAACCGAAACCCTCTTAGGGTTCGGTTCCCATCGAGCCATCAACAAACCCAAATGAAACGATATCCTTGCCCATATGCTCAACTGGTGGAATTCAAACCGAAATCAAAGACAATTATTGATACGAAAATAAAATCACTAAACTAATAAATTACCATCCATGAACCGATCATCAAACCAAGACCCTATAGGCGTTCGGTTCTTCCGGTTCGGCCAACAACAAACACTATACAATTTCCTTGCCAGGAGGCTGAATCGTTTCACTCGAAAACAAATACATGTATCCCGAAATGTTTTTTGAACTATGATTAAGTAAAGTTTAATTCAAGTATTACATAAATTGTCTAAAAAAGAATTATTATATTTCCTGTTTTTCGTATTTTACTGTTCTTTTGTTTTTAAGTTAGCCTCATCAAGTTGCACAAGTCAAAGCCTTACGAAAGCATCAACTACAAAGGGGAGTATTTTCTTTTTCTATCCTTACTCTGGGAAGTATAATGTCTAAGTATAATTAACGCCTATTGAACTATTATAAGTTTTTGGAAAAAAGAAAATAAAACCTCGTAAGTCTAAGTTTGTCCAGTCTCTTTGAGATAGTGTTAAAAATAAGCATACCCTAGTCAAAGTTAGTCAAATTGAAATTTTTAAACATGAATCTTTTTAGTCGAAAATTAGGATATATTAGGTCTTTTTATTGTTTTAATTTTGTTTAAAAATTGAAAGGATACACAACTTTACCTTAAACCTATCTATGCTCAATTTGAGTGCTTGTTGACCGTGCACACCATACATGCACAATTTTTCGTTTATCGTGAGGATGCTAAAGTCGTATCGTCCAAGAACTTGTCTTTAAAATTTTTCAAAATCACCATTATAAGGAACCTTAGAATTTTAATTGATAGAGGCCATCATTTTGATCACACTTACCCCCCAAATTACCCCTTTTTATTTCTTCTAAGTAAACGCGTAATTTACTTAGGTTTATTTTTTTCCTTTTGGCCAATTTTTGCGTAGTGCCACTTTTAGCACTCAATACCCTCGTACCCCTTTAAACACTTGGCCTATTTCTTTCTTTACCCAAATATCTATCCCTTGATACCCCATACGAAAATCCTTTTGAAGGTAACACCACGATGTTACTCTTTCACAAGGAATTACTCGTACCAGGAACTGAAGAAATGATCAATCTTAGATCCAAGAAACAAAAAAGTTCTAATAAAAAGAAGTTCCAAAGTTGTAGTGAAAAATCTAAAATCTTCAATAAAAATCTCTTAGCCACTCCAAAAAATTATACCCCAAAAATATTCCTACCCTTATACCCCTTAAGCCTTTCCTTACCCTAAAAAGTCCTCTTGATGAAATTTCAAGTATTACTTTAGTGGTAAAGAGTTAGTTTTTATGCAAGCATATGGTGACGATACCTCTTGACCCATCATGTATGTTTCAACCTCAAATATAACCCTAAACACCCTTTGAGTGAATTTGAGTGAATGCTATGTGAGAAGGTCAAGGTTGTGTAGAATAAATTGTTTTAAACAAGTTTAACCATTAGGATTACTTAATATTTTCCTTAGCTAATGATACTGAGGTAAAACTTGTTTTTTTTGCTCTTTCTTCCTTGAGGACAACCAAAGCTTAAGTGTGGGGGGTTTGATATGACCAAAATTATAAATAAAAATATCTCGAGTTTTGGTCATATCTAACGCGTTTAAGCTAGAAATTCATTAGGAATTAGGATATATATTTCCAATACTTATTTTCTTAACGTTTCAGGCTAAAACGATAATTTATAGAAGAATTGGGTGTTTCGGAAAAGATTTGCAAAGGATTGTAAAAGCATGCAAAAGCTAAAGGCGTACGCGACGCGTCCATGGATCCAAAGACGACACGTTCCAATCAATTAAACAGGACATTCTCAAGCAACATGACGCGTTTTGGTGCGAAGTAATTAACTGTTGGATTTATGTGCACAATTAGTCAACTTATGATGTCACGTCCATGCCTGTAGGACACTCAAGGGTCACACCGGTGAGTGCATGTAAATCGAGTAGTTATGCAATGATACTCGGAGAGGAATGATTTATAATAGTTATTATAAATTAGTAAGTATTAAGTTAAGATTAACTTATTACTAGATTTGTTTAACTAACTAATTAATACAAGTATTTGTGTATTTACTATTTGAGTAAATATACAATGTGTTAATTATAGATTATCCATAATATGATTTAAAGCAATTAAATCATATGATATTTGGATAATATCATTGTCTAAATTATATAAAGTTCTTTATATAATTAATTATTAAAAGTATAAAATACAAGTATATATTTCGTATGTACAAATACCGAAATATATAAAATGTATAATGCAATATATTTAATAGTTAAGTGACAATCATATAACTAGTTAAACTATAAGGGTTAGAAACGAATGTTTGGAAATGTTAATTATGAATTAAACTTAATTAAACTAGAAGAGACCTAAGTGAACGTCCTTCTATTATAAATAGAAGGCTTGGGGTTCCCTTATTCCTTGATCCCAATTTTGAAACCCTAGCCCCCATGCTCTCCCTTGTTCGGCCGAAACTAGAGCCAAGAACACAAGCATTGTGTTCTTCGTGTTCTTCGTTCTTCGTGTTCTTCAAGTCCTGAAGAATATTGATTATTGCAAGAGCTTGCTAGAGGGCTTCTCGTTGTGTTCATCACTGGTGGATCTATCTTGAGCAACTAAGTGAAGGGTTTCATAATACTGATCAACCCATTGGGTCGACCTCCTAGTCACTTGGTTTGAACCATACTGGTAAGACTATGATGGTGTTCTTGACCGGTTTAAACCAACTAGCTGATTTAATCCCTAAAAGTGGAACTGAGGTTAAAGCTAATCCTTAAACCCTAAAGTATTATAGGAACTTGGAAATCAAACTTGATTAATAAGAAAGAAACCTTGTACGAAAAACTCGAACACACACAATGCTTGTGTGTGTTCGTCGACTACCACCAAGAACCCTAGGGTTCTTGGTAGTCGATTCGAACAAGAGGGAGGAGATGAAGAGAGTGTTCTAAAACATACCTTAACTTGCTTATGTTACTCCACGGATGATGAACACGACGAGTGATCCTCTAGTTGATCCATGTAATGATCTTGTATCTTCAAGACTTGAAGAACACGAAGAACGAACGAAGAACACAAGAACTTGTGTTCTTGGTCTCGGCCGAATAGAGGGAGAGGGAGGGGCTAGGGTTTCGGCAATTATGGTGTAACACAATAAGGGAACCCCAAGCCTTCTAGTTTAATTAATATTAATAATTAATTAAACTTATTCTTTTTCTCTTTAAACCCTTGTAGTTTAACTAGTTATTATTGTCCCACTTAATTATTAATTATATAATAAACTTTATATAATCTTTACAATAATATTATCCAATTACCATATGATTTAATTACTTTAAATCATATTATGGATAATCTATAATTAACACGATGTATATTTACTTAACTAGTAAATGTACAAATACTTGTATTAATTAGTTAGATAAAGTAATCTAGAAATAAGTTGAACTAACTTAATACTTAACTTGATTCATAAATGGCTATTATGAATCATTCCTCTTCCAAGTAACATTACATATCTTACTCGTATTACATGCACTCACCGGTGTGACCCTTAAGTGTTTCGCAGGCATGTATGTATCACCATAGGTTGACTAACTGTGCACATAAATCCATCAGACTCCCACTTGTGCAAGTTCGTAACCTTAGCTTGATGACACGAGCTACAGTGGCCCTCTAGATAGGGATGTAGGTAACCAACCACATAAAAACAGCTTAAGTAACCCAGGTATAGTTTTGAAAAACTCTTTTAATAGCGTCGCCTAGTAAAGAACACTCTGTCTCTACACGTGTTAGGTTCATCCCTTGCAGCACAATATTTGTGATAACGAATACGAGCATGGTAGATCTTATCAACTCCTGTATTCGAAATCATTTCTTGACTTCTTGATTCAAACTGTTGTGATAAACGACAAAGAACAAATCAGTTCATTTGGGCATGGCCATGCACTTTCCAGTTTTCTTATCATGTCAAAGGACACATAAATATCTCTCCTAAAAAGGAGGCGCAATTACCATCTTGTTATATTTCGATTTAAAATACAACTCCTTCTGTA
This sequence comes from Calendula officinalis, assembly GCA_963853835.1. NCBI lineage: Eukaryota > Viridiplantae > Streptophyta > Magnoliopsida > Asterales > Asteraceae > Calendula > Calendula officinalis. Next base: position 10,526,416 of record OY970835.1, on the reverse strand, counting down.
CCCAGTAAGACCTCGTATGACAACCATATTTTAGAATTGTCTAAGACGAACCAAAGTACATTAGTCATTGTACCCCAAACCAAATACCTCAGACTTAAGGACAATCCTAGTGAATAATATGTAACACCCAAAATTTTGTAAAAATTTAAAAATTCTAAATACAAGATTTTAATAAAAAGGTCCCATAAATAAATTCAAATATAAATGTTTAACATTTAAAATGTAACTAATGCGGAAAAAAGTTTTTAATTAAAATTAAGTTTAATAAATAAGTTAAAAAAATGATACAGCTGTCAACCGTCCACCTACACTCTTCCATTGCTGGTACCTGAAATATTGGGGGAAAGTTTTGGGTCAGCTGGGAAGCTGAGTGAATAATCTCAAAATGCATACAATCATAACATACAACACATGAGGGCACATCGGTGTCCTCCTACTCAGAATCTACTTCAATTAATTACTCAGATTTATTTCTCATATTTTATTACTCAGATTTAATTTGTATAGCGCGCTTGTGTGATTCGGGTCGATCGCCCCTCCTCATACCTCAGATAGGCGTAAGCCAAAACTCAGATGGGAGGTGATCCCAAAACGCAGACGGGAGGTGATCCCAAATAGGCATAAAGCCAAAACTCAGATGTGTATTATTATGTTTTATCTCTTTAACATAATTAATTCATATAACCTAGATAGCTCAGATCACAGATAGCTCAGATCACAGATAACTCAGACAACAGATCAAACTCAGATAACAGATCAAACTCAGATAGCAATTATGGTGCAAGTAATGTAACATATAAGTCATGTATGTATAACGTTATAACTGAATACACGGTGAGAATACTCACCTGGAATACGTAAGCTCCGAAGGATCCTCGACACTCTAAGGCGCTGCTCGGTGTTACTCCTAAACGATCCTAAAACATAAAATGAAACCCCGAATTAAAATCCACCCCAAGGACTTATTTTAGAAAACTGGCAGCACCCGTCGGTCTCACGGGAACTGCCATAATTCATAAACGGCACACTAGATTTTTCCCATCTTTTTACCACAGAAACTAGGCAACCAGAACTACAAATCACTGTGAGACGATCACTGGCCAAAACGGGTTCTAAGGGTCTCAAAATGGTCTCAAAAGACAGACCTGTTGCACAGATCAAGTTCCTAACAGCAGCATAATAAAACGGGTATAACTTTTAAACCGTAAATCATATTGACGAGCCGTCTGCGGCAAAGGAAAGTTGACTCAGAAAAAAAGGGACCAACGCGGGCCAAAAATCCAAAAACGCATTTTAAGTGTGACAAAAACAGACCCGAACTCAGCCAACAGAATCTGTCCAAAATTCTGCATGTTTATAAAATCCGTTTTGCAAACCCGACATCAACCCGTGCAATCCCGAGGCACCCGACAGCCCTGGAATCCATTTTAAATCTAGAAACTTGACTAAAATAATTTAACTCTTTCCTTTTTAAAATGTCATTTGGTTTAGGAAACTAAGAACCCTATGGGTTCGGTTTCTGGTTTTCGGTTATTAAAACGTTTAGATCATAACCCGCGATCTTTACCCAACCCGACACTTAAAAAAATCAATGACCATTGACGACATCAATCTGAAACAAATAGGAATGGTATCAAAACAGCCCACTCTAGGCTCGCTTAAGAATTTAGAAAACGAAACATTGACAACATAGCGATTAGACTAACAACAATCATTCGAGTATAACAACTATCACCCAAAACCCGAACACTATGAAGACTCGAACCAAGCCCCAACATCACCATCAATTACACAACAAATGGGGTTAGATCATCACGAAGCAGAGATTAAACAAATGGACAAACAATAGGGAGGTAAGAGTTCTACCGCGACTCGATAGAGGAAACGGCTCGGGAAAAGATCAATTCGAGATTGCCTTGGCTTCAAATAACACTTTGATTAGCTGCTTGTCATTGAGGTGCTTGGAAATTAATGTGACGTGCTTGTCGTTGAGGTGCTTGTAAATTAAAGTGACCTGCTTCTAATTGACGTGCTTGGAAATTAAAGTGACCTGCTTCCTCGTTGACGTGCTTGGATATTAAAGTGACCTGCTTGTCGTTGACGTGCTTGGAAATTAAAGTCACCTGCTTCTCGTTGACGTGCTTGGTCTTTAATCTGTACGCCTCCAACAATTGAGTGATATCGGAGTTCCTTTTCTTGCTATCTCCGATCGACTGGCACAAGTGGGAAGAAGGTAGCGGCCAGGTAGGGTTTTACGTGAACATAAGGTTTGGTTGATAGCTGTATTTTTATCTCACGTCTCATAAAGTCTCGGCCTCTAGGCTGCTTCACTTTGATCCACAAAGGCCCGATATAAAAATATGTAGAAACCCGCAGCCCTTCATTCCTCATTCTCGTCGGGCCTTGAGCATAAAACTGGGCTTGCTTCTCCTCCTTACTCGTCGACTAGGAAACAAGAAAATATGATCGGCCCTTGGCCAAATGGCCGGGCCTCGCCACCACTCAAAATCCGACATAAACTCAAGTGGATTAAAGCTCGGGGTAAGCCATAAGCGAAACAAGAATCAAGTCGATGACCACTTAATACCTAATTAAAGAACACATAATTATGTAGACGAAACGTCATGAAATAAATCAAACACAAAGTCACGAATCGTCACCTAATTATTGCAACGCATATTAAAAGATTAAATTACAACTTTAATTAAAAGTAATTAATTAACCACTGGCAAAATTCGGGGCGTTACATAATACTTTTGAACTTTTCAACCACGAAGTATTATCACGGTGGTCAATCCAATATTCGTCGAGCTCCAACAGAATATCACCGATATTTGGTTTACACAAAACTTGTGTAGCTATCTTCGAAGAACATCGAATCTACCACCAAATACCGCGATGACGTCAACGTCCCATCAAAGTTCCCAACAAGACGAGTAGTCACGGATTTATATCTTTTGAAAAAAATAACTTTTATTCATGGATATTCTTAAAACATACAAATTCTGAATAACAATGATACTAATTCATGTATTATTCCTAACTGGACATAGATACCGAGTTATTACCGGATCATTACTTATTCTTTGCGTTTGTGTTGATTACTTAATGACTTCTAATTGTAACTTTTATCACTAATCACAATTTAGTCATTTCTTTTAAACTTAAAGACATAAGACGAGTATTTTGAAAAATACTATTACTTTTGTCTTTGCTAGATTTTGTTCATGCAACATTATAACATATTCCAGTCTTGCCTTTTTATATGATTCGGTAAACATAAGAGGATTGGAATTTAACTCCTTAGTTTCTTGAATCTATAATATTTGCCTTGTAGCTAAAACTCTTATAGCTACTTGATTTGTAGGTACTTTTACTAGTTAAAGAAATATCCTTAAATGATTAACTTATTCACTGGCGTGTGAATATCCTATTAGATTTACAACAATTAATCACAAGACTTGTGATCACCCTATTAGGCTTGCAATGGTCTAATTAATGATCATTTATTATTTCTCTTAACTCTTTAGCTAACGACTTGGTAATACCTTGTTGTTAATATCTTAGCAACTTACTAAATTCATTAATGCCTTTAATGAATTATGTTAGACATAGCTCCCACTAAATTTTATGGAATTTAAGCATCACTTAAACTATCACTTTGACCAAGTCAAGACTTTGATCTTTTTGTCAATAACTTATAGTTTAATCTTTTAAGAATTTTATCAATTATTAAAGTCATCCTTTGGATTTGCGAATATCCAACATTCCTGTTTAGGGAATTATGACTTTTATTGATCATTGTATCTAACAAGTATCAAACACTTGAGATAACACTTCCAATTCTTAAATACCTTAGTATTCTTTTAAGAACCTTATTTTAATGCCAAAGTCATTTCTTGGATTTCTTAAATATCCATTATTCCTATTAGGGAATTATGACTTGATTAAATATTGTATTAATTACAAGTATGAAACACTTGCGTTTAATACCCTTTAGTTCTTAAATACGCTAATATAGTTTGACCATTTTAAGAGTTTATTTAATATCTAAGTCATTCTTTGGATTTTATGAATATCCAATATTCCTTGTTAGGGAAGTATGACTTTATTAAATCCTTTATCACAAGTATGAAACACTTGTAATAATACTCTTAAAGTCCACCTTGATTATATCCAATATAATCATACTATATTAATACTAACACTTTAAAACGTACTATCATAAGTAATGAATATTACTTAAGATGTTTTAACTAAGTTCAATAATTTTGAACCTTATGGTTCCATAAAAATATTTAACACTTGTATTAGAAAAAACTTTCTGATTTCTAGTATCTAAGTAATTTGATCTTCTAAGATATTATTCATCATACAACAATCAACAAATATAAATCACGAGATATTAAGTAAATAAAAAAAAAACTTGACTTACAATCTAGTCATAAAACTTGACTAGAGTAATTATCACACTTGCACACACACAATATAATTCAACCATGGATTCAAATTGATAAAACCAAAAATCTTGTTTTAACATAAAAAAATAAAAGTATTCAACAATAAAATAGAATTGTTTTACTAATTTCATAAAATACTGAATTATAAAATCTTTGTGCTCGTGGAATCACCATCTCATGCTGGTCACCTTCACTTTCCATCGCCTCCTGCAATAAACGATTGCAAAAGTTAGATTACTCGTAATATACTTTACAAGTATCTTAAAGTGAATAAGAAGTGTGGTAGTGTTACCTGAGGACCTTGCGTTTCCTCCACCACTGGCACCCTTTGGACAATTTCTTTTCCAATGCCCAGCCTCCCCGCACTTGAAGCACCGATTCTCGGTCCTCGCTGTGCTAGGCTTCACCTTCTTGACCTTTTATTTCACACCTTTACCATTTGGTACTCCTTGGTTAGGATTGGTTTTACCCTATCCTTTACCACCATGTCCTTTTCTCTCTCTTGCCATCACCGATCATTAGAGCATCCTTAGACTTAGTCCCCAAACTCAATTCAGCTGTCTTGAGCATTGAATGTAGCTCAGCAATGGATTTCTCCATATTATGCATATTGTAGTTGACCACAAAAGGCTTGTAGTCATCAGACAATGAATTGGGTATAGTGTCCGTTGCCATCTGCAACAGTATGGGGTGACCGAGTCTAGCAAGGTGATCCATGTGCCCTTTCATTTTCATGACATGGGCACTCACCGGTGTTCCTTTGACCATCTTGCACGAGTTGAAAGCACGATTGGTGTCGAACCTCTCAGTGCGAGCTTGCTCTTGAAATGAATCCCTTAATTGCTGGATCATCTCAAATGCGGGCACATCCATAAGTCCTGCTTGTAAATCTGGACTCATGGTTGCGAGCATCAAACAGCTCACATCGAGCGCATCACTGACATGCTTATAATAAGCTTGCCTTGCTTCAGCTCTAGCATTCGCGGCAGGGACATTTTGCACAACTCTCTCCAAGACATACCACTTTCTCTCATGCCAGAGCACAATGCGAAAATTGCGCTCCCAGTTGAGAAAGTTTAACCCAGTCAACTTGTCCTTTTCTAGGATTGAGCGTAGCAAGAGATTGTTGGTACTTGTCATTGTGGTTGTTGCTGCCATCTATAAATCAAACCCAGTTTAATTAGTAATCATCAATAAACATCTCTAAAATATATTATAAACCCATAATTAATATTTTAGGCCTAGGATCCATATATCACATTCTCGCCGCAAGGTTTGGGCACTTCCCGATGAGACATGATGTTTCTGGTATGTAACATCCATACCGATCGTATCAAGACTTGACACGATTCCTAGGGGTCGTAGAATCTTTAGACTTATAGCTTATTACAACCTTGTACAATCTAATTGTACATTTTTAAGTTGCAATGAATTCTAGTATGTTTATTCTACTCAAGTATTTTTTGGGTCGGGACTCCCGATTATCACCAAAGTAGATCAGACCATCTATGACAGTGCGATGTTCTACGACGGGACTCCCGATTATCACAGAACCGTACGCACCCTAACACTCGCAATGATTTGAACCCATATCTAAGGTTCTTTATCCTTACAATATGAATATCGTTGAACAAGTCAGGTGTTCCATTAGGTGGATAGTACTTCGATCTAAGATTTTCTTGGGTTTGTTTAAGTCTAAAACTAAACTTAAACCTTATTCCAATTTTAATCCTTATTTAAAATGTGCGACTTGTGTTATTCAAGAATTCCACAAGACGCCTTTCTAAATATCTTTTAAAACTTATAGTTTTAAAAATTTGCGCGACTTACATGTATAACTAAAATGAGGTGTACAAGACGTTTTATTAGGTTTTATGAAAAACCTTATCTTTAATAAAGCTTACTCGTTTTATTTACTTGAAAAACTTCAAACCCTATGTTAAACTTTAAAATATAAATTTTAATTCCTTCATGATCCATGAACTTGGATCATAATCCTAGTTTAACACATCTTGTTTTTCTTCTTGTTTAATAATCAAATTAAACATCTATTTTAACTTATTAGATTCGACCAAAACTTATGTCCTTGCGACACATTTATAAACTTTGTGATTTTCTTGTGTAGCTCCCACTAGCTCCAACAATCATGATGGAACTTAAGCAATCACAATCACCGGTCTATACTTGGTGAAACTAACAAACTTATTATATAAACACTATATATAATAATTCTTAGTTTGTTTAAACCTTTCTTACATTTAACTTGAACTAATTAAATATAGGTTCTTAAATTTCCTATGTTATTTTACATTTGATCATTAATCTAGTATTTTACGTAACTCGTAATATACTTGTATAAATAACTAGTTCAAATTATAACTTAATACAAATTTCTAGTTATATATATATATATATATATATATATATATATATATATATATATATATATATATATATATATATATATATATATATATATATATATATATATATATATATATATATATATATATATATATATATTATATATATATATAATTTATTTCTTTTAAAAAAACTTATAACATTCTTAATAAGAATATTACACCTAATTTGTACATTTGTATTTTAACTTAGACTAATTAAAATATGTACAAACTATTTTATCTTTTAAAATCACTTTTAAATAATTTGAAAAATCCAAAATTATATATAATATAATGTAATTACATCTTGTTAATTTTAAGATTTTAAAGTTAACACTTCTCTGTTATCCTAAATTAAATTTAATCAATTAAACCCTTATCTTGTTATTGATCAATTAAAACCTAGTTTTAATTTTCTTGATCAATAACATCTTTTAGTTAAAGATTAATCTCAATCAATCCTATTGAAACAATTATAAACTTTGTTTAAATTCTAGGATAGATTATAACTTTAATAGATTTATTTAAACTTTGTTGTAAACCAATTAGCTCAACCAATCAACCTTCTCATTCATATACATGTGTGTATCTTACAATGAACAAAATACTCATTTATATAGGACAACATGTTGGTAACCTAAGAGTTATGGATTAACTACACATAAATATGGGGCAACCACAAAGTCATATGAGTTACAATACCCCCCCTTGGTTGTTGAGATTTATGTTGAACTCTTCATGTACTTCGTCCTCTATCTCCAGACAATCCATGAAACATTCGCCTCGTTAAAAACCTTTTCGGAGAAAACCCTTTGGGACAAAAACTCCAACCGAAGGACAAAAGAGTACGATCAGGATGTCTAACGAAGTACAAAAGAGTGCACAATGGTTAATAAGTATTCAGCTGGATACTCCCCCTGAATTCAACAATTCTTAGTGAGAATAGGGTCTGTTAGTGTCTCATTAAAAAAAACTTTGTCTAGGTAAACCCAATGGGACAAAACCCTTGAACTAAAGGATAAAAGAGTTCACGAGCATTCGTCGGGAAGCTCCCCCTCACATGCACTCATCAGGGTGCAAAGCATACGTCAGGATGCAATTATTATTCTCACTCCACAGGGTGCAAAGCATACGTCAGGATGCAATCATTATCCGCACTCAACAGGGTGCAAAGCATACGTCAGGACACAAACATTATATGCACTCAGCAGGGTGCAAGGCATACATCAGGATGCAATCATTATTCGCACACAACTGGGTGCATGATATATGTCATTTAGGTAGCTCAGAGACTTTCCTAAGTCAAATAGCTTTGACATGCTATGAAAAGAATACTTTGGCAGTGACTTGGTGAACAAGTGTGCATGATTCTTATCTAATCCAATATGTTTCACTTCAATCCTTTGAAATGCTTGTTGTTCATGTGTAAAGAACAATTTCGGCGAGATGTGTTTAGTGTTATCCCCTTTGATGTAACCATGTTTCGCTCAATCGATAACAATGGTGTTATCTTCATATATGACAACTGGTTAATTGGGATCATAGGCCAAACCACATTTACTTCGACTATGGCCTCTTACATCACAAATCCATACACACTCTCTAGTCGCCTCAACGAGCGCAAATAGTTCGGAGTGATTAGTCGAAGTATCAACTAGAGTCCATTTACAAGACCTCTAGGATAGCGCCGCATTCCCTATGGTTAAAGACATAACCAGATTGGGAATGTCCCTTATGCAAGTCTGATAAGTAAACTGCATTGGCATATCCGATAAGGGTCGCGTTATCTCGAGTATCAATCACACTTGATCCACTCGATGATACGTAGGGATATAATAAGCCCATATTCGTACTATCTTTAAGGTAACGGAATATGTCTTTAATACCATTTCAATGGTGGCGTGTTGGCGCATTGCTATGCCTAGTCATGCATATCACAACAAACAAGATGTCTAGTCTAGTACATTGGATCAAGTACAATATTGCGTTTATTGCACCGAGAGATGAACACATATGGATCAATATCTCATTATCATCCACATTTGGATGGAATTGGTCCCTTTTAATGTCTAGAGAATGAATCACCATGGGAATAGATGGAGGTTGTATATCATGGTAACTAAAGCGTCTTAAAACCTTTTGGGTGTAACTTTCTTGATAAAGGAGAAACCTCATCTTAACGGTCCTCGATCTGCAGGACGAGGCAATGCCGTGTTTTCCCAAGATCTTTCATATCGAAGTCCTTCTTCAGGATTTCAGCAGTTTCAAACAACTCTTTCGTGGATCATATGAGATTCAAATCATCTACATAGACTGCGATAATAACATATCCTGAAGTGGATATCTTTGTAAACACGCATGGGCATATCAATATTCAAATATCCCAATCTGATCAAATACTCACTTAGACAGTTATACCACATCCGTCTGGATTATTTTAATCCAAAAAGTGATTGTCTCAGTCATATCGAGAACGTGTTCCGTGGTCTAGAACTACTTGATTCAGACTACTTGAGTCCATCAGGGACTTTCATGTATATCTCTCTTTCAAGATCCCCATAGAGATAGGCCGTGACTACATTCAAACTACTAAACTGATTAAGTAGTGGAACGTTATAACATCCCTTACGAGAAAATACATCTCCTCGTAATCAATACCAGGGCGTTTGAGAGAAGCCTAATGCCACGAGGCGAGTTGTGTATCATACAATCTCATTATTCTCATTACGCTTCCTTACGAATACCAATTTATAATCAGTTGGTAACATTAGGTGGTGTTGGAGCAACAGGTCCAAACACTCTTCTTTTCGGTAAGGAATCCAATTTTACCTGGATTGCATGTTTCCATTAATACCAGTCCATTGTACTCAACAATAGTACTTGGTTCCATGTCATCATTGCTCTGAATGTCAGTGGCCACTGCGTATATGAGCAAATCATCAATGACAGTCTCGTTTTGCATCAAAATATCGTCTAAGCTAGCATACTCGACATATATTTGAAGATTAACGGGGTGATGAGAAATTGGTGTTTCATCGAGAACACGCTTCTCCAATACACTCCCATGATCCTTAATGATCACGTGTGGCAAAACAAATACAACAGAATTTCTCCTCCTTTGAAGCATTACATCCTTGGAACCGAACCGGTCTTCCTCTTTTGTTGGGAAGAGCGGCGGACTGGAGAACCAATAGTAGCGTCCTTTCCACAGTGGGTTCGACCGATGCAACATGTTCAAACGGAACATGGCGTCTCACAGGGACGTCTTTCCTTGCAGGCACATTTGCAGCGGGTATATTTGATCTCATGACATTTGCTAAGTCATTAAATGCGTCTGGTAGCTAATTAGCAACATTTTATAGACTTCGAAGTTTGTACACATCCTTATCACAATGTGCAGTCGTGGGATCCATATGAGACAAATTGGGTACATCCCACGTTCTTTCACGTCGTTCCTTATCAACGTTAACTTGCAAATCTCCCCCTAACGACGGGAAGATAATCTCATCAATGTCACAATTTGCATGTATGGCGTTAAAGAGATCGCCTGTCAAGGGCTCTAAATAGAGTATGATGGATGGGGATTAATAATCAACATATATTCCCCGTCATTTCTGAGGTCCAAATTTCAAACGCTTTGGAAGTTCAATTGGAACATTGACCAAACACCCAAACACGCGTAAGTATGAGACGTCGGGCTCATGTCCAGTTACCAGCCAGTACGCAAGAAGTTATTGGGTACCCATGGATCTCAGACGAACCAATGCATCAGTGTGCAATATTGCATAACCATATATTAAAATGGGGCATTTTGGTGCGCATAACCAAAGTTCTTGCAATTATTTGTATTCGTTTCAAAACTCAATGTTATGCAATAATCATAGAACATTTTCGATGTAAACTCACCGACATTATCAAGTCTAATTGACTTTATTGGATAATTCGGATGACCAACCCTCAACTTAATGATATAGGCTAGGAGTTTAGGAAATGTTGCATTCATTGTGGACAACAAAGTTACGTGTGACCATCTTGTTGATTCATCAACCAATATCATGAAAATTTTAAATGGTCCGCATGTTGGTTGGATAAGTCCACAAATATCCCCATGAATTCTCTCAAGAAAACGGGATATCACATTTGTAGCTTATACATAAAGTGGTTTAAGATGTGTCTTTACAATCGAGCATGTTTGGCATAGGCTTTTCGAATTAATCATGAAATTAATTCCTTCAAGAGGATGCCCATGGGATGCATTCATAGTTCGAAGCATCGTATTTTGACCCGGGTGTCCTAGCCGGTCATGCCATAACATATAAGTTCCGTCATCAACGGAGGCTCGACGAATGATTATAGTGTTTTCAATATGTTTTATCGTGGTATGATACAAACCACTTGACAAACATCTCAACTTCGCCAATATACGCTTTTGGTCGTATTTGATCAGAGGTAATATAAAGGTATTCAATACCATATTCTCGAGCAGTTTCGAGATGAAACATCTTTTCTCGAATATCCTTAAAACTCAACAAGTTACGACGAGAACTTGGACAATATAAGGCTTCATCTATGGTTAAAATAGTACCATTTGACAACATATATTGGGTTTTTTCAAAACCAAGGGTCGACAGGACCGAAAATGGTTGCCAATGAAGTTACTGTGAGGCGTAATGTTGATTAAGTAATTCTTATGTTTTATGAAAGTGTACTTGGGTACCACAATCAACCAGACAATCAACAACCCAATATGCATGCCTCAGAGTAAAAATAATTTAAAGTCGATCACACGTGTAGACTAATTTCTTAAGGAAAAAAAACTTTAAATTATTCCGAGAAAACATAATCAATGTAATCAAACCATAATCGAAAAGATCACCATTATTCAAATGGGAAAGCATAATCCAAAATAAACATAATCCATGAGCTGAACAATAGCTCTATTATTTCATTTTAGCCATAAAATCGGTGGACTCAAAGAATTCATGTTTGTTTCGATACTTTCCTACAACGGGAGGAAAAATATTGGATTTAATTATCATATAAAATGATAAGTTTAAATGTTTATGGTTTGAATGAGCATAAATAGTGTGACCAATCAGCAGGTTCGAAAAACACAAGTACGAATGGGTTCTCAATTATCGAACGACAGGTCGATTGATAGATACGATTCATCATATGTATAGAACCACATTCAGGAAAAATATTATTTAGTCAACCCTTTTCAGTAGCTCTATTCGAATACAACCAGGAAAGACGGTAAGGGTAGACAGCGCTTGTGCGTATCGGAACCACCCTTATTAGGAGTCAGAAAAACCGCCATCTTTCCTAGACATTGTAATAAGAATGGGTGAGCCTATTTGGGGACGATTCATAATTTTTCGTATAATTGTCATGCAATGCTCAATTTTATTTTTAACTTTAAACATAAAAAATAATCATTATACAATGAAAAATGATTTGTTAAAGTTTGGTTGTAATATACAATTTATAATTATCATGAATAGAATTTCATGAAACCAAAATTAATTGTTATTATGATGTAAAACATGAAAAGAATTAAGCTTTCCCAAAATAACATTTTGATTGTTACGAATGCGTAACATTACAATTTTATTAATATCATAAGATGTTCTAATAATAAATTCCTTTGCAATTGAACAATTAATTAATTCAAAGTTGAATTTTTTGTCACATTTTTTCATTTGATGTCACATGAAATAATAGTAGCACAATATGAATCATGTATTATAAAGGACAATAATCCTCATTCTTAAAATGTAAAAGGTAACAAAGCGTAATTGTTAGAAATTTAATCTTCCGAATTAGAATTTCTTATAGAAAAAATTGGGGCCAAGTTTTGGTTACCTAAAATTTTGTTTTGACAAAGAAATTCAATCAATCACATTTTTTTTTAAAAGAAAACTCATATGAAATACTAACTGGATAATCATTTATATATATGAGAATTGTATAAATCCACGCAAATTAAAATTTAAGACATCAAATTAAAACTTAAGGCATTGATACCATGCAATCTTCATAAGAATAAGACACAAACTGAAACTTCACTGATCCAAAAGGAGTATAGAATTCAATGATCAAGAAATTGATACTTCTAACTTTGAGGAAAGTGCTGATAACGTGTTGTAAACCAATTAGCTCAACCAATCAACCTTCTCATTCATATACATGTGTGTATCTTACAATGAACAAAATACTCATTTATATATGACAACATGTTGGTAACCTAAGAGTTATGGATTAACTACACATAAATATGGGGCAACCACAAAGTCATATGAGTTACAATAAACTTATTTATTTTAAACCTCTATAGACAATAAAACTTTGTCTAAATTTCTAGGTTTAAAGAAGTAGTTTTAATAAATTTATTAAAACAATAATCAAACCTCATTAAACATAAACTTGTTTAATTTTTCAAGGTTCTAGATTATGTTCTTGATTAATCCTATTATCAATTAAACTAAACTAGTTTAATGTTCTTGGTCCTAGGTTAATTCTAGGGTTCCGAAAATTTCCTTTAGCCTAGGAAACTTTTCCACCAATTAAACTAAACTAGTTTAATCAAATTTGGTGTCCAAGTATCCTCCATAATTTTCGAAATCTTGGAAAAAAAAAGAATCCTTTTTACAAATTAAACTAAAACTTAGTTTAACATACTTTGTCCTGGATTTTGAAGATCAAAGTAAAAAAGGAAAAGAATCCTTTTGACCAAAATTTTTGACATTCTTGATCCTAGGGTTCTTACAATTTTCTAAACTACTAGGGTTAGGGAAAGAAGTCTTTTGACCAATTAAACTAAACTAGTTTAATGTTCTTGGTCCTAGGGTTCTTTCTAGATCTCGAAATTACTAGGGTTTAGAATCCTTATGACCAATTAAAGTAAATTGTTTAATATTCTTGGTCTAGGGTTCTTACCCGCATTCGAAATCTTCAAGGATGAAAAAGAAGAAGGAACAAAAAAAATTAAAAACTTGGAAATTAAACAAACAAAAACTTTTTTATTCTTGTTTAGATTTCTAAACCATCGATCTGATACCACTGAAACGTTTCCTAATACTGATCAACCCATGGGGTCGACCTCCTAGTCACTTGGTTCGAACCATACTGGTAAGAACATGATGTTGTTCTTGACCGGTTTAAACCACCTAGCTGATTTAATCCCTAAAAGCGGACCTGAGATTAAACCTAATCCTTAGACCCAAAAGGATTATACGAACTTGGAAATCAAACATGGTTAACAAGAAAGAAACCTTGTACGAAAAACTCGAACACACAAAATGCTTGTGTGTGTTCATCGACAACCACCAAGAACCCTAGGGTTCTTGGTAATCGATTCGAACAAGAGGGAGGAGAGGAAGAGAGTGTTCTAAAACATACCTTAACTTGCTTAAGTTAGTCCACTGATGATGAACACGACAAGTGATCCTCTAGTTGATCCTTTTAATGATCTTGTATCTTCAAGACTTGAAGAACACGAAGAACGAAGAATACAAGAACTTGTGTTCTTGGTCTCGGTCGAATAGAGGGAGTGGGAGGGGCTAGGGTTTCGGCAATTATGGTGTAACACAATAAGGGAACCCCAAGCCTTCTATTTATAATAGAAGGACTTTCACTTAGGGCCCTTCTAGTTTAATTAATATTAATCATTAATTAAACTTATTCTTTTACACTTTAAACCCTTGTAGTTTAACTAGCTATTATTGTCCCACTTAATTATTAAATGTCTAGTATTTCTACATTTATATATTTACACGAAATATATGTTTGTATTAATACTTTTAATAATTAATTATATAATAAACTTTATATAATCTTAACAATAATAATATCCAATTACCATTTGATTTAATTACTTTAAATCATATTATGGATAATCTATAATGAACACATTATATATTTACTTAACTAGTAAATGTACAAATACTTTTATTAATTAGTTAGATAAACTAATCTAGTAATAAGTTGAACTAACTTAATATTTAACTTGATTCATAAATGGCTATTATGAATCATTCCTCTTCCAATTATCATTACATATCTTACTCGTATTACATGCACTCACCGGTGTGACCCTTAAGTGTTTCGTAGGCATGGATGTATCACCATAGGTTGACTAACTGTGCACATAAATCCATCACTAAGGTATTGATTGTAAAAAACCTTTTTCCTTTTTCTTCTTCTTCGACCAAAACACACGAGCTTGTGTGTGTTTCGGTCCATGCGATCGAACGAACACACAAGTATGTGTGTGTGTTCGAGTATTTCGGTTAGTATGTTAAAGTTTTCTAGATTCCAAAATCCCCAATCCTTTTGGATTTAAGGATTATGTTTAATCTCAGTTACGCTTTTGGGATTAAACTAGCTAGTTGGTTCAACCGGTATGAACAAGTTCATGTTCATATCAGTTTATGGTTCGAAACAGTATGACTAGGATTGACTTTGGAAGTCAGTGAAACCCTTCAGTGGTATCAGAGCGTTGGTTTAGAAATCTAAACAAAGTTAACAAGTTTTTTCTTTGTTTAATTTAAAGTTTTTATTTTTTGTTCAAAGTTTTTTTTTCTTCCATCCTTTATTTCGAAATTAAGTAAAAGAACCCTAGGACCAAGAATGTAAAACTAGTCTACTTTAACTGGTCAAAAGGATTCTTTTCCCCCTATTTTTCGAAAACCCTAGAAACCCTAGGACCAAGAATGTTAAACTAGCTTAATTTATGCACACCCCGCCAAAAATGAGTTTTACGTGATAAAAAGTTTTGCGAAAGAACGGAGGTGTAACGTTCTTGTTATAAAAGCAAGTGATATAGTAATCAATCAACCACGCATTAAAATCTAAAATAGTTTCATTGCTAAAAGTAGAAATTTCCAAAAATAGAAAGTTTCCTAAAATAGTAAGTTTTGAACTGAAAAGATTGTTTGAAAACTAAAGTGCATAGATAGTTCATGGCCAGATGACAATCGCTGCTCACATCCCCATTGCTCACTGAGTCTCTAGATTACCTAAAAAATATAACTTAAAAAGGTCAACTAAATTATTGAGTGAATCCACAGTGTTAAGTAAAATGTATGTAAAAGGTTTGTATTTGCTACCATGAGTAAGTAAAATGTTTTATGACTGTTTGGAAGTAATGTGATTGTATAAAAAGATTGATAAACCAAAATGAAATGTAAGGGAATAGTAGATGAACTACAACCCAAATGTTTGATTTAAAAATAATGTTTTGTTGTAACCGGTTTATCATAAGTTTGGCATTATATGACTGTTTTTCCCCACAGGTAGCTACTCCCATTGAGGTATTATAACCATCCCCCTAAGTCCACAATCAAAACTGCAACTCCCATGTGTGTGTTATAAGGTAATGGATAATACGCTCCCGATGTCTGGGATAAACCAAGTAATGATCAAGAATGTAGGCGGCTGAGTATTGTCCAATAGTACTATTCGTATATCCAGAGTGTAGGTACTCTACTTAATGAAAGCTGGAAATTAGTACGGTATAATGAATTGTTTGTCATGCCAAATGAAAATGAAATGATAGTGATGTTGCACAGTCATAATGTAAAACAGTAAAAGTAGAGTAGCATGTTATGTTTTTCACCCCATAATTTATAAAAGCAGTAAAAAGAGTAAAAAGGGGTTGTGGACTCACCTGATGCTTATCTTAGCTCAAATAAACCTCAACTGTTGGATCCTTAGATATTCCTAACGCCTAAATGCACAAAGGTTCCTAATTAGTCTAAGCCATCACGCATAGGTGATATAATTTGTTTTGTTTGTGTTGTCATTGTTTGTGTGTTTATGAAAACATGCACTACAAAAAAATTCTTGAATAGCTACGGACAAATTTTGTAGCAAAAAACTGATTTTTCGTAGCTAATCAGGATTTTCCGTAGCTAATCAGGATTTTCCGTAGCTAATAAGCAAAATTCCGTAGCAAATTTCTTCCTCGCAAATGAGTTCCGTCGCAATTTCTGTAGCTATACGTGATTTTTCTTGTAGTGATGTTTTGGTTGACTAAAACGTTTGTGCTTACGCGACTTGTAACAATTTAGGGTTATTGGGCCTAAATTTGGGCTAACGGGCCGGCACTTGGGCCAAGGCCCTCCATAATGGGCTTAATGGACTTTCTTGGGTTAAATGGGTCAACCAAAGGTGATTTAGGTTTACAAAAGAAATGGACGGGCTAATGGATCACCGAATGGGCCACATGGGCCGGTATAGGCTACGGTTTGGTTTAGGCTAGCGAATGGGCCAAGTATTGGGCTTGATATGGATTTGGCTTCCGATTTGGGTTGGGCTAGACAACGAATGGGCTTGGTTACGGTTAGGTTAAACATTGGGCTCGACCCGATTAGGTTTAAATGGAATGGGCCGGTTTATAGGGTTGACGGTTTAGCGAGTGGGCTAAGCTCAAGCCTTGGCCCGAATAACTTGTGGGTCAAACAATCACGGGTCAAACGGAACGGGTCAAGGATGAATCATGCATGGCTACGAGTAGGGTTTTGGGTTCGGGTTCAACGGGTTTATGATGGTTCTGATCTACGGTTTAACAAAAGGGTTGTCATCTAAAACGGGTCAAAACAATATCAAAACGACATCAATGAGTAGGGTTTTTCTAGGTTTTTTTTTCAATATGATCCAAACAAGAAGTTTTTAGGTTTTTAAATGGTTAAATATGATGAAAAACAAGTAACACGAAACAAACATGAATCGAATACGAAATCCGTTACAGACCCACACGCACGTATGCATGCATGCATGCGTCGGGCTTGCAAGATCATCGAGACCATATGGACTTTGGCCATGGTCTCAGGTTTACGAACTAATCATCGAAACAAGGGAAAACGAGAAGGGATTGCGGTATACCTTGCAAATCGACGAATGGAACTCGAAAATAAACGAATGGGTTGCGAGACTTGCGTGGGTTGAACTCGGTGGTGGTGATGGTGTTCTTGGCCGAATACAATGATTGGAAAAAGTAGGGTTTGTAGGTTAATCGTAGTATTTATATCTAGGGTTTTTGTGTTTGTGATGGATTGGGACTCGATTCAAATTAGATAAGGATAAGCATAAACTTTCAAAATAAAAAATAACAACACCCCAATGGTGTGTTCGGCCGACCATGGGCGCGAGAAAAAGGGAGGGGACGACTAGGGGGTGTCCCCAATGACATTTGATGTGTCGGATTAGGTTTAAAACTCGTTACGCGTCATGTTTATTATTTAATCAAATGTTTTGGTTTATAAGCGTTAGGTTTTTAGAAATGATTTTGTTAAGTGACACCATAAAAATGAAATGAAATGTTGTGTTGACCAAAATGGTCAAACACTTATGTATGGTGGAAATGATGATTATTTTGTTATGTTTATGTGCGTAAAATATAGAAATGAAATGATTTGAAATGAAATGAGGAAAGTTTCTTAATATAGAAACTTTCTACATATAGAAAGTAAGAAATGAAATGTTGACTACATACCCGAAATGTCGAGTTGTCACATTCTCCCCTGGTTGAAGAAATTTCGTCCCGAAATTTAAGACGAAGCACGAACAAGAGAGACAACGAGAAAAAGATGTGGGTACTTCTTCATTTGGTCTTCACGATCCCACGTGAATTCAGGACCTCTTTTGGAGTTCCATCTTACTTTGACGATTCTGATCTTGCTTCTTCTCAACTTATGTTCTTTCCAGTCTGCTATTTCAATAGGTTCTTCAGTGAAGTGTAGACGGTCGTCGATTGTGATATCCTCAGCAGGGACAATGAGCGATGGATCATGAACACATTTCTTAAGGTTAGAAACGTGGAATGTGTTGTGGATGTTGCTGAGTTGTGTAGGTAGACGTAGACGATATGTCACAACACCGATTCTTTCAATAATCTCAAAAGGTCCAACATAACGATGACTTAGCTTTCCTCTCTTGCCAAAATGGATAACACCTTTACAAGGTGCGACCATGAGTAGAACATGATCACCCACTGCGAACTGTAATGGCTTTCGACAAATATCAGCATAGCTCTTTTGACGGTCTTTCGCAGCTTTGATGCGATCTATGATTCGGAAGATCTTGTCTGGTGATACTTGTAGTATTTCTGGACCAGTGAATTTTCTATCTCCCACTTCAAATCAACAAAGTGGCGAGCGACACTTTCTTCCATAGAGGGCTTCGAATGGCGCTGCTTGAATACTTGTGTGGTAGCTGTTGTTGTACGAAAACTCGGCTAAGGGAAGATGAGAATCCCAACTTCCACCGAAGTCAATGACACAGGCTCTCAGCATGTCTTCAAGGGTTTGAATAGTCCTTTCACTTTGACCATCTGTTTGAGGATGGTAGGTAGTACTTGTAGGAATACCTTGTTTGATTCACATGGCGAAACTTGAATCTTACATGCTTGATCTCTACTAAACAATGGAATCACAAGAACAAAGAAATGGTTAGTATATGAACAATACCTCTTGAATTGCTAAAGAAAGATCCACCTCTACTGCACCACCTGAACACGCTGCAAGACCGCGTTGTACCAACAAAGCAATACACGAAACTCGTGTGTGTGTGTGTTCGTCGATCAAGAAAACCGAAAGAACCCTATGGGGTTCCTTCTCTCGTTCGTACGGCCGAAGAAGGGGAGGGACTATTAGGGTTTTGTGGTGACAAAAGTGATTAGCCTAAAACCCTTGTCCCTTAGTCTTTATTTATAAGGAACTAAGTTACATTTTAGGTCCTTGGAGTTTAATTATGATTAATCTCATAATTAAACTTCCTATTTACACTTTAAACCCTTTGACTATTACTAGTTAATTAATTATTTATTAATTAACTGTCCGTTAAATATTTAACTTAATATTTAACCTTCCTCTTAAATAATAATTAACTTATTATTATTTATTCTCTTCTTTATAATTAACTCAACTAGTTAATTATTCCAAACAACTTACTTTGTTCGGTGTCCATTATTGGGTGTGTAGTGGTGTGACCCTTTAGTGTCTTATAACATTGGACACGATGACACGTGTACTTGACTGTGCACATAAATCCAACAGACTCCCACATGTTCAAGTTAAGCATCACTTACTGATCATTGTTGGCCTAAAGCGGTCCCTAGCCAGACATTTAGGATAACCAAGTTATAAGAACTCTTACATCCAGAGATAATATTTATAAGAATGAATAACACTAACAGATTTTCCTTTTGCATCATGATATTTCTTAATTAGAGTAATAGACATGGAGCAGGGATCTTTGTTATATATACTCAAATTTTCTCGATACTGATTTCGACTTTCTGCAGTAACGGATTACCGAATGATCTAATCATTCTCCGAGCGCGGCCACACATTTTAGTAGTCTTAATCGTCGAGCGGCCATGAAATATCTCTTCTGATTAAAGAAGGTGCAAATTCCATCTTGACTATTTGCGTTATCTTGCCCACGACTTCCGATGCCTTAGTCAAGTTCCTTATGATCACCCTTTTACGGTCTAATGTTTAGCAAACTCTGTAAACATTTACGAATATTTATTTAACAACACTTGTTTCTCTATTTTAATAACTATAAAATAGATAAATATTCATAATGGTATTAACTCCTGAATCTAGCTCCCACTAAATTCAAGCAACCACAGACATTTAGATACTCAAAAACTTTGCGTATCAGGTGTAGGTTTAAAACATGCTAAGAATAGATAATGTGAAAAAATATTACGTAAAACTTTCTATTTCAATCCCACGAAATGTTATTACATAATGTATCGATTTCAAACATATCTATGGTCTATAATCAAAGTCACTAGCTACCAATTTCAAGGTACTGCATGCCTATTGCGCTTGCGTGCTTTTCATGCTTTGGTCCAGCTAGTGGTTTTGTCAACAGGTCAGTAACGTTGTCATCCGTTGGTATTTTGTTAAATATAATATCACCTTCTCTGACATACTCACGTATGAGGTGATAGTTCCTGCGCACATGCCTGGTCTTTTGATGTTCTCTTGGTTCAACAGCTTGCGCTATTGCACCAATGTTATCACATAATATATCGATGGGTCTGGAGATACTGGCAATAACTCTAGCTCCTTGATAAAATTCTTAAACCACATGGCTTCCTTTCCAGCATCATTTGCCGCAATATACTCATCCTCTGTAGTCGAATCTGCTATCGTATCTTGTTTCTGACTCTTCCAAGATATAGCTCCTCCGTTTAGTGTAAACACAAACCCTGATTGTGACTTGTAATCGTCTCTATCGGTTTGGAAGCTTGCATCTGTGTATCCAATTACACGCAACTCTTCCATTGAACCTCCAAAGACCAAGAACATATCTTTTGTCCTTCTCAAATACTTGAGATCGGGCCTAGTACATAACATGGCATACATTATTCACCCAATTGCCAAAGAATATGGTACCAAACTCATCCGAGCTTGTTCTTTGCTAGATGTAGGACTCTGAGCTTTGCTTAGTGTAATGCCTTGTGTCATTGGAATGAAACCTCTCTTGGAATCACTCATATTGAATCTCTTCAGTACTTTGTCAATGTATGTACTTTGACTAAGTCCAATAAGCCGCCTAGATCTATCTCTATAGATCTTTATACCCAGTATAAATGCGGCTTCTCCTAAGTCTTTCATCTGGAAACATTTACCTAACCAGGATTTCACTCCTTGTAGTGCTGGAATATTGTTTCCTATAAGTAGTATGTCGTCAACATACAAGACTAGGAAGATTACTATGCTCCCACTGAATTTTGTGTAGACACACGCCTCGAACTCACTCTTGACAAAACCATATTCTTTGATTCTTTTGTCAAAGTGTAAGTTCCAGCTCCTAGATGCTTGTTTTAATCCATAATTGGATTTTAACAATTTGCATACTTTATTAGGATTCTTTGGATCAGTAAAACCATCCGGTTGTATCATGAATACGTCCTCTTTCAACTCCACATTAAGAAAGGTGGTTTTAACATCCATTTGCCATATCTCATAGTCGTAATATGCTGATATGGCCATTAGAATTTTAATAGACTTAAGCATGGCGACTGGCGAGTAGGTTTTAGAGTAATCCACACCGTGTGTTTGCATGAAACCTTTCGCGACTAATCGTGCTTTGTAAGTATGCACTTTCCCATCCATGTCAGTTTTCTTCTTGAAAACCCACTTGGTTGTCATACATTGATTGCATCTCTGCTTCCATAGCCTCGAGCCATCTTTCAGACTCTACGCTGTCAGTAGCCTCGCTGTAGGTTAATGGTTCTAGTATACTTCCGTCATCTTCATCGATCATGAATCCAAGATACCTAACTGGTTCTTGGCGTGGTCTACTGGACCTATGAGGGTTGCGTGTTTCTTCTTCCTCAACCCGTGGGTCTGGTTGGGAATCAACAATTCTTTGTTGAACCACTGGTTCGACTAAAGTCGTAGGTGGATCCTTATTCTCTCCAATTTCTTGAAGTTCTATTTCTTTTCTTGGAGTTTCTGTCCCGAGAAACTTCTCCTCCAAGAAGACACCTTTCCGAGAAACAAAAACTTTGTTGTCTTCTTGATGATAGAAATAGTATCCCAAGGTTTCCCTTGGATATCCAATGAAGATACACTTATCTGACTTGGGGTTTACTTTGTCTGTGAAGTTACGTCTAACGTACGCCTCACAACCCCAAATCTTGAGAAAAGACAATTTTGGCTTTTTGCCCGTCCAGTGCTCGAAAGGAGTCTTCTGGAGTCTATTCAGTCTCATAAGAAAGACATAACCATACCTACTGAAGTCGTCAGTAAAGGTAATGTAGTAACGGTATCCACCTCTGGCTTCTGGAGTGCAGGGTCCACACACGTCACTGTGTATAATCCCTAACAACTCGTCTGCCCTTTCATTGTAATGATTGAAAGGGTCTTTTGTCATTTTTCCAAATAAACATGATTCGCATATGGCATATGATTCCAAATCAAATGGCTCTAGAATTCCATCACCGTGGAGCTTCTTAATGCGAGTCTCGTTTATATGACCTAAACGACAATGTCAAAGATAAGTTTGATTCAAGTTACTCTTGGATCTTTTACTTATATGATAAACGTCTCGTTCTATGTTATTTAGATTTAACGTGTATAGACCATTATGAGAGTTAGCTTTAAAATATAAAATGTCATCTTTTAAACACGAAATTGTTTTTCCATAAAACTCATAATAAAAACCACTGTCTATAAGTAAATCAAAAGAAATAACATTCTTATTAAGTCTAGGAACATAATAACAATCTTTAAGTTCCAAAACTCTTCCTGAAGGGAACTTGAGAAGGTATGTTCCTACGGCTTCAGCTACAACCTTGGAACCTTCGCCTACTTGTAGTTCAACATATCCTCGTCCACGCCTCCTGTTCTTCTTAAATCCCTGCAAATGATTGCAAATGTGATGACCACATCCGGTATCCAATACCCAGTATTCACTAGAAGTAACGAGACAATCAATCATAAAGATACCTGAATCACTGAACAATTCAGTGTCCAACAGTCCCACATCAGACGTGTGCTCGCAAATATCCTTGCTGCCACAATCATAAAGATACCTGAATCACTGAACAATTCTACTGGTTCGAGGTCAATTGCAAATAGATGATTGTCTAGATCTAACACACAATTTCTGTAGACTTCACTAGATCTAATTAACTTACCATCAGCCAACTCAATCTCATAGTTGATTTCTAAACTTTCTGGGTCAATATTTAAATACTTGCTAAAATCGATGGACACAAAACTCAAGTCGGCACTTGAGTCAAATAATATAGAAGCAAAATGATTGTTTACGATGAAGGTACCGGTAACGGTATTTGGATCTAAAAATGATTTTCAGTTATAACAAGTAACAAACACAGCGGAAAATAGTTTAATCACCAATGAACGGATCTTAATATCAATCATACAATTAAACTAATAAAATACAAAGAATTGAGATGAATAAATCATACCCTTGAAGCCTTTGTATATGATGATTCGGTTGGAGATGTGGTACGACGGAAACCAAGAACTCCAACGGGGAATTCCTCCAAAGCTAGTCCACACAACACCTATGCAAGAACACCAAGGGATGCTAGTCCAATCTTCAAGCAAAGAGAGTAAAAGCCTAGAGAGGTGTGTGAAGGGGGGCGGCCAAATAGGGTTTTCAAGGGGTGATATTTATCTTGCCCTTGATTCCCTTTTATTGACTTCCCATAATCAATTATGATTATTAACACTCTAGTCTCTATCTTTTGTTCCTTCTAGTTTGCTCACAATAAAGTTCTAATATTAACAATTAATATTAAACTTTAATATATACAAGCATGTAGCTTATATTAATATGTAATGTAATTACCCTAATTACACTACATATCTTATGGTGTTAGGTGTTTTAGTGTGTGACCCTTTAGGCTCACAAACAACTAGCCATATAACTATATGTTATACGCGTGAAGCATATTCCAACAGCTCCCACTTGCACACGTGATAACATCAAGTAGTTATACAAGCAAAGGTTAGAGTCTAGCAACCTGCCAATGCCCCTAGAAGTACACGAGGAGTTTCATAAAATCTTTGTTCAAAGTTTTTCAATCAGTTATCCTTTTGTTGCTGATACTATGTTGAAATTTAGACAAGGATTATTGTCAATCTACAATTTCAACGATTCTGTTTCTCGATCTATACATTGAAGTAGATTACCAAAACCAATCAGGATTCATCGTGATTACCTTTTGGGTGTGCCAACACATACATCTATTCAAATCATCGAGGGGCCCAGTAGTATCTAATCCACTTAGTGGAGGAACAAATTCTTTATTGACTGCACGTGTCTGTCACATGCTTAATGACAAACCCGATAATGGTTGTTATAGCAGCCTTATTCAGGTCAGCGTTTAACCACATCAAAGTTTGCCCCTCTACATACACAAACCAACTTGCATCTCAAGTCAGGGGATAAGTGACAAAGCCTTTGTGAGATTCACTTGTGACATAAATCCAGGAAGTGATTTCTCATAGGTTGGGCAGTCCAATTGTGCATCTTATGAACAACATGTGAGTTTGATTTCATCATCCTTAGTCACACTAAGATAATGTCATCAATGCCCTCAGATTTGTCTTAATAATATTCCCATATTATTAATATGACAGTGGACAATTTAGAATATAAAACGCAGTAAATATTCATGGATATAAACATGCAAATATAGAACACAGTAGATATTCATATAAAAACGATCATATCAAATATATCAATTTATTCCAATAAAAACTGCTCAATGTTCCATTATCCAAATACTAAAACAGATTACATGAAACTACTAGCTGGTCGAAACCCAATGTTTCTAGCATGCTCAATATGTTTGGCGCATGACATTGGCTACGTGAAGGGGTCAGCTAAGTTGTCATCGGTATGAACTTTGAGCAAGCGTATATCTGCCATTAGGATCGCATCTCTAATATAGTGAAGCTTCCTCCGATAATGTCTGGCGCCTTTCTGAACACCAGGTTCGTTGGCAATGACGATAGCACCTGTGTTATCACAGTACATATCCATAGGTTTTTCATTACTGGGGACCACTCCAAATCCACAAATGAATTTCCTCATCCAAACAGCTTCCATTGCAGCTTCAGTAGTTGCAATGTATTCAGCTTCTGTAGAAGACAAAGCGATAGTGCTCTGTTTAGCACTTTTCCAATCAACAGCGCCTCCGTTCAAAACGAAAACATACCCCGTTTGAGATTTGGAATCATCTCTATAAGTCTCAAAACTAGCGTCAGAATAACAAGTAACGCTTAGCTCATTTTGAGTTTCACCACCATAAACAAGAAACATATCTTTAGTATTCCTAAGATACTTTAGTATGTTCTTAACAGCAGTCCAGTGAGTCTCACCTAGATTCTGTTGATATCGGCTTGTAAGGTTCTGAGAGAACGCTACATCAGGTCTTGTGCACCGCACAACATACATGATAGACCCTAATGCCGAGGCATAGGGGACATCACGCATACGTTTCAACTCATCAGGTGAGGACGGTCCTTGAGTCTTACTCAAGTGTACATTGTGTTGCATAGGAAGGTTTCCACGTTTGGAAGCATCCATTCTAAACCGTTTTAGAATCTTATCAATGTAGGCACTTTGACTTAGTCCGATTAACTGCTTTGATCTATCTCGGTAGATCTTTATACCAAGTATATATACCACTTCCCCTAGATCCTTCATAGCGAAGCACTTCCCAAGCCAGGATTTTACATCTTGTAGCATTGGAATGTTATTTCCTATGAGTAGTATATCATCGACATATAGGATTAGAAAGAAGACAGTGCTCCCACTAGCTCTTACATATACACATGGCTCGTCGGGATTCTGAGTGAAACCAAACGTTTTGATTTCCTTGTCGAATCTTTTGTTCCAACTTTAGGATGCTTACCTTAGTCCATAAATGGACCTTTGAAGCTTACATACTTTTTAGGGTGCTTTGTACTTACAAATCCCTCAGGTTGTACCATATAGACATCTTCGTCGAGGTTTCCATTTAAGAAAGCAGTTTTAACATCCATTTGCCAAATCTCATAGTCATAGTACGCTGATATGGCTATGATGATCCTAATAGCTCTAACATCGGCAACATGCGAGAAGGTTTCATCATAGTCAATCCCGTAGGTTTTAGTGTAAACTTTTGCCACCAACCGAGATTTATAGGTGTGTACATTGCCATCCATGTCTGTCTTCTTCTTGGAGAGCCACTTGCTGCCAACAGTCTTACTGTTAGGAGGACGATCAACCAAAGTCCATACTTGGTTATCTTTCATGGATTGCATTTCCGCGTTCATAGCATCAAGCCATTTGTCAGATTCAGAATCTGCTAATGCAGCTCGATAGTTAGGGGGTTCATTATGATCCCCTAAACTCAGCTACTCAGCATCGATTTGGAAACCATATTGTTCAGGTGCATGAGTTGTCCTTGCGGACCTTCGAACGGGGACTTCATCATTTTTGAGGTGCAACTGGAACAGTTTCATGTTCAGCCTCATCTTGATGTTCGCTAGTCTCTACAATAGGTTGTGCATCTTCATCGCTTGGAATCTCGTCAAAGTCTATTGTACTCCCACTTGCTTCTTGTGAAATGATATTGCTCTCAAGAAACTCAGCATAACGAGCAATAATTACTTTTTGCTCAGGTGGGTAGTAGAAATAGTAACCCCGTCGTTTCCTCAGGGTATCCTATAAAGATGCACTTGACAGCTCTGGGTTCAAGTTTGTTCGGTGTGTCTCGTTTCACGAGAGCCTCACAACCCCAGACCTTCAAGTAAGACAAGTTATGGACTTTCCCATGCCATATCTCATAAGGTGTCTTTTCAACCTTCTTGGTGGGAACCATATTCAGTATGCATAACCCCCAAAGGATAGAGGCAGAGTGGTAGAACTCATCATCGATCGGACCATGTCAAGCAAGGTGCGATTTCTCCTCTCTGATTCACCATTATGCTGTGGTGTATAAGGGGGAGTGAATTGTGAGACAATCCCACAATTCTTTAGATGGTGTTGAAACTCATGGCTCATGTACTCTCCTCCTCGATCAGAACGGAGAGCTTTTATCTTCTTGCCGAGTTGATTTTCTACTTCATTTTTGAAAGCTTTGAACGTTTCAAAGGTTTCATGTTTATGTTTAATCAAGTAAACATAACCATAACGACTAAAGTCGTCAGTGAAAGTAATGAAGTAGATAGCACCTTCCCTAGTTCTAGTTCTAAAAGGGCCACATACATCAGTATGTATGAGTCCAAGTAGATCATTGGCCCTTTCGCCTACATGGGAGAAAGGCTTGCGCGCCATTTTACCAGATATACAAGAAACACATTTATCAAATGATTCAGAATCATCTGATTTTATAAGTCCATCGTTTTGTAATTTTAAAACGCGTTTCTTGTTAACATGGTAAAGACGACAATGCCATAGGTAAGTAGAATCCAAGTTCTTCTTGGATTTCTTATTGCTACATGTATAAATAGAACTACTGTTTGTGATACGATTATGTATGTCAATCTCAAAAATACCATCACAAGGAATAACATTAAAATAGAATACATTATCCTTTGAAACTGAAATCCCATAATCCGTAAAAGAGTGAATAAAACCATTATTCCACAAACATGAAAGCGATACTATACCCCTAGTAATACTAGGCGCATAGTGACAATTGTCCCATACAATAATTAAACCACTAGGAAGGATTAAATCATAGCTTCCTAGAGCTTCGACCGGTGCACGCATTCCATTGCCTACGTACAAGTCCAAAGCTCCATGGTTTAGCTTTCTACTCCCCCTTAGACCCTGCATGGTATTACAAATGTGAGTACCACAACCAGTGTCACATACCCATGATTTCTTAGGGAAAGCAAATAGTTCTATTGTGAAGATACCTGATGTGCCAACCTTGTTGGCTTTGTTCTTCATCAACTCCGCCAGGTAGGCAGGACAATTCCTCCTCCAATGGCCTGTTTCACCGCAGTGATGGCAAGCAAGATCCTTAGAAGGATGCTCCTTATGAGTAGGTGGGGGAACCTTTGGCTTGGGCTTGTAAACTTGCTTTCTCTTGCCTTGGCCCTTAGCAACTACTTGCGGTTTTAGTTTTTGGATCTTTCCTTGCCTTATGGCAAGGACAGTAGGGGTAGGAGCTTTCTTGGGTAGCCCAGCTTCCGTTGGTTTCAGCATAGCATGTAATTCGGCGAAAGTCTTCCCCATACTATGCATATGATAAGTCATGAAAAACGGTGCATAGTCCTTGTGAAGTGAAGTGAGAATTAACCCATTTCCAAGGATATGAGGCATAGGGTAGCCAAGTTTCTCCATCTGGTCTAGGTAACTCTTCATCTTCAAAAGATAAGAGCTAACAGACTGTCCCTCCTCTTGCTTACAAGCATGGAAGGCTTTGACCGTGTCAAAGAGTTCCTGATCAGCTTGCTTTTGATACGTGGTTTTTAGTTCACGCATTATATCGAATGCAGTGAGGTCCTCGTGATTCTTTTGAATCTCGGGAGTCATGCTCACTAGCATAAGAGCAGCGACTTTGTCAGGATCGAATAACTTAATCAAGTTAATAGAAACAAAGATCTAATAACAAGAGAAGTTACAGCGGATTAACACTCTTGTTATTTGATCAAGAACAATGAAAACTGTAATCGAATAAGAATAATTAAAAGAAGAACACAGTAATCACAAAAAGCTTCAATGTATTAATTTGATCGATCAATACATGTATGTTTACAATTCATAAGGAACTATATATAATAGTCCTTGAAGCCTAACTATTTACCCTAGTTATTCTAGGATATGATTACAATCGAATTACAAAAGATATGATATTCTAAACTAATTCTACGAAGATCTCGGACACGATCAGCTCCAAATATCGACATCAGTAGTAATGAGCGTCATCAGTAGTAAATGTTGAACATCAGTAACAAACACGAGATCAGTAGTATCTTTTGTAATCAGTATCAACTCTTTAGCGGCATTAAGTAGTTGATCAGTAATAACTTTGCACATCAGTAATATTCACATATCAGTAATATATCCCAACAATCTCCCCCTAGACTTGTTAATTCAGTTTGAATTAATCAAGTTTCTTTCTTTTCTCTTCTTCTTCTTTTTCTCTTTTCTCTCTTCCTTCCTTTTCTCTTAATTCTTTTAATCTTCTTTGTTCATCCACATATGCCTTATTCTTTTGAAATAATTGTCTGTATTTCTCTGTATACATACCTGGATCATTAGGTCTTACAAAAGCACAACATACAATTTGATACAGAGTTTTCTGTGAGTGATTGTAGTCTCTTTCCATTAAATACAGCTCACATCTTCTGTTAGTTCTTTCAAAGAAGTACATATTGACTGTAGGAAGAACATTCCATGCAAACAAGTTGTCTTCACTTGCAATCCTTTCAACATACTTTTTTGGATGAAATGCAGCATCTATCATTTCTGTTATGTATCCAGCTCCAGAATTTTTCCATCTTTTGTTTGACATTCTTGGTTTTCCAAGTTCTAGCATTGTAAGAACATCGCTTCTGTTGAAAGATAAAAACATAGGTTTCCATGCCTTGAAATTTTGAACACTTTTGTCTGCTCTAATAATTTCATGGATTCCTTGATTTTCTCACCAGTTTAAAATAGGATTGTCTTGTTGAATAGGTTGTGGATCTTACATAACTTGGTGAGTTTGTTTCAATTTCTTTGTAGTTGAATCATCACCTTCTATAACTTTTCTTTTCTTTGAACCTTGTTATGAAGATTCACCAACTACAGTTTTTCTATTAAGTACAATCTTGGGATCAATCTTTATCACATTTGAAGGTTAAACAACTTGTACACCTTCATTTAACTCTTTCATTTTCTTAATGCAATACCTTTCAACCAGGGTGATAAGTTTCATTCTACCAAAGGATTTTGCACTGTGACCTCTTGACTTAAGATATTAAACCATCATTCTTTTTTCTTCATCAAATGGTTCAGGCATGTCAATCTTGCATCTTTTGCATTCATAAATTTGTTCTTCAAGAAGGTGCAGTCTTTCTTCTTCATATTTCCTGATTTTATCAAGTTCTTCTTGTTGACCTTCTAGAAGAAATTCTTCTATTTCTTGAATTGCTTCAGCTGCAGATGGTTCTTCTAGTTGAAGAGCCTTTGCCTTAACCTTTTCTTCTTCAGCTTTCTTTTTTTTTCAAGTTCAAGAGTTTTGGCACATTTTCTGTGGTACCTCATTCTCTTGACTTTCCAATGTGATTGTCTTAAAGCCCTGACTAGATTCATCTTGTTCACCATATAGTGACCAAGTGCTCTATGTGGATAGTTATCATCAAACTTTTCTTTTCCTTTACCTATGCACTGTGGTGGAGGTGTATATTTCATATCAGGTACCTCATTTATTTGGATCTTTGGTGCAAAGGTATGAGCTTCATCATCATCCAGAATTTTTGGGTGAGGAGGTAATACACATTAATCTACCTCTTCCCAATTGACACTTGCATCAAAATCTGGAATAATTATTTATGTTGTTGTTGCTGGTGTTGTGGTTACTACTAGTGAATCAGTAGTAACTGATACTTTTGTTGTTGTTGCTACAGACTCAATAGAAACTAATGTAGTTACTACTAATATTAAATCTTGAAGGTTAAAGGGTCTGTAAAGTACCATTTGTAGGTTTGAGGGGTTCAATACTGATGTTTCTTCATGAATGGATACTATTGGTAATTCATCAGTAGTATTAGTATCAGTAGTGACTGGAGATGGTGTTTGATCTGCACTTTGTTGAGTAATTTGAACTGATGCGATTGCTGGAGATTGAGGTGCAGACATAACCACATCTTCATCCATACTCCTAATTCCCATGTTTAGGTCTTCATAAATAAACTGACTTGATTCACCATGAGCTTCTCTCAGATCTAAGAGGGAGGCTGCTGCTGCAATTGAGGAATTAATCATTCCTTGGATTTGATCCTTCTCCCCCTTAGTGATCTCAACTTGTGGAGCATCACTAACATCATCCTTCCTCTTCAACTTTCTAAGGATTGAAGTTTGTCTTTGAAGTCTGTATTCACATCTTTTCAACCTTCTGTTCATAACATTGATGTAGTGCTTCATGTAGCTCATGGTTCTACCTTGATTGTTGTTAGTATTTGGAAATGTTGTACAGTGGTTTCAAGGTTTTCCATCCTATCCATCAACTCATTTTGGCTTAAATTCTACCCTCAGTCCTTCTAGGAACATCCTCGGGTTGGTTTGGTACATTGGCTTTAAGGTTTTCCATCCTTTCCATCAAATTAGTTGGTTTCATTCTTCCCTCATCACTGCTTGGTGATTCATTGGGAGTTTTAGATACTCTCTTCTTCCTTGAAGAAGCAGTAGTATCTCCCCTTGTGGTTTCTTCGCACCGGGGTCCTTTAAGTGCTTCCTCAAATGATGAGTCATCACTTAAAGTTGCCGAGGTCTGAGTCCTAATGATGTTCTCACTAGCCTGTACAACAACCTTTGGTGCATCAGTAGTGAGAGCCCTTTCCTCATGACTTCTGTCCTCCTTGGAAGTCAACTTTTGGAGTCTGGGGTCTGACTCAGTTGGTCCCCTGGAGTCCTTTTTGGAAGTTCGCTTCCTTTTATATTTTGAGGATATAATTTGGATTTTAGGATGGTTTACCAAAGAGTGAAGAGTAACACTCTGATGTTCAATTTCATGTACCTGGGACACTTTCTAGACATCTTGAGGTGAGGTTGTTTGAGTGGCTTGGGGTTCTGTTTGGGCTGCAATGTTTGGTGATGGAGTGGGTTGGGGTTCAAGAGGTTGACTTGAACCTTCTCCAGTTCAGGGATGATCATGGATCATATTTGGAAATAAAGGTGTTACCTTTCCAGAAAATTTGAACTTTTTGTTCATATTTGAGAAAACCTTTTTATTAAGTTCTGGAATAGGAAAAATGTTTTTGGTTTTATTTAAATTGGGGATTTCACAATAAAAAATATGTGCAAGGAATCTTGGATACATTAAAAATTTAGTTGAAGATAGATTTCCAAGCATTCCATCAAAAGTAATTTTTGAAAAATTGAATATTTGGTCTGTGCACAAACAGACAACAGCAGATGCTATTGATCTGTTGAACTCATTCCAAGTACTCTTTTTAGGAGACATACAATGTTGAATTATATGTACCAGGAATTTCCATTGGGGTGAAAGAAGACCCTTTTGAAAAGTTTGAATGTCTGTTCTTCCTTCATACCCCATTTTTAAAATATTTTCAATTAATTATTCTTTAGAGAGAAGAGATATACCTGACTCATCATTGAGTTGTAGATGTTGTCGGACTGTTTGTTCAGAAATGATGATAGATTGTCCATCTATGTCTGATTTGATTTAAACAACATTTTCTTCCTCTATTCTTTCAGCTTTTTCCCGAAATTGAAGAAGATGTTGTTCACAGAGTGTGGGATTTATAGTGTGGGCAAACTTGATTGTAGAATTTTTGAGAAACATAACTATTTGCCTAAAATTTCTGGTTCCATCTGGATTTCTTAAAAATGCAACCATGTTGTGAAATTCAGAGTAGAGAAGATCTGTTTGAGCAACTACTGTTTTCCTCATTGCCATTTTTGATTGATTTGTGATTTGAGATTGAGAGTGAGTTAATTTTAAGTTCTTTGGAGATTGTTGATCGATTTGAAGTTGTTACTGCCTTTTAGGGTTTCAATTTGGATTGCCGACTATAGGGTTTATCGTGAGTTTTAACAAATCGAGGTTTGGATAATGTAAGATTAACCGACTTCTGTTATTTATAGTTTTCGAAATTAACCTGCAAAAAGTCACAAATATCCTTCGACTCATAGCATAACGTCTATTTTCATGAGGTTAGTTTGGTAACTTTATTGATTTAAAGAGTAAACTGCCGATCAGTAGTAACTATGTACCAGTAGTATTAAAACATCAGTAGTAACTGAGGTTTAATACTTTAAAGGTTGATCAGTAGTAACTTGAAACTACAATCAGTACTAAGTGAATAATCAGTAGTGAAATTATACAGACTTAGATAATATTGTACAAAAACTTTACATGTGAGATCTATTTAATATTTAATTTATCAAAATCATTCCAATACTGCTAACTAAAAAGTTAAACCTTCCTACATCAAATGCTTTTGTAAAAACATCTGCTAGTTGATTATCAGTATGAATTTTAATCACTTTAATTAATTTCTTTTCATTACAATCTCTTATGAAATGAAATCTGATTTCAATATGTTTAGTCTTTGAATGTTTTACTGGATTGTTCACAATACTAATTGCAATTTGATTATCTAGTTGATTATCAGTATGAATTTTAATCACATTAATTAATATCTTTTCATTACAATCTCTTATGAAATGAAATCTGATTTCAATATGTTTAGTCTTTGAATGTTTTACTGGATTGTTCACAATACTAATTGCAATTTGATTATCTATAAAAATAGGAGTTTTAAGAATAGACATACCAAAGTCCATGAGTTGATTTTGAATCCATAGTACTTGACCACAACATGCAGATGCAGCTACATACTCTGCTTCTGCAGAAGATGTTGAAACATTTGTTTGCTTCTTGCATTGCCATGATACTAGTCTTGATCCAAAGAATTGACATCCACCAGTAGTTGACTTTCTATCCAAGCATTCACCACCATAGTCACTATCTGTGTATGCTGTAAGTTCAAAAGGTGAGTCATGTGGATACCAAAGACCTAGTGATGGTTTCCCTTTCAAGTATCTAAAGATTCTTTTGACTGCTTGTAAATGTAGTTCCTTTGGTTTTGCTTGATACCTGGCACATACATAAACACTGAACATAATTTCAGGTCTAGATGCAGTTAAATACATTAAAGAACCTATCATTGATCTATATAAGTGTTCATCTATAACCTCCCCCTCAATGTCAGGATGTAGGTGTTTATGTGTTTCCATAGGAGTGCTTGCACTTTTGCATTCTTTCATGGCAAATTTCTCTAATATGTCTTTGACATATTTTGATTGATTGATTAAAATGCCATCTGATTTTTGATTGACTTGGAGTCCAAGAAAGAAGTTCATTGGACCCATTGAGCTCATATTAAATTTGATCTGCATAAGTTCTTCAAATTCTTTGCACAATTGATCATTTGTTGATCCAAAGATGATACCATCTACATATATTTGAACAAGTAGGATGTCATCTTTGACCTTCTTTGTGAAGAGAGTTTTGTCAATGGCACCTCTTTGAAATTTGTTCTTTAACAGGTATGATGACAGTGTGTCATACCAAGCTTTTGGTGCCTGATGTAGGCCATAGAGAGCTTTGTCTAATTTGAACACATAATCATCATGCTCAGGATCTTCAAATCCTGGAGGTTGACAAACATACACTTCTTCTTCTATTTTTCCATATAAGAATGCACTCTTTACATCCATTTGATAGACTTTGAACCTTTTGAATGATGCATATGCCAGAAATATTCTGATTGCTTCAATCCTTGCTACCGGAGCATATACTTCATCATAGTCTATTCCTTCTTCTTGAGCGTATCCTTGGGCTACAAGTCTTGCTTTGTTTTTGATCACTATTCCTCTTTCATCTTTCTTATTTCTGAAGATCCATCTGGTTCCAATTGCTCTTTTGTCCTTTGGAAGAGGTACTAGTGTCCAAACACCTTGTAACTTGAACTGAAGAAGTTCTTCTTGCATTGCTTCAATCCAATTTGAATCTTTCATAGCTTGTTGGATCTTTTTAGGTTCATCCTCTGATAGAAAACATGCACCAAACATTCATTAGATATTAGACTTATATTACAAGTGTTATTGTTTAAACTTGAATTGAATTTGCTTCTTGTCTGCATATTTGAGTTGACATCACTTAGAACAAGGTCTAGAGGATGATTCTTTTGACCTCTTGAGTTGGAAGCTTTGTCAACAACTATTTGACTTCCAAGATTTTATTCATTGGATTCAGGGATTTGTGCATCTGTCCAATTTTCATCTTGTGTTTCTGAGTTTTCTTGATTTTCTTCATTAATACTATTATCAGTAACAACAAGATCATTATTGAAATCTTGTGTCTGTGAGTTGGTACTGGTATCAATATCATTTCTTGCAGCATCACCATTTAGGGTTTCTGAGTTACTGCTGGTGTCAGTATTATTGCTTGTTTCTTCAAGATTTTGAGTTTCTGAGTTATTACTGACACTAGTATTGTTTGTATTATCAGAGTTGTTACTGTCCTCAGTATTAACTGTAGGATAAGCATTAACAATGATATACTGCAGAGAATTTTGACTTCCATTAAGTGATGATGAACCCTCTTTGGTTGGTTGATTGTTACCTGCATTAAAATTAAAACTAAAATCAAGAGATTTTGTTAGTGAATTAATATTAAACAACCAGTCTGAACCATTTCCTTTTTCATTTACAAGATTTTCATTAAAGGATACATTTGCACTTTCTTCAATGATCCTCAGTCTTTTGTTGAACACTCTGTATGCTTTGCTTTGAGTTGAGTATCCTATAAAGATTCCATCATCTGCTTTGCAGTCAAACTTACCAATTTGTTCTCTTGTAATTAAGATAGTGCATGGACAACCAAATGATTTTAAAAAACTTATTGAAGGTTTTCTATTATTTAAAAGTACATATGGTGTCTTAAAGTGTGGCTTTACTATTAATACTCTGTTTTGCACATAACATGCAGTATTAACAGCTTCAGCCCAAAAGGTTATTGGTAATTTGGCATCTGCAAGCATAGATCTTGCTGCTTCAATTATTGTTCTATTTCTTCTTTCAGCTACACCATTTTGTTGAGGAGTTCTTGGAGAGCTATACTGCCTGTCAATACTTTTAAGATCACAAAAAGATATTAGATTTTCATTTTTAAATTCTGTGCCATTGTCACATCTAATGGATTTCACATTGAGATCTCTTGTATTTTCTAGCTTGATAATTAGGTTCTTAACGAGTTCACTTGTTTCATCTTTAGTCCTGAGAAAGAATACCCAAGTAAATCTAGAAAAATCATCAGTAATAACAAGAAAATATTGCTTCTTTCCTATACTCATTACATTTGTAGGTCCAAATAAGTCCATGTGCAGTAGTTGCAAAGGGTTAGAAATAGAATTGATTAATTTGGACTTATGAGAAGTCTTGTGTTGCTTACCTTTTAGGCAGGCAACACAATGATGATCACACATGAATTGTTTTCGTGGTAAACCGATTACTAAATTATTTTTGACCAAATTATTCATGTTTTTAAAGTTTGTGTGACACATCCTTCTGTGCCATAATTCTGATTCATTTGTGTTTGCCTTGGATATAAAGCAGTTGATTTCATTTGGAGAAATGATTTCTCCCCCTATATCCAGGCAATACACATTATTTCTCCTTGGTGTTCTTAAAACAACATATTTTTCATCTAAAACAAAGGCAAGAGAAAGAATGATGCACTCTATATCTGTAAAAAGAATTTTGTTTTTTTTATCACATACTTGTGAGACACTAACCAGATTGAATTGAAGTTCAGCAACATAAAAGACATTATAAAATGTAATCTTACCATTTGATACAATACCTTTACCAGTAATACGACCACCTTTAGGATTTTCTCCAAAAGCAACATAACCACCATCATATGCTTCAAAGTTTCTGAGAATTTGTAGATTCCCAGTCATGTGCCTAGAGCATCCACTATCAATATGTCATGTATTCATCTGGATGTTCTCAGATTTAGGTTCAGAGAAGGCCATAAGTGCTTGATTTTGAGCATGTTCTTCAGCTTGAAAGCTCCAGTCATATCCTAGTCCCTCTTGAGATACAAGTGCAGATGAGTTTGTCCTTTTATCTTTGTTAGGACATTCTCTGGCAAAGTGACCAAGATTGCTACAGTTGTAGCATTTGACTTTAGTTTTCTCAAACCCTGCCCTGTCACCTTTGTTGAAGCTCAAACTTGATCTACCAGTCCTTTTTAGAAACTTCTTGGTTCTGAAACTGAGCATAGCCATCTGCCATTTGATATCCATCTCTTCAAGATCATCAGGATTGACTTGTTCCAAATCTTCACAGATTAGTGCAGTATGCACATGACTAGTAAAGAATACTTCTCTAGCAATGTCTTCTGATTCCTTTGTCTTTCCAGATTGGACATCTTGGTTTGTACCTGCAGTGGAAACAAAAGCAGCATTGTTTGAATTTAAAGTAGGAGTTTTTTGACTTACCTCAGATTCAAACACTCTTAGGTCATTATAGAGTTCGTCAAGCTCCTTTTCTTCTAAAGCATCACCTTGTCTATACACAACAGTGTACATAGACCATTCTTCACTTAAAGATCTGAGAAACTTTCTATTGACATCATCTCTGTCAGGTTTAACTCCAACTTGGTTGAGTTCACCAATAATTTTGTTGAATCTATCAAAACCGTGTGACAAAGATTCATTCTTTTGTCCTTTGAAGTTTTCAAACTCTTGTTTTAGCACATATTTCATGTTTCTTTTTGTGCTTTTAGTACCCACAAACCATTTCTCTAAGGCTTGCCATAGCAGTTTTGCGTCATCAAATTCAACAAACAAGTGTTGGTAGTCATTAGGAATTGCAAGCAATAAGGTACTTAGAGCTTTCAGTTCAATTCCTATGTCCTTCCTTTCCTTATCACACTTCATTTTTTCGGATTCAGTAGTTGTACTGGTTGTGGCAACTGGAATGGTTTTATTGCCTTCCAGGACAACTTCCCACATGGTGTAATTAGTAATAAGCGTATATTGCTTAATTCTGTTTTTCCATATCCTAAAGTTGTTGGGAGTAAGGATGGGAATTTTGTTTGCTTGTGTGCTTTCATTATTGTCAGACATGATGAAAACATGGCTTGTGAAAGAATTCAAAAACTTTTGTGAGTTCTTGATTCGTAGATCTAGAGTACAAAGCTCTGATACCACTTGTCATGATCGAATAACTTAATCAAGTTAATAGAAACAAAGATCTACTAACAAGAGAAGTTACAGCGGATTAGCACTCTTGTTATTTGATCAAGAACAATGAAAACTGTAATCGAATAAGAATAATTATAAGAAGAACACAGTAATCACAAAAAGCTTCAATGTATTAATTTGATCGATCAACACACGTATGTTTACAATTCATAAGGAACTATATATAATAGTCCTTGAAGCCTAACTATTTACCCTAGTTATTCTATGATATGATTACAATCGAATTACAAAAGATATGATATTCTAAACTAATTCTACGAAGATCTCGGACACGATCAACTCCAAATATCGACATCAGTAGTAATGAGCGTCATCAGTAGTAAATGTTGAACATCAGTAACAAACACGAGATCAGTAGTATCTTTTGTAATCAGTATCAACACTTTAACAGCATTAAGTAGTTGATCAGTAATAACTATGCACATCAGTAATATTCACATATCAGTAATATATCCCAACTGACTTCTTGCTGTTCGTTAAACCTTTTAGTATAGGCCGCACGAACAGGAGCGATGGCATTAGCAGCGGGGGCAGCGGGCAACGTCGCTTCCAAATGGTGGTATTTGTGCTCGGCCCTAAGGACAATCCTTAGGTTACGAGCCCAATCAACAAAATTCGATCCATCAAGTTTCTCCTTATCGAGAACAGAGCGAATGGTGTTGTTTGATAGGGTTTGATTATTTGTAGTCATCTACAAAATTACAAAGTTCATTAATTAGTATTTTCAATAATTAATTTCTTTTAATAAATTAACTACCCAATTAATTTTAATTAAAAGCTAAGATCACATTGCGCGTCTATCATCGCATCAGTTGATCTGCTAGAGATGATAGATCCAATAGGTAGGTGACGATCAACAATTGCATTACAAGTGCAACTCTTAGAGGTATGGGACTTCATGGCACCTAATGAACAAGCATCTAGGGTCAAGTGGCATGTTTGTCGCATCTTCGCCTCGAGTCAAGGTCTCACCGTTAACTCGATTAAGTCATCCAATGTGAAATCATGTCAAAATAGATCTAGGTCTCACGCATAGATAATAATGACCTCGGATCTAAATTCAAACCACGTCTCACGTGAATTTTAAAATAGAAGGAAGTGATTTGCAACCGATTGGACGGCGTGACTTAAATTTTAGGTATGGAAAAAATTTTGTGATAAAATTTTATTAAGATTTGAATGAATCATGTACTTCATTCATACCACTTCATAAGTCGGTTTAATAAGCGGTAAAAACGTTTAGCGATTATTAAATTATAAGTTTCAAATCATATTTAAACTTTTGTTTTAATCTCAAAAACAAGTTTAGATTAATTTCATAATCATAGATGATTGATCTGTAATCATCGATGATTAACTAGTAATCATTGATGATTAAACAGTGATCATAAGTGATTAAGCAATAATCATCGATGATTAACAAGTAATCATTGACGATTAAAATTTTGGATGTTTTAATGTTTGTGTTTCAAAAATCATATTTTTTTTTAGTTGTTTATTATTTGTATCATATATAAATTATTTCACAACCATAAACACATAATAAAACATGCAACACATTTTGTGCAAACCTCGACCGATGAAATCCTAGGTTCGGTCACGTGAGTCATCATGACGAACTGAATGGTCAAACTAGGGGACGGGCCAACATTAACCCAATGGGCTCCCACTTGCTCCAAGACATTCTTGAGCAAGTAGAGACCAAAACTTGTGAAAAATTGCAATCTGCCAGAAAATTCCAGCAGACTTTGAAGCTCGAAAAGTCACTGAAGGAGTCTTCGATAGTCTTCCTGGCCTTCTGGAAAGTTATAGCCCACAACTTTGCAAGCATTTTGGGCTTTTTAATCGCCCAAAACGTAGTCCGTATGCCTCTGGAAAACCTGTTTTCGTACAGCCCTCATGTTGATGATGGAAATT
Source organism: Calendula officinalis (assembly GCA_963853835.1). Lineage (NCBI taxonomy): Eukaryota > Viridiplantae > Streptophyta > Magnoliopsida > Asterales > Asteraceae > Calendula > Calendula officinalis. Next base: position 10,486,126 of record OY970835.1, on the reverse strand, counting down.
TGTTGTTTTCTTCATTTGTCTTCAATTTTGGTCAACAATTTACAATAAAAAAAATAAAGAAAGACAATCTATTCTATTACTTTTACAATACAAATTGCCCCAAAAATGGCACCAAAAATAAAAGAAAAAATTAAAAGACTACAACCAAATTTAGCCAAAAGCACGGCTTTCCCAAAACAACCAAACATTCAACGACAATCAATCACAAGGTCTAGGTTTTCATCGGTTTGAACAAACAAGCAACAATTGACAAGGCTTTTGCTTGGGATATGGCAAAAATACATGCTTTGCCATATCAAAAACGAAATTAAACAAGTAATTCCAAGCCAAATAATCAAAAAATTCAATAAACTAGATTAATTTTTTGATGTGTTTTTGTAATAAGTGGCAATTAGGGTTACAAAAAATCATATTTTTAACCCATTTAAAAAATTGCGAAAAAAATAAAGAACCCTAGGGTTCTTATTTTGCCGTTCGGAATTAGGGTACCAAAAAAGGATTGATTTTTTCCATTTTTCACAAAAACTAGCTAATTATATGATCAATATAATGACTCGTGATACCACTAATTGTGATTTTCGGTTATAACAAGTAACAAACGCAGCAGAAAATAGTTTAATCACCAATGAACGGATCTTGATATCAATCATACAATTAAACTAATAAAATACAAAGAGTTGAGATGAATAAATCATACCCTTGAAGCCTTTGTATATGATGATTCGGTTGGAGATGTGGTACGACGGAAACCAAGAACTCCAACGGGGAATTCCTCCAAAGCTAGTCCACACAACACCTATGCAAGAACCCCAAGGGATGCTAATCCAATCTTCAAGCAAAGAGAGCAAAAGTTTAGAGAGTTGTGTGAAGGGGGGCGGCCAAATAGGGTTTTCAAGGTGTGAGATTTATCTTGCCCTTGATTCCCTTTTATTGACTTCCCATAATCAATTATGATTATTAACACTCTAGTCCCTATCTTGTGTTCCTTCTAGTTAGCTCATAATAAAGTTCTAATATTAACAATTAATATTAAACTTTAATATATACAAGCATGTAGCTTATATTAATATGTAATGTAATTACCCTAAGTACACTACATATCTTATGGTGTTAGGAGTTTTAGTGTGTGACCCTTTAGGCTCACAAAAAACTAGCCATATAACTATATGTTATACGCGTGAAGCATATTCCAACAGGATCTTCACGAGCTTCTTGAGCACCAATGACGAAAGCTCTACCACGTGCAGCTTGACGATCATTGTTGTTATTATTTCCGTTACGATTGTTGTTGCGGTTATTATTGTTGTTGTCGCGATTACCATCACGATTGCGGTTGATCTTGGCATAAAGATTACGGTAATGATTAGGATCACCACACTCGAAACACAGAGGGGTTTTAGGAAGGATGTTAGATTTACAGTTCCGGTAACTATGACCCCAGTGGTCACACTTGTAACACTTCTCACATTTACCATCATGATGCCAAATACACCTGTTATACTCTGGTTTGTTTCCACCATATTGCTTGTACTCTTGGTTCGAATGATTGTTCTGATTGTTCTGGTTGGTCGCAGCATAGTTCTTGGTTTTCTGATATTTGTTTCCCTTTTGAGTTTTCTGATTGTTGTAGGAACATTTACCATTATCGTTGCTTGAAGATTCAGAAGCTTTTGCGTTGCTAGCCACCACAACTTTTTCTTTGAACGATCCACTCCTTAAAGAATCATCAGTTAGTCGCGTAGCTTGGTTGGCAGCATCTTCAAATGTCGGATGTTCAGAAGCGATGACGTGAGTACGAACGAGATTGTGCAGACCTTGGAGATATCTCTGAGTTCGTTTAAACTCAGGGGAAACCATATGAGGGACAAGATGAGCTAGTTCTGAAACTTAGTCGTGCAAGTAGTGATATCAGATCCAACCATGGACAGGTTCCATAGTTCAAGTTCCACCTTTTGTAGCTTTCTCCTTTGGCAAAAGTTGTTAGTTAGCTGAGTCTTGAATGCATCCCAAGTCATAGCATTGGCAGTTGCACGACCTAAGACTTGCATTTGCGAATTCCACCAGGAGAGTGCTTCCTTAGACAGGGTACTTGCAGCATACTTCAACATATTTTCAGGAGCACAGTTGATGATGCTAAAAGTTGACTCCACTTTCTCAGTCAAATGAATGACGGCGATAGCTCCTTCGTTACCAGAGTACGTCGGAGGATGACAAGCAGTTAAGGTCTTGACCGAACAGCCTTAACGATTGGCGTTGTGGTCTAAATTTAGAAAGAAAAGAAATGGTATAAAAACAGATTAAGAAAAGAAAATTCGCGATTGCGAGAAAATTCAAATTTAGTCGCGTTAGTACCGTTGATGTTGTTGTTTTTTGCCACCACGAGCAGCATTGGCTTGAGCGATAGCTTCAGCAATACGACGTTCCACCATTTGTTCAACAGTTTCTTCAGCACGATTAACTCTACGACCCATGATAACTTCTGATGATTTGACAAGTAAAGTTTTAGATTAAGCAAATACGAAAACAATTTAGTTAAAATAATTGTATAATGTAAACTTTAAATAATATTTGTAGTATTAGTAGATATGGTAGACGTAGTAGTAGGCGTAGTAATAGTTATAATAGTAGTAGTTAAATAAAAAGTTACTATTTATAGAAATGATAAGAACATTTGGTAGTTACTAAATAAAACTTTTATTAATACTTCCTAATAGATAAATTTTTTACATGTATGACACATCCCGCCATACAAGGTAAAGTAAAACCTAAGAAAATAAAAGGTAAGTTTTAAAAAAAATACAAAAATAGTTTAAAACATAGTTTAGACGATAAGACGACTAATCAGATGCTGGCGCATCTTCTTCTGGTTCTGACTCCTCTTCTGGTTCTAATTCTTCTTCCTATGTTTCTGATTCTGATTATGGTACTGGTTCTTTTCATTGCCTCTTAGCAGGCATGGCTACATAAATGTCTCCGTTCTCCACCAGACGATACATAAAAGGGCGCTCTCCTGGCTTATGTTCAGGCGGTCCATTAGGATATACTAGGACAGGAGGTCTATTTCGATGAAGGAACTCTGGCAAAGGCGATAGGAAAGTTAACCGCGCAAGATAAGATCTTGGCGATGAAGGAGGTGTATCACGTCTTCTAGACGTAGCAGTACTCTGATCACTGTCGTATTCGAAATCGGACGAAATATTGATAGCACTCGCAGATGACATAATGGACGATATATAATAAAATTTGCACATAAGATGAAGATATTGTTGAGTGAATCCACAGGGTTAAGTAAAATGTATGTAAAAGGTTTGTATTTGCTACCATGAGTAAGTAAAATGTTTTATGACTGTTTGGAAGTAATGTGATTGTATGAAAAGATTGATAAACCAAAATGAAATATAAGGGAATAGTAGATGAACTACAATCCAAATGTTTAATTTAAAAATAATGTTTTGTTGTAACTGGTTTATCATAAATTTGGCATTATATGACTGTTATTCCCAACATGTAGCTGAAGGGTTTCATTAACACTGATTGACCATTTGGGTCAACCTCCTAGTAAACTTGGTTCGAACCCTACTGACCAAGAACATGAACTTGTTCTTGACCGGTTAAAACCAACTAGCTGATTTAATCCCTAAATGCGGAACTGAGATTAAACCTAATCCTTAAACCCTAAAGGATTGGGATCTTGGAGATCTAGATTAGATTAACAAGAGAGAAACCTTGTACGAAAACCCGAACACACACACTTGTGTGTGTTTCGACAACTACCAAGAACCCTAGGGTTCTTGGTTGGTTTCGGTCGAACAAGAGGAGAGGAAGAAAGAGTGTTCCATGAATCATACCTTGGTTAATGCTTAAGATAAATCCACTGATGAAGAACACGAAGAACGAAGAACGAAGAACACCAAAATCTTGGTGGTTCTCCTATTCGGCTGAAACAAGGGAGAGAAAGGGGGCTAGGGTTTCGGCTCTAGTGATCAAGGAATAAGGGAACCCCAAGCCTTCTATTTATAATAGAAGGACTTTCACTTAGGGCCCTTCTAGTTTAATTAAGATCAATCTCTTAATTAAACTTATCTTTTACACATTAAACCCTTATAGTTTATCTAGTTATTATTGTTACACTTAATTATTAAATGTCTAGTATTATACACACAATATTTCGGTACCCATATACACGAAATATATTCTTGTATTTATACTTTTAATAATTGATTATATAATAAACTTTATATAATCTAAACAATAATATTATCCAAACATTATATGATTTAATAGCTTTAAATCATATTATGGATAATCTATAATTAATACATTGTATATTTACTCAACTAGTAAATGTACAAATACTTGTACTAATTAGTTAGTTAAACTAATCTAGTAATAAGTCAATCTTGACTTAATAATTAACTTGATTCATAAATGACTTATTATGAATCAATCATCTTCAAAGTATCATTACATATCTTACTCGTATTACATGCACTCACCGGTGTGACCCTTAAGTATTTCGTAGGCATGGATGTATCATCATAGGTTGACTAACTGTGCACATAAATCCTTCAGACTCCCGTTTGTGCAGGTTTGTAACCTTTGTCTTAATGATACGAGCTACAGTGGCCTTCTAGATGGGCATGTAGGTAACCAACCCCATAAGAACAGCTTACGTAACCCAGGTATAGTTTATGAAAAACTCTTTAATAGCGTCTCCTAGTAAAGAACACTCTTTCTCTACTTCTTGGGCAACTATGTTAGGTTTATCCATGGCAGCACGATATTTGTGATAACGAATACGAGCATGGTAGAAAATATCAACTCCTGTATTCGAAATCATTTAATGACTTCTTGATTCAAACTGTTGTGATAAACGACAAAGAACAAATCAGTTCGTTTGGGCATGGCCATGCACTTTCCAGTTATCTCATCATGTCAAAGGACCCATAAATATCTCTCCTAAAAAGGAGGTGCAATTGCCATCTTGTTATATTTTGATTCAAAATACAAATTCCTTTGTACCCAGTAAAACCTCGTATGACAACCATATTTAAGAATTGTCTAAGACGAACCAAAGCACATTAGTCAATGTATCCCAAACCAAACACCTCAGGCTTAAGGACAATCCTAGTGGATAATACTTGTGAACTTTTCAACCACGAAATATTATCACGGTGGTCAATCCAATATTCGTCGAGCTCCAGCAGAATATCACCGATATTTGGTTTACACAAAACTTGTGTAGCTATCTTCGAAGAACTTCGAATCTACCACCAAATACTGCGATGACGTTAACGTCCCATCGAGATTCCCACTAGGACGAGTAGTCACAGATTTATACCTTTTTGAATAAATAGACTTTTATCCATGGATGTTTGTAAAACATACAAATTCTGAATAATAATGATACTAACTCATGTATTATTCCTCACTGGACATAGATACTGAATTATTACTGGATCATTACTTATTCAATGCGTTTGTGTTGATTACTTCAACAACTCTTAATTGTAACTTTTATCACTAATTACAATTAGTCATTCTATTAAACTAAAGACGTAAGACGAGTATTAAGAATACTATTACTTTTGTCTTTGCTAGATTTTATTCTTGCAATGTTCTAGAACATATTCTAGTCTTGTCTTTTTATATGATTCGGTAAACGTGGGAGGATTGGAAAATAACTCCTTTAGTTTCTTGAATCTATAAAACTTGCCTTGTAACTAAATCTCTTTTAGCTACTTGATTTGTAGAAATTCTTACTAGTTAAAGAAATTTCCTTAAATGATTAACTTGTTCACTGGAATGTGAACATCCTATTATATTTGCAATAATTAATCACAAGACTTGTGATCACGCTATTAGGTTTGCAATAATCTAATTACTGATCATTTATTTCTCTTAACTCTTTGGCTAACGACTTGGTAAAACCTTGCTGTTAATGTCCTAACTAACTTACTATATTCATTAGTACCTCTAGTGAATATGTTAGTCATAGCTCCCACTAAATTTTATAGAAATTAAGCATCACTTAAACTACTACTTTTGACCTAGTCAAAACTTATAGTTTAACCCTTTAAGAATTAATCAATTATCAAAGTCATCATTTGGATTTGCGAATATCCAACATTCCTGATAAGGGAATTATGACTCTCATTGATTACTGTATCTAACAAGTATAAGACACTTGAAATGATTCTTCCAATTCTTAAGTGTATTATTATCTTTTAAGAATCTGATTTTATGCCAAAGTCATTTCTTGGATTTCTCAAATATCCATTATTCCTATAAGGGAATTATGACTTGATTAAATATTGTATTTATTACAAGTATAAAAGACTTGCAATAATACCTTTTAATTCTTAAATACTTTAATATAGTTTGTCCCTTTTTAGAGGTCATTTAATGTCTAAGTCACTTTACTTCCAATTATTCCTATTAGGAAATTATGACTTTATTAAATTCCTTTATTACAAGTGTAAAAGACTTGTAATAATTCTCTTTAAAGTCTATCTTGATTATATCCAATATAATCATACTATATTAATATTAACACATTGAAACTTACTATCACAAGTAACCATTACTTAAGATGTTTCAACTAGGTTCAATAACTTTTGAACCTTATGCTTTTCATAAAATCTCTTAAATAATTTAGAAGAAAAACTTCTAATTTCTAGTATCTAAGTATTGAGCTTCTAAAACATTACTCATACAACAATCAAACAAGTATAAAACATGAAATATAAAGTAAATTAAAAATCAAATGAAACCTTGTTTTAACATAAAATAGAAAATTATCCGAACAATAAAATAAAATTGTTTTTTACTAAAATCCATAAAAGTACTGAACTATAAAACTTGGTGCTCGTGGGATCATCACCATCTCACGCCGGTCATCATCACTTTCCATCTCCTCCTGCAATAAACGATTGCAAAGGTTAGATTACTCGTAATGTACTTTACAAGTATCTTAAAAGTGATTAAGAAGTGTGGTTGTGTTACTTGAGGAACTTGCGTTTCCTCCACCACCACTTGCACCATTTGGACAATTCTTTTTCCAATGCCCAGCCTCACCACACTTGAAGCACCAATTCTCGGTCCTCGCTGTGTTAGGCTTAAACTTCTTGACCTTTTGTTTGACACTTTTACCATTTGACACTCCTTGGTTAGGATTGGTTTTACCCTTTCCTTTACCACCATGCCCTTTTCTCTTATTGCCACCACCACTGCTATTACCGATCATTAGAACATCCTTAGATTTAGTCCCCAAACTCAATTCAGCTGTCTTGAGCATGGAATGTAGCTCAGCAATGGATTTCTCCATATTATGCATATTGTAGTTGACTACAAAAGGCTTGTAGTCATCAGACAATGAATTGAGTATAGTGTATGTTGCCATTTGCAACGGTATGGGTGACCAAGTCTAGCCAGGTGATCCATGTGTCCTTTCATTTTCATGACGTGGGCACTCACCGGCGTTCCTTTAACCATCTTGCAAGAGTTGAAGGCTCAATGGATGTCGAACCTCTCAGTGCGAGCTTGCTCTTTAAATGAATCCCTAAGTTGCTGGATCATCTCAAATGCAGGCACATCCATAAGTCCTGCTTGTAATTCTGCACTCATGGTTGCGAGCATCAAACAGCTCACATCGAGCGCATCACTGACATGCTTATCATAAGCTTGCCTTGCTTCAGCTCTAGCATTAGCGGCAGGGACATTAGGTACTGCTCTTTCCAAGACATACCACTTTCTCTCATGCCTGAGCACAATGCGAAGATTGCGCTCCCAATTGAGAAAGTTTGACCCAGTCAACTTGTCTTTTTCGAGGATTGAGCAAAGTGAGAGATTGTTGGTACTTGTCGTTGTGCTTGTTGCTGCCATCTACAACTCAAACCCAGTTTAGTTAGTAATCATCAATTAACATTCCCTAAAATATATTATAAACCCATAATTAATATTTTAGGCCTTGGATCCATATTTCACATTCTCACCGCAAAGTTTGGGCACTTCCCGACGAGACATGCTATTTCTGGTAGGTAACATCCTTACCGATCGTATCAAGACTTGGCACGATTCCTAGGGGTCGTAGAATCTTTAGACTTATAACTTATTACAACTTCGTACAATTTAATTGTACATTTCTAAGTTAGTAATAAAGTCTAGTATGTTTATTCTACTCAAGTACTTTTTGGGCCAGGACTCCCGATTATCACCAAAGTAGATCAGACCATCTAAGACAATGCGATGTACTGCGTCGGGACTCCCGATTATCATAGAACCTTACGCACCCTAACACTCGCAATGATCTATATCCATATCTAAGATTCTTTATCCTTACAATATGAATATCGTTGAACAAGTGAGGTGTTCCATTAGGTGGATAGTACTTAGATCTAAGATTTTCTTGGGTTTGTTTAAGTCTTCAACTAAAGTTAAACTTTATTCCAATCTTAATCCTTGTTTAAAATGTGTGACTTGTGAATTCAAGAATTCAACAAGACACCTTTTTAAAACTTAAGAACTTTTCTTAAAAACTTATAGTTTCAAGAATTTGCGCGTTTTATATGTATACCTAAAAACGAGGTGTACAAAACGTATCACTAGGTATTGTGGCTTATCTAGAATAAAACTTACTTGTTTTATCTTTCTTGAAAAACTTAAACACTTATGTTAAACTTTTAATTCATTTATGACTCATAAACGTGAATCATAAATCTAGTTTTAACATACCTAGTTTTTCATATGTCTAATAATGAAATCAAACATTTGTTTTTTGGCTTATTAGATTCGACCAAAACTTATGTCTTGACGACACATCTATAAACTTTGTGATTTTCTTGTGTAGCTCCCACTAGCTCCAACAATCATGATGGAACTTAAGCAAACACAATCACCGGTCTATACTTGGTGAAACTAATAACCTTATTATATAAAGACTATATATTATACTTCTTAGTTTGTTTAAACCTTTCTTACATTTAACTTGAACTAGTTAAATATAGGTTCTAAAGTTATCTTGTTATTTATCCTTGATCATTAAGCTAGTATCTTACATGACTTGTGAAATACTTATATTATACTTGTATAATTACTAGTTATAATAACTTATAACTTTATACACTTTATAATAATAATATATAACTTTGTATATTCTAGTCTATCATATAATCTTAACTTGTACAATTTCTAGTTATAATAAAATTATAACTTTGTACTTTCTAGTTTTAATTATATTACAACTTATACAATGACTAGTTATTATTTCTTATGATCAAAATAACATTATATTTTAATTGTTCCATTTAATCTTGTATTTAATATATATACATATATTTTCTTTTAAAATAAACTTGTAATATTCTGATAAGAACATTACATCTAATTTATACGTATGTATTTTAACTTAATCTAATTAAAATACGTATAAAGTACTTTATTTATTAAAATTCATTTTACCTTTTAAATATTTAAAAAATTTGAAATATAATACATAAATAAATAAATACATCTTGTTAATTTCTTGAACTAGAAATTAACACTTCCTTTAATTCTTTCTAATGAAACCCTAAGCTTGTTCTTGATCAATCAAAAACTAGGGTTTTGACTTTCTTGATCAAAGACATCATTAATTAAAAGATTAATTCTAATCAATCTTATTTAAACAACAAACTTTGTTTAAATTCTAAGATAAATTAGAACCCTAATAAATTTATTTAGACTTTTTAATTTAAACCTTTTAGACAATAAACTTTGTCTAATTTTCTAGGTTTAAAGAACTAGTTTCAATAAATCTATTAGAATAATAATTAAACCATTAAACATAAACTTGTTTAATTATCTAGGTTTTAGATTATTAACCTAATTAATCCTTTAAACAATTAAACTTACCTAGTTTAAAGTTCTAGGGTTCTAGATTACATCTAGGTTTTTTTTCCCAAAAATCCTTAAAGCCTAGGAAACTTTTCTACCAATTAAACTAAGCTAGTTTAACAAACTTGGTGTCCAAGAAAGCCCCTTGATCACAAAATCTTTGAGAAAAGGAAAGAATCTTTTTTGATCAATTAAACCAAATCTTGGTTTAACATACTTGATCCTAGATTTTGAAGATCAATGTAATTAAGGAAAGAATCCTCTTGATCAAAATTTTTGACAATCTTGATCCTAGGGTTCCTATGATTTCCGAAAAATACACTAGGGTTAGGGAAAAGAAGCTTTTTGATCAATTAAACAAAACTTGTTTAGCATACTTGATCCTAGGGTTCTTTTACCCTTACACGAAATTTCTAGGGTTTTTCTAGAATCCTTTTGACCAATTAAACTTAACTAGTTTAACATGCTTGGTCCTAGGGTTCTTACCCTTTTTGTGTTTTAAGAAGAAGAAGAAGAAGAAAAATTGGAACAAAAAAACTTAATAAAATTAAACAAATAAACTTCGTTAATCTAGTTTAGATCTCTAAACCACTGCTCTGATACCACCGAAGGGTTTCATTAACACTGATTGACCATTTGGGTCAACCTCCTAGTAAACTTGGTTCGAACCCTACTGACCAAGAACATGAACTTGTTCTTGACCGGTTAAAACCAACTAGCTGATTTAATCCCTAAATGCGGAACTGAGATTAAACCTAATCCTTAAACCCTAAAGGATTGGGATCTTGGATATCTAGATTAGATTAACAAGAAAGAAACCTTGTACGAAAACCCGAACACACACACACACTTGTGTGTGTTTCGACAACTACCAAGAACCCTAGGGTTCTTAGTTGGTTTCGGTCGAACAAGAGGAGAGGAAGAAAGAGTGTTCCATGAATCATACCTTGGTTAATGCTTAAGATAACTCCACTGATGATGAACGCGACGAGCGATCTTCTAGTTGATCCTTGTAATGATCTTGGATCTTCAAGACTTGAAGAACACGAAGAACGAAGAACGAAGAACACCAAAATCTTGGTGCTTCTCCTATTCGGCCGAAACAAGGGAGAGAAAGGGGGCTAGGGTTTTGGCTCTAGTGATCAAGGAATAAGGGAACCCCAAGCCTTCTATTTATAGTAGAAGGACTTTCACTTAGGGCCCTTCTAGTTTAATTAAGATCAATCTCTTAATTAAACTTATCTTTTAAACATTAAACCCTTATAGTTTATCTAGTTATTATTGTTACACTTAATTATTAAATGTCTAGTATTATACACACAATATTTCGGTACCCATATACACGAAATATATTCTTGTATTTATACTTTCAATAATTGATTATATAATAAACTTTATATAATCTAAACAATAATATTATCCAAACATTATATAATTTAATAGCTTTAAATCATATTATGGATAATCTATAATTAATACATTGTATATTTACTCAACTAGTAAATGTAAAAATACTTGTATTAATTAGTTAGTTAAACTAATCTAGTAATAAGTCAAACGTGACTTAATACTTAACTTGATTCATAAATGACTTATTATGAATCAATCCTCTTCCAAGTATCATTACATATCTTACTCGTATTACATGCACTCACCGGCGTGACCCTTAAGTGTTTCGTATGCATGGATGTATCATCATAGGTTGACTAATTGTTCTCATAAATCCTTCAGTAGCTACTCCCATTGAGGTATTATACTCATCCCCTAAGTCCACAATCAAAACTGTAACTCCCATGTGTGTGTTATAAGGTCATGGATAATACGCTCTCGATGTCTTGGATAAACCAAGTAATGATAAAAAAATGTAGGTGTCTGAGTATTCGCCAATAGTAGTATTCGTATTTCCAGGGTGTAGGTACTCTACTTAATGAAGGCTGGAACTTAGTATGGTATAATGAATTTTTTGTCATGCCAAATGAAAATGAAATTATAATGATGTTGCACAGTCATAATGTAAAACAGTAAAACTAAAGTAGCATATTATGATTTTCACCCCATAATTTATAAAAGCAGTAAAAAGAGTAAAAAGGGGATGTGGACTCACCTGATGCTTATCTTAGCTCAACTAAACCTCAACTGTTGGATCCTTAGAGATTCCTAGCGCCTAACGCAGAAAGGTTCCTAATTAGTCTAAGCCATCACGCATAGGTGATATAATTTGTGTTGTTTGTGTTGTCATTGTTTGTATAGTTTGGTTTTTTATGAAAACATGTTTTGGTTGATTAAAACGTTTTTGATTACGTGACTTGTAATGATTTAGGGTTATTGGGCCTAAATTTGGGCTAACGGGCCGGCACTTGGGCCAAGGCCCGCCATAATGGGCTTAATGGTCTTTCATGGGTTAAATGGGTCAACCAAAGGTGATTTAGGTTAACAAAATAAACGGACGGGCTAATGGATCATCGAATGGGCCACATGGGCCGATATAGGCTATGGTTTGGTTTAGGCTTGCGAATGGGCCAAGTATTGGGCTTGGCCCGATATGTATTTGGCTTCCAGTTTGGGTTAGGCTAGACAATGAATGGGCTTGGTATCGGTTAGGTTAAATATTGGGCTCGCCCCGATTAGGTTTAAATGGAATGGGCCGGTTTATAGGGTTGACGGTTTTATCGAGTGGGCCAAACTCAAGCCTTGGCCCGAATAACTTGTGGGTCAAATGATCACGGGTCAAATGGAATGGGTCAAGGATGAATCATGCATGGTTATGGCTAGGGTTTTGGGTTCGGGTTCAATGGGTTTACGATGGTTCGGATCTAGGGTTTAACAAACGGGTTGTCATCTAAAACGGGTTAAAACAATATCAACACGACATCAATGACTAGGGTTTAGTAGGGTTTTTCAATGCGATCAAAACATGAAGTTTTTCGGGTTTTAAACGGTTTAATACAACGAAAAACAAGTAACACGAAACAAACACGAATCGAATACGAAACTGTTACACACCCACACGCAGGTACGCATGCATGCATGCGTCGGGCTTGCAAGATCACTGAGACCAGGAAAAACGAGAAGGGATTGCCTCGGGTTTACGAACAAATTATCGAAACAAGGAAAAACGAGAATGGATTGCGGTATCCCTTGCAAATCAACGAACATAACTCGAAAATAAACGAATGGGTTGCGAGACTTGCTTGGGTCGAACTCGGTGGTGGTGTTTGGTGTGCTTGGCCGAATACAATAAAGGGAAAAAGTAGGGTTTGTAGGTTAATGGTAGTATTTATATCTAGGTTTTCGTATTTGTGTTGGATAAGGACTCGATTCAAATTAGATAAAGATAAGAATAAACTTTCAAAAGAAAAGATAACAACACCCCAAGGGTGTCTTCGGCCGAGCATGGGCACGAGAAAAAGAGAGGGGACGACTAGGGGGTGTCCACAATGACATTTGATGTGTCAGATTAGGTTTAAAACTCGTTACGCGTCACATTTATTATTTAATCAAATGTTTTGGTTTATAAGCGTTAGGTTTTTAGAAATTATTTTGTTAAGTGACACCATAAAAATGAAATGAAACGTTGTGTTGACCAAAATGGCCAAACACTAATGTATGGTGGAAATGATGATATTTTGTTATGTTTATGTGCCAAAAATATAGAAATGAAATGATATGAAATGAGGAAAGTTTCTTAAAATAGAAACTTTCTAAATATAGAAAGTAAGAAATGAAAAGTTGACTACATACCCGAAATGACGAGCTGACACAGTTTAATTGGTCAAAAGGATTCCTTCCCTAATTTTCGAAAATTCCAAAGAACCCTAGGACCAAGAATGTTAAACTTCTTTAGTTTAATTGGTCAAGACGATTATTTAGAATTATAATCTAGAACCTAGAAACTTAAACAAGTTTATGTTTAAAGATGTTTGATTATGGTTTTAAAGGATTTATTGAAACTAGAATCTAAACATAGAAATTTAGACAAGTCTTGTCTAAAAAGTTTTAGGTCAAAAGTTTTGATAGATTGTTTGAAATTATAAGCTATCCTAGAAATTTACACAAAGTTATTGTTTAGATAGGATTGATTTAAAATTCAAACAAGATTAAAAGTTTAAAATCAAGATTAAAGGATATAAACTAGTTAGTTTGAATCTCATATTGAATTAGGTTTAAATTTTGAATAGACAATATGTTTTGATCAAGAAAATTGAAACCACGGATTTTGAATGATCAAGAACAAGATTGGGGTTTTATTAAATAAAATTATTAAGGGAAGAAAGGGATGTTGATTTTAAATTTTTTATTAAATTTAGCAAGATATATATTTTACCTAATTTTCCGAAAATTATATATATATTTTTCGAAATATGTTTTCGGAAGTTTTACACTTAAATAGATTAATGTACTTTTAGAACATATGTGTATTTTGATTAGTTTAAGTTAAAATAGATAAGGTTAAAATCTCATAATATCTAGTTAAAATATTGTAAGGTCTTAAAGATACTTTCTATAAATACAAGATTTAAATGGAATATTAAATTAAAATGTTATCTCTTTTTATCTTAAAAAAGTTATAATCTTAATATAAATAGATTTGTATAAATTATAACCTAATTATGACTAGAAATTGTACAAGTTGTAATTTTATTATAATTAGAATATACAAAGTTATATAATAGTATTATAATTAGAATGTATAAAGTTATAAGGTTATTATAACTAGTAATTATACAAGTATAATGTAAGTATATTACGAGTTAGGTAAGATACTAGATTAAAGATCAAGAGTTAAATAACACGAAAACTTTATAACCTATATTTAACTAGTTTAAGTTAAATATAATAAAGATTTAAACAAACTAGAACATTGCTCATTTTATTATATACGTTTTATATAATAAATTTATTGTTGGTGTTTGCCAAGGATAGACCGGTGATTGTGTTTGCTCAAGTTCAACCATAAATGTTGGAGCTAGTGGGAGCCAAACAAGAAAATCACAAAGCTTATCAAGATATCCTTAGGACATAGTTTTGGCAAACCTAATATGGTTAAAACGTTTATGTTTTACAAGATTGTTTATTTTTATATAAAATAAATAAATGAAAAACTATATGTGTCGAACTAGAAGTATGACTTGAGTTAACGAGTTATAAAGAATTAAAATCCATATTTTAAAGTTCAACATAAGTTAAAAGTTTTTCAAGTTAATAAAACAAGCTTTTGATTTATAGAAAAAGTTTTTCTCAAAACTTAGTAATACGTTTTTTACGCCTCATTTTAGGTATACATTTAAATCACGCAATATTTTAAAACAGTAAGTTTTAAAAGAACAAAAGTTTAGTAAACCCAAGAAAATCTTAGATTTAAGTACTACCCATATAATGGAACACCTCACTTGTTCAACGACATTCACATAAGGAGAAAGAACCTTAGATGTGAATTCAAATCATTGCGAGTGTTACGGTGCGTAGGGTTCTATGATAATCGGGAGTCCCGGCGCAGAATATCACACTGTCTTAGATGGTATGATCTACTTTGGTGATAATTGGGAGTCCCGGCCCAAAAAGTAATTCAAGTAGAATTAAACATACTAGATTTTATTACAATTAGAAATGTACAAAGTTATAATATTATTATAATTAGATTGTACATAGTTGTAATACTTTAGAAGTCTATATATTATACGACCGCTAGGAATCGTATCAGTTAGATGCGATTGGTAAGGATGTTACCTACCAGAAATAACATGTCTCGTCAGGAAGTGCCCAAACCTTGCGGCGAGAATGTGAAATATGGATCCTAGGTCTAAAATAATCGTTTATGGGTTAAGGATATATTTTAGAAGACTTTTATTGACAATTACTAATTAAAGTCGATTTGATTTATATATGGCAACCAACACGAAATGTACCAATAATCTATCGCTATGCTTGTTTCTAGAAAACGACGAATTGACTGGGTCAATATTTCTCAATTGGAAGCGTGATCTTCGGATTATGCTTAGGCATGAGAGAAAATGAAATGTCCTAGAAAGAACAATGCTAAATGCCCCTGCCATAAATGCTAGAAATGAACCAGGACAAGCATATTACGCTTGTAGAGGGTTCAACTCTTGCAAGATGGTTAAGGGATCATCAGTGAGTGCTCACGTCATGAAAATGAAAGAGCACATAGATCATCTTGAAAGACTAGGACACCCAGTACCGTTGAAGTTAGTAATGGACATGATACTCAACTTGTTGTCAGATGACTATAAGCCATATGTAGTCAACTACAACATGCATAACATGGAGCAATCCATCGCTGAGCTTCATTCCATTCTCAAGACTACGAGTTGAGTTTGGGGACCATGTTTAAGAATGATCTCATGGTAAATGATGATGGTAGTAAAAAGAGAAAGAGGCGCAGTGGAAAGGAAAGGGTAAAACCGATCCCAGCCAAGACGTGCCTAAAGGTAATGGAGTCAAACAAAAGGTCAAGAAGGTGAAGCCAAACAAGGCAAGGACCGAGAAACGGTGTCTTGGTTGTGCAAGGTTCAAAGGGTAGGAGGCAATGCTTGCTCCTCAGTTGACTTGACCAACTTCTGGAATTCACTACTATTTGTAAAGTTTATTACGAGTGATCCAAATTTTGCAATCATTTATTGCAAGAGGTGATGGAAAGTGAGATGACCTAGCATGACATGATGATCCCACATGCACTTTGATCTTGATCTTAATAATTCAGTATTTTGTTTTGGATTCATGAAAAAAATATTTTTGAGATAAATTTATTATTATGTTAAAACTCGGTTTTTGGTTTTATCGGTTTGAATCCATGAACGAATTATTTTTAATCGATGTGTATATGTGATGGTTATAGTAGTCAAGTTTGTGACCGGAATGTTATTAGTATGACAGATTTTGTCTTATTAATAATCTTATGCTTTATTTGTTTGGATGACGAATGATAATATCTTAAAGAGCTCATTTGCTTAGATACTTGGATAATTAGAAAGTTCTTCTAATAAAAGTATTTAAAGAGTTTTATGGAAAGAAAAAGTTCAAAGTTTATTGAACTTATTTAAAACATCCTAAGTAATAAACATTACTTATGATAGTAAGTTTTAAAAACATTAGTACTAATATAGTATGATTATAATAGTTATAATCAAGATAGACTTTAAGAATTAATACATCATTTAATTAAGTCATGGTTCACTAACGTGAATAATGGACATTTATAAAGTCCAAGGAATGACTTCCATATTAAAAGGGTTCTTAAAAGACATTAAAGAATTTAAGAATTAGAAGTATCAACGCAAGTGTTTCATACTTGTTAGATATAGTATTTAATAAAGTCATGATTCCCTAATAGGAATGTTGGATATTCGTGAAATTCAAAGAATGACTTTAAGATTAAATAAATTCTTAAAGGATTAAACTATGGAGTTGACCGAATAAGTTGAAGTTTTTGACTTAGTCAAAGTAGTAGTTTAAGGAATGCTTATTTTCCATAAAAGATAGTGGGAGCTATGACTAGCATATTTATTAAGGTTTTAATGAACCTAGTGCAATAAATATGAAGTCTTACTTAGTAAAGATATCGCCGCGAAATCATAAGGTCAAGTTCATGACTTATGGAATCATATGATTTAAAGAATTTAGGAAAGTCAAGAGATGTTACCAACAAGATATTATCAAGTCATAAGCTAAAGTTAAGGGGAGTAAATACATGACCGTAAATTATATTTTTGCAAACCTAATTGCACGTTCACAAGTCTTGTGATTGAATATTGCAAATCTAAGAGAATGTTCATAGTCTAGTGAATGATTTATCATTTCAGGGTACTTCCTTAGCCAGTAACAATACATCCACAAATCAGTGACTAAAATTAGTTTAGTTGCAAGATTATTTTTTTAAATTCAAGAAGCCAATGAGTTAATTTCCAATCTTCCTAAGTTTACCGAATTATAAAAAGAAAGACTAGAATTTGTTCTATTGTTGCAAGAACAAAATCTAGCAAACACAAAAGTAATAATATCTTTCAAGATGTTCGTCTTATGTCTTTAATTTAATAGAAATAATTAATTGTAATTAGTGATAAAGTTACAATCATAAAATTATTAAGTAATTGACACAAACAAAAGGAATAAGTAATGATCCAGTAATAATTCAGTATCTTGGTCCAGTTAGGAATGATACATGAATTAGCATCATTGTTATTCACACTATGTATGTTTAAAAATATCCATGAATAAAAAGTTATTTTATTCAGAAGGTATAAATCCGTGACTACTCGTCTTGGTGGGAACCTCGATTGGACGTTAACTTCATCGCGATATTCGGTGGAGATTCGAAGTTTTTCGAAGAAAGCTACACAAGTTTTGTTGTAAACCAAATATCGGTGATATTTTGTTGTAAACCTTGATAGTACTTCGTGGTTGAAAAGTTCAAAAGTATTAATCACATAGGATTGCCTTATGCCTGAGGTATTTGGTTTGGGATACGATGACTAATGTACTGTGGTTCGTCTTAGACACTATCAGACATGATTGTCATACGAGGCCTTACTGGGTACAGAGGAATTAGTAGTTTCAAATCGAAATATACAAGATGGTAATTGCACCTCCTTTTTAGGAGAGATATTTCTGGGTCCTTTGACATGATGGAAAATTGATAGAGTTGAAGGGTTTCATTGTAACTGATTGACCACTTAGGTCAACCACCTAGTATGCTTGGTTCGAACCATACTGTCAAGAACATGAACTTGTTCTTGCCGGTTAAACCAACTAGCTAGTTTAATCCCTAAAAGCGGAACTGAGATTAAACTTAAACCTTAAACCCTAAAGCATTATGGGATTTTGGAAATCTAAACTAGATTAACAAGAAAGAAACCTTGTACGAAAAATCCGAACACACACACATACTTGTGTGTGTTCATCGAACACTCACCAAGAACCCTAAGGTTCTTGGTGTTCTCGTTCGATCGAACAAGAGGAGAGGAGGAAGAGTGTTCCACGAAACATACCTTAGTTAATGGTTAAGATAGATCCACTGATGATGATCACGACGAGCGATCTTCTAGTTGATCACTTGCAACGATCTTGTTCGTCAATACTTGAAGAACACGAAAAACGAACGAAGAACACGAAGAACACAAACTTGTGTTCTTGTGTTTGAGGCTTCGGCCGAATGAGAGGAGGGAGAGGGGGGAATTTCGTGTAAGAAGGCAAGCAACCAACATCTAGGTTTAAGTCATAAGCCTCCTATTTATAATAGAAGATCTTACACTTAAAACCCTTCTAGTTTAATTAAGATTAACTTCTTAATTAAACTTCCTTTTTACACTTCCATCCCTTATAGTTTTAACTAGTTTATTTTTGTTTCACTTAATTATTAAATGTCTAGTATTAATACACTAATAATTCGGTACCCGTATACACGAATTATATACTTGTATTTATATAATTGACTAACTAATTTTAATAATTAATTATATAATAACCTTTATATAATTTATACAACAATATTATCCAATTACAATATGATTTAAGAGCTTTAAATCATATCATGGATAATCTATAATTAACACATTGTATATTTACTCAACTAGTAAATGTACAAGTACTAGTATTAATTAGTTAGTTAAACTAATCTAGTAATAAGTTAAACTTAACTTAATACTTAACTGATTCATAATGACTATTATGAATCATTCCTCTTCGTAGTATCATTGCATATCTTGCTCGTATTACATGCACTCATCGGTGTGACCCTTAAGTGTTTCGTAGGCATGGATGTATCATCATAGGTTGACTAACTGTGCACATATATCCTTCAGACTCCCGCTTGTGTAAGTTTGTAACCTTTTTCTTAATGATACGAGCTACAGTGGCCTTCTAGATCGGCATGTAGGT
This sequence comes from Calendula officinalis, assembly GCA_963853835.1. Lineage (NCBI taxonomy): Eukaryota > Viridiplantae > Streptophyta > Magnoliopsida > Asterales > Asteraceae > Calendula > Calendula officinalis. Next base: position 10,466,359 of record OY970835.1, on the reverse strand, counting down.
AACCAACCCCATAAAAACAGCTTATGTAACCCTGGTATAGTTTTGTGAAAAACTCTTTAATAGCGTCTCCTAGTAAAGAACACTCTGTCTCTACTTCTTGGGCAACGTTGTTAGGTTTATCCCTTGCAGCACGATATATGTGATAACGAATACGAGCATGGTAGAAATTATCAACTCCTGTACTCGAAATCATTTCTTGACCTCTTGATTTAAAACTGTGTGATAACGACAAAGAACAGATCAGTTCGTTGAGCACGACCGTGCATTTTCAGTTTATCATCATGTCAAGGGACCCATAAATATCTCTCCTAAAAAGGAGGTGCAATTACCATCTTGTTATATTTCGATTCAAAACACAATTTCTCTGTACCCAGTAAAGCCTCGTATGACAAACATATTTCAGACTTGTCTAAGATGAACCAACGTACATTAGTCATTGTATCCCAAACCAAATACCTCAGGCTTAAGGAAAATCCTAGTGAATAATACTTTTGAACTTTTCAACCACGAAGTATTATCACAGTGGTCAATCCAATATTCGTCGAGCTCCAACAGAATATCACCAATATTTGGTTTACACAAAAACTTGTGTAGCTATCTTCGAAGTACTTCGAATATACCACCAAATACCGCGATGACGTTAACGTCCCATCAAGGTTCCCACCAAGACAAATAGTCACGGATTTATATCTTTTGAATAAAGTAACTTTTATTCATGGATCTTTTAAAACATACAAAGTATGAATAAAGAATGATGCTAACTCATGTATTATTCCTCACTGGACATAGATACATAATTATTACTGGATCATTACTTATTCCTTTTGTTCATGTTGATTACTTAATGACTTTTACAATTTTAATTGTAACTTTATCACTGAACTAGTCATTTCTATTAAACTAAAGACATAAGACGAGTATTTGAAAAATACTATTTCTTTTGCCTTTGCTAGATTTTGTTCTTGCAACATTCTAGAACATATTCTAGTCTTGCCCTTTTATGCAATTCGGCAAACATAGGAGGATTGGAAAGTAACTCCTTAGTTTCTTGAATTCAGAAAATTCGCCTTGTAACTAAAGCCTCTTTTAGTTACTTGATTTTTAGATATATCATTACTAGTTAAAGAAATTTCCTTAAATGATTAACTTATTCACTGGAGTGTGAATATCCTATTAGATTTGCAATAATTAATCACAAGACTCGTGATCACGCTATTAGGTTTGCAATAATCTAATTAACGATCATTTATTATTTCTCTTAACTCTTTGGCTGACGACTTGGTAAAACCTTGTTGTTAATATCCTAACTAACTTACTATAATCATTAGTACCTCTAATGAATATGTTAGTCATAGCTCCCACTAAATTTTATGGAAATAAGCATCACTTAAACTACTATTTTTGACCTAGTTAAAACTTATAGTTTAACCCTTTAAGAATTAATCAATTATCAAAGTCATCCATCGGATTTGCGAATATCCAACATTCCTTTGAAGGGAATCATGGCTTTCATTGATTACTGTATCTAACAAGTATAAGACACTTGAAACGATACTTCCAATTCTTAAGTGTATTAGTATCTTTTAAGAATCTCATTTAATGCCAAAGTCATTTCTTGGATTTCTCAAATATCCATTATTCCTATTAGGGAATTATGACTTGTTGTATTTATTACAAGTATAAAAGACTTGCAATAATACCCTTTAATTCTTAAATTCTTTAATATAGTTTGTCCCTTTTAAGAGTTCATTTAATGTCTAAGTCATTTTCCTTGGATTATATGAACATCCAATTATTCCTATTAGGGAATTATGACTTCATTAAGATTCCTTTATCACAAGTATGAAACACTTGTAATAATACTCTTAAAGTCTATCTTGATTATACCCAATATAATCATACTATATTAATTCTAATGCTTTAAAACGATCTATCATAAGAAATTTATTACTTAAGACGTTTTAACTAAGTTCAATAAACTTTGAACTTGATCTTTCCATAAAACTCTTAAATACTTGTATTAGAAAAACTTTCTAATTTCTAGTATCTAAGTAATTTAGCTTTCAAGATATTATTATTCATTCAACAATCAAACAAATATAAATCACGAGATTATCAATAAATCAAAACTTGACTTACAATCTAGTTATAAAACTTGACTAGTGTAATTATCACACATGCACACATTATAAGTCAACCATGGATTCAATATTGATAAAACCAAAACCGTGTTTTAATCATAAAAAAATTGTTTTGACAAAATAAAATTGTTTTCCTTAAATACAAAATGAGAAATACTGAATTATAAGATTAACTTGGTGCTTGTGGGATTATTACTATCTCATGATGTCCATCTTCACTTTCCTTCATCTTTTGCAATAAACGATTGCAAAAGTTGAGTTACTCGTAATACACTTTACAAGTATCTTAAAGTGAATATCTAGAAGTTGGTCAAGTCAACTGTGGAGCTTGCATTGCCTCCTACCCTTTGACCCTCGCCACAACCAAGACACCGTTTCTCGGTCCTTGCCTTGTTTGGCTTCACCTTCTTGACCTTGAGTTTGACTCCATTACCCTTAGGCATGTCTTGGCTGAGATCGGTTTTACCCTTTCCCTTTCCACTGCCCCTCTTTCTCTTTTCACTAACATCATCAGTTACTACAAGATCATTCTTAAACTTTGTCCCCAAACTCAACTCATTAGTCTTGAGCATAGAATGTAGCTCTTCAATGGATTGCTCCATATTATGCATGTTGTAGTTGACTACATAATGCTTATAGTCATCTGACAACGAGTTGAGTATCATTTATGTTGATAACTGCAACGGTACTGGGTGTCCTAGTCTTTTTAAGACGATCCATGTGCTCTCTCATTTTCATGACGTGAGCACTCACTGATGATCCCTTAACCATCTTGCAAGAGTTGAACACTCTACAAGCGTAATATGCTTGTACTGGTTCATTTCTAGCATTCGCGGCAGGGGCATTTTGCAGTGCTCTTTCTAGGACATTTCTTTTCTCTCATGCCTAAGCATAATCCGAAGATCACGCTTCCAATTGAGAAACTTTGACCCAGTCAATTTGTCCATTTCTAGAAACAAGCGTAGTGAGAGATTATTGGTACGTGTTGTTTTGGTTGTTGCTGCCGTCTACAAATCAATCCCAGTTTAATAAGTAATCATCAACAAACATTCTCTAAAATATATTATAAACCCATAATTAATATTTTAGGCCTAGGATCCATATATCACATTCTCGCCGCAAGGTTTGGGCACTTCCCGACGAGACATGCTGTTTCTGGTAGGTAACATCCTTACCAATCGTACCAAGACTTGATACGATTCCTAGGGGTCGTAGAATCTATAGACTTTTAACTTATTCCGACTTTGTACAATTTAATTGCATATTTCTAAGTTGTAATAAAGTCTAGTATGTATATTCTACTCAAGTACTTTTTGGGCCGGGACTCCCGATTATCACCAAAGTAGATCAGACCATCTAAGACAGGGCGATGTTCTGCGCCGGGACTCCCGATTATCACAGAACCTTACGCACCCTAACACTCTCAATGATTTGAATCCATATCTAAGGTTCTTTCTCCTTACAATATGAATATCGTTGAACAAGTGAGGTGTTCCATTAGGTGGATAGTACTTCGATCTAAGATTTTCTTGGGTTTGTTTAAGTCTTGAACTAAACTTAAACCTTATTCCAATTTTAATCTTTATTTAAAATGTGTGACTTGTGTTATTCAAGAATTCCACAAGACGCCTTTCTAAATATCTTTTAAAACTTTAAGTTTTAAATTTTTTCGATTTTACTTTGTATACCTAAAGACGAGGTATACAAAAGATATTACTAGGTTTTGTGAAAAACCTTATCTTAATAAAACGTACTTGTTTTATTTACTTGAGAAACTTCAAACCCTATGTTAAACTTTAAAATAGAGATTTTAATTCTTTATGACTTACGAACACAAGTCATAACTCTAATTTAACATAACTAATTTTTCTATGTTTAATAATAAAATTAAACATTTACTCATTAGATTCTCCATAATATGTCCTAGGGACACATTTATAAACTTTGTGACTTTCTTGTGTAGCTCCCACTAATTTCAACAACCATGATGGAACTTTGAGTAAACACAATCACTAGTTTGTACTTGGTGAACACTAATAAACTTATTATATATAAGCTATATATAATAATCTTAGTTCGTTTTAAACCATTCTTATATTTAACTTAGACTAGTTAAATATAGGTTCTAAAATTTCCTATGTTATTTTACCCTTGATCATTAATCTAGTATTTTACGTAACTCGTCATATACTTGTATAAATAACTAGTTATAATTACTTATAACTTTATACAATCTAATTATAATATTTCTAACTTTTGTATCATCTAATTATAATATAACTTCGTTTGTACAATTTCTAGTTATTTACAACTTTGTACATTCTAGTTCAAATTATAACTTAATACAAATTTCTAGTTACTTAATATTATAACTATGATCAAAATAACATTTAATTTAATTGTTCCATTTAATCTTGTATTATATATATATATATATATATATATATATATATATATATAATTTATTTCTTTAAAAACTTATAACATTCTTAGTAAGAATATTACATCTAATTTGTACATTTGTATTTTAACTTAGACTAATTAAAATACGTACAAACAATTTTATCTTTTTAAAATCACTTTTAAATAATTTGAAAAATCTGAAAATTATATATTTATTAATATAAATACATCTTGTTAATTTTAAGACTTTAAAATTAACACTTCTCTTCTATCCTTAATTAAATTTAATTAATTAAACCCTTATCTTGTTCTTGATCAATTAAAAACTAGTTTTAATTTTCTTGATCAATAACATCTTTTAGTTAAAAAATTAATCATAATCAATCTTATTCAAATAATTATAAACTTTGTTTAAATTCTAGGATAGATTATAACTTTAATAGATTTATTTAAACTTATTAATTTAAACTTTGTAAACAATAAAACTTTGTCTAGATTTCTAGGTTTAAAGAACTAATTTTAATAAACCTACCAAAAACAATAATTAAACCTATTAAACATAAACTTGTTTAATTATACTAGGTTTTAGATTATGTTCTTGACTAATCCTATTAACCAATTAAACTAAACTAGTTTAATGTTCTTGGTCCTTTGTTAATTCTAGGGTTTCGAAAATTTTCTTAAGCCTAGGAAACTTTTCCACCAATTAAACTAAACTAGTTTAATCAAACTTGGTGTCCAAGTCTCCTAATGATTTTTGAAATCTTGGGAGAAAAAGGAAATGATCCCTTTTTGACCAATTAAACTAAAAACTAGTTTAACATACTTGGTCCTAGATTTTGAAGATCAAAGTAAAAAGGAAAGAATCCTTCTGACCAAAAAATTTGACATTCTTGATCCTAGGGTTCTTCCAATTTTCGAAATTTCTAGGGTTAGGGAAAGAAATCTTTTGACCAATTAAACTAAACTAGTTTAATGTTATTGGTCCTAGGGTTCTTTCTAGATCTCGAAATTACTAGGGTTTAGAATCCTTATGACCAATTAGACTAAACTGTTTAACATTCTTGGTCTAGGGTTCTTTACCCTCATTCGAAATCTATTAGGAAGAAAAAGAAGAAGGAAAAAAAAAAAAACAAAAAAAAAACTTGGAAATTAAACGAACAAAAACTTTGTTATTCTTGTTTAGATTTCTAAACCAACGCTCTGATACCACTGAAGGGTTTCATTGTAACTGAGTGACCACTTGGGTCAACCTCCTAGTATGTTTGGTTCGAACCATACTGTCAAGAACATGAACTTGTTCTTGCCGGGTAAACCGACTAGCTAGTTTAATCTTTAAAAGCGGAACTGAGATTAAACTTAATCCTTAAACCCTAAAGGATTATGGGATGTTGGAAATCTAAACTAGATTAACAATAAAGAAACCTTGTACGAAAAACCCGAACACACACACATACTTGTGTGTGTTCGTCGAACACTCACCAAGAACCCTAGGGTTCTTGGTGTTCTCGTTCGATCGAACAAGAGGAGAGGAAGAAGAGTGTTCCATGAAACATAACTTAGTTAATGGTTAAGATAGATCCACTGATGATGAACACGATGAGCGATCTTCTAGTTGATCACTTGCAACGATCTTGTTCTTCAATACTTGAAGAACACGAAGAACGAACGAAGAACACGAAGAACACAAACTTGTGTTCTTGTGTTTGAGGCTTCGGCCGAATGAGAGGAGGGAGAGGGGGGAATTTCGTGTAAAGAGACAAGGAACCAACATCTAGGTTTAAGTCATAAGCCTCCTATTTATAATAGAAGATCTTACACTTAAAACCCTTCTAGTTTAACTAAGATTACTTCTTAATTAAACTTCCTTTTTACACTTCAATCCCTTATAGTTTTAACTAGTTTATTATTGTTGCACTTAACTATTAAATGTCTAGTATTAATACACTAATAATTCGGTGCCCATATACACGAATTATATACTTGTATCTATACTTTTAATATTTAATTATATAATAACCTTTATATAATTTATAAAACAATATTATCCAATTACGATTTGATTTAATAGCTTTAAATGATATCATGGATAATCTATGATTAACACATTGTATATTTACTCAACTTGTAAATGTACAAGTACTTGTATTATTTAGTTAGTTAAACTAATCTAGTAATAAGTTAAACTTAACTTAATACTTAACTGATTCATAATGACTATGATGAATCATTCCTCTTCGTAGTATCATTGCATATCTTGCTCGTATTACATGCACTCACCGGTGTGACCCTTAAGTGTTTCATAGGCATGGATGTATCATCATAGGTTGACTAACTGTGCACATAAATTCTTCAAGAGTGCATGGCCATGCCCAAACGAACTGATTTGTTCTTTGTCGTTGTAACACCTCAAATTTTAATACAAAACATCGGGCCTAAATAATCATTTAATAAAGAGTAGAACTATCCCAAAAATACGGATTTACAAAAACCTTTGGTTTGAAATCAGAGTATAATTTTGGTGTTACAAAATATATCACAACCAAAGCTAAGTCTAAATCCGTTCTAGTGTTCTTCAACTCTAGGCCCCGCATCTCTATCCATGCGTACCTAAGCCTTCGATCCCGAACCTGAGTACATAGCAAAAACAACAAGGAGTACGTGAGACAAAAGTCTCGTGAGCTATATGGGTTTAGACCCAACAATAATGGCAAGCATCATATAACATGAAACATAATACAAGTAACTCGTCTGTCTATCTAGTCACCCTATTGTGACTCTATCAACCTTGCTTCCCTAGCAATCATATCTAGTTATCGGGTTGCCCCCGAACTAACTAGAACCACATTAACTTAATAACCGAAATCCATCGCCATTAATAAGCTTCAAGGTACCGGCAAGAGAGATTCGCCCAATCTACCGATACCTGCCTTACTCACCGGACTACCTCCAGTTAGTAACACTACTACCGTGGTTGAGTCGATGGGAATCCACCCAACTGCCCCTCACACCACACCTCATGACCGGGGGTCCCCCGCGCCATCACATCATCACAATCATATCATAACTCATTAGTTATGTCTATCTAGCTCTCGGATATCACATCAATCATCAAACAAGTTAGTTCAATATCATCAATAATATAACTACCTAACAACTACCAATCTATACAAATAAGCAAATAGACTGTCATACAAGTAAGGTAGGTAATTTAAGGGCTATGTACTCAATAAAGTCCACACGTACTCACAAAAGCAATATGATGCTCCAACCGTGTTCTTGACACCCAATCTCTTGCTTCACAATTCAATCAACTTTCCAAGACTTCACCAAAAGCCTTATACAATTATCACAACATGATCAACATCACTTACTACTACTAATGTGTTCATCCATCTCTAGATAACACTTACTAACAATTTTCCCCCAGTTATGGTGATTTACCAAACCCTAGGTTTAACCAACCCTTAAGATTCTTACAAATCTTAACCATACACTTGATTCCCTTGTTAATATTCCATCTATTATGTGTATACAATATTTATTTCACCATTTAAGAAAACCCCAAGAACTAGGGTTTCCAACCCAAGCTTCAAGATCCATAGATCTTGAACTACAAGGATCAAAGAGTGAAGATATACCTTTAATCTTCCACTAGGAGAGAAATCTCCCAAGGTTTTGTGAAGAAATCACCCAAAATCAGCTGCTATGCTCGAAAATCGCCAAGAGAGAAAACTAGGGTTTTGATATGGCATTAATGGCTGAAATCCCGCAATTAATACCTGGTCGAAAAAGTACACGCCGCGAACCTGAAGTTCGCGCCGCGATCTATGCATGCCGCGAACAATTCCCGATCGTGAACCAGCCGTGAACTCCGATCTCCAAAATGTTAAAGTCTCTGTTCGATGTTCGAGTTCGCGAACCCAAGTTCGCGTCGCGAACTCTCCTATGCAGCCAGGATGCATTTTTCGGTCCTTGTCTCGACCTGGTTTCGTCCATAACTTTCTCATACGGTATCCAAATGACACGAAACCAGTTCCTACGTCTTTTAAATGATTTATCCTTATTTATCTTATTTTTAAATAATTTATTTATTCACAAATTTCGGGTCGTTACAACTATCTACCCCTTAGGAAGATTCCGTCATCGGAATGTCATCATAGTTCACGAAATTCGGGTACCTTTTCCGAATCTCGTCTTTGACTTCCTAAGTCAAATTTGGTCAAAGGGAATGCTTCCACTTGACCAATACCAACTCGATCTCTTTATTCTTCAGCTTCTTTGTCTTTGTTTCTAGAATAGCCTCGGGCTCCTCAATGAACCGGTTCGGGGCATCAACCCGCAACTATTGCAATGGGATAATATTTTCAACCTCCCCGATAAACTTCTTCAAATAACTCACATGGAAGGTGTCATGCACACCTTGAAGCTCGAGTGGAAGTTCCAACTTAAATGCTTGAAGCCCGATCCGCTTCAATATCTTAAACGGTCCAACATACCTTGGACTTAACTTCCCTTTCTTCCCAAACCGCATCACGCCCTTCCAAGGCGATACCTTCAACATGACCATATCCCCGACATCCAAGTCATATGGTCTCTTCTTCAAACCCGAATAACTTCTTTGCCTATCTTGAGCGGCTTTCATGTTGACTTGTATTATACCAATCTTTTCATTAGTCACTCTTACAATTTCGGGACCTGTGAGCGTTGTCTCTCCCACTTCTAGCCAACAAGATGGAGTTCTACATTTTCTCCCATACAATGCCTTGTACGGTGGCATATCGATAGTCGAATGATAACTATTATTGTATGAGAACTCGACCAATGGCAAATGTTCATCCCATTTACCCCCGAAATCTAGTACACACGACCTTAACATGTCTTCAACCGTTTGTATTGTTCTTTCACTTTGACCGTCGGTATGCGGATAATAAGCCGTGCTCAACCGCAACTTTGTACCCAATTAATCTTGTAATGATCTCCAAAATCTCGAGGTAAACCTCGCGTCTCTATCGGACACAATCGATAATGGAACCCTGTGGAGTCGAACCACCTCGTCAACATACAACTTAGCCAACCTCTCATGTGGCAAAGTTTCCCGAATGGCTAAAAATAACGCACTCTTGGTCAACCGGTAAACTATGACCCAAATGGCATCGTGACCCTTACTCGTCTTTGGCAATCCAACTATGAAGTCCATAGTTATGTCTTCCCACTTTTCGGCCAGTACTTGCAATGATTGAGCTACCCCATACGGTACTTGATGATCGGCTTTCACTTGTGCACACGTGGCACACTTCAAGATGTACTTGGCTACTCTCGCTTTCATTCCGGGCCACCAATAAACTTGTTTCAAATCTTGTTATGTCTTTGTACTTCCCGTGTGAATTGAATACTTTGACTTGTGAACATCATGCAACAACTCCTTTCGGGTAACCCCGAACTTGGGAACCCAAATTCGACCGCTTACCGTTTTCAACCCTTGCATGTTTTCCACAAAATGTTGGTTCTTACCCAACCGTTCTTGTCTTAATTCTTCTTTCCCCATAACCTCTCGTTGGGCATTCTTGATTCTTTCCCCATAACTTTCCTCGGTTCGGCTTCTCATAGATCTTTCGGCTCAAGGCATCGGCTACCACATTCGCCTTCCCCGCGTGATACACAATTTCAAAATCATAGTCGTTGATCAACTCGATCTACCTCCTTTGTCGCATATTAAGATCTTTTTCTGTGAACACATATTGCAAACTCTTATGATCCTTATATAATGTACACCGAGTACCATACAAATAATGCCTCCACAATTTCAAGGCAAACACAATCGCCGCCAACTCCAAGTCGTGTGTCGTGTATCTCGTTTCCGCATCCTTCAATTGTCGTGAAGCATATGAAATCACCTTCCCTCTTTGCATCAACACACAACCGAGCCCTCGATTCGAAGCATCACTATAAACCACAAAATCTTCCATACCATCCGGTAATGTGAGAATCGGCGCGTTACCCAACTTTTCCTTCAATAAGCCAAACGCCTCTTCTTGCTTCTTATCCCACACGAACTCCTCACTTTTTCTAGTCAACTTTGTGAGTGGGACCGCGATTCTCGAGAAATCTTGTATAAATCTCCGGTAATACCCGGCTAACCCAAGGAAGCTTCTCACCTCGATAGGAGTTCTCGGCGCCTCCCAATTAGACACCGCCTCAATCTTTGAAGGATCAACCTTAATACCATCACATGACACCACGTGACCTAGAAATTGTACTTCCCGCAACCAAAACTCACACTTCGAGAATTTGGCATACAACTTCTCCCGTTTCAACACATCCAACACGAGTCTCAAATGACTCTCGTGTTCTTCCTCGGTCTTTGAATAAATCAAAATATCATCAATGAACACTATAAAAAACTTATCAAGAAACGTTTTACAAACCCGATTCATCAAATCCATAAAAATAGCCGGCGCATTCGTAAGCCCAAACGGCATCACTAGGAACTCATAATGACCATACCGTGTACGGAAGGCCGTCTTCTCGGTGTCGCCTTCCTTCACCCGAACTTGGTGATAACCCGACCTCAAATCGATCTTTAAGAAGTAACTAGCACCTTGCAATTGATCAAACAAATCATCGATCCTTGGCAATAGAGAACAGTTCTTTATAGTTAACTTATTTAACTCACGATAGTCGATACATATTCTCATCGACCCATCTTTCTTCTTGACAAACAACACCGGGGCACCCCACGGTGACGAGCTCGGACGAATAAAACCCTTATCTAACAATTCTTGCAATTCAGTCATCAATTCCCGCATCTCGGTGGGAGCTAAACGATACGGAGAACGAGCAATCGGCGTCGCCCCCGGAACTAAATCAAACTTGAACTCAACTTGCCTCTCCGGTGGCAAACCGGGTAAATCATCGGGGAATACCTCGGGAAAATCCCGAATAATTTTAACATCACCAACCACTTTCTTTTCCTTTCGGCCATCTAACACATATGCAATAAACGATGCACAAACCCTTTCTAAACATTTCCTCGCCTTGATGGCGGAAATCACATTAGGCATATGGTGTCGTTTTTCCCCATACACATACATTTTCTCGTCCTCGGGAGTCTTGATCGACACTATTTTATTATCGCATAATATCTTGGCTCGGTGTAAACCCAACTAATCCATACCAATAACCACGTCGAAAGCCTTTATTCCCATTGGCAATAAATCGACCTTATACTTTTTCCCATCTATTTCTAATTCACAATTTCTATAAATACATTCAACCATTGAGGTTTTCCCATCGGCTACCTCTATCTCATACATTCCATCTAACTTTTCGGACGGCACATTCAACTTACAACCAAACTCATGAGACACAAACGAATAATTGGAACCCGAATCAAACAAGATATAAGTTGGCAAGGAATTAATGAATAAAGTACCTGACACCACATCGTGTGCCTCCTTCGCCTCCTCCCGAGGGTTTCATAAACTATATACCACCAAACCATGGCATTATCTTTCAATAATTGTGACGCATACGTCACCATATCGGCCTTCTTGCACTTACTACTCCCAATGACCCGCTCGGTCTCCCGGATCCACCTCATAGTAACCTTCGGGTCCGAACTACCCGTATACACATTTGGCTTACAAGCCATTAAAGATTTGAATGAACAACCTTCTTTTTCATCGGGCTTTGCCCTAGCATCACTTTGACCATCCGTAGATGATTTCCCCTCATCGGTGCCACTACCACCGGTTCTCTCATCCGATCTAGCCTCGGATTCACGATCACCTCCCGACTTTTCTCGGTTATTGATAATACGGTGCACTTCCTCGGCCACCATTCCCTTGATTTGGTCGATCATAGTTTGGAGGTCCGCCATGGTCACTGGAGTCTTATTAGCTCCGACCTCCGATTCATCAACTCGATGCATCGACTGTCGACTTCCATGCTCGACCACAACCTCGACATGAGGTGTTCCTCCCTCCCGGTTTTCCGGGGCTTTCCCACTTCGGCGGGTATTCACCATTTTCTTTCGATCAAGACTATACGAAAGACATCAAACATTTAGTACCTCATGTACAACCCATTAGTCCCATAAGACTCAACATTCAATATTATATCAACTTTCATAGGTCCCCTAGGTTCAACCCTAAACTTAACATAAAGTCTCAAGGACAACCTATCGATCTCAAGGAATCTTACATTCCTATAGCTACAGTCTAAGACTAGGATGGTCATCCAACCTAATACACTTAAACTATAGCTCTGATACCAAGTTGTAACACCTCAAATTTTAATACAAAACATTTGGCCAAAATAATCATTTAATAAAGAGGAGAACTATCCCAAAAATACGGATTTACAAAAACCTTTGGTATGAAATCAGAGTATAAGTTTGGTGTTACAAAATATATCAAAACCAAAGCTAAGTCTAAATCCGTTCTAGTGTTCTTCTACTTAGGCACCGTATATCTATCCATGCGTACCTAAGCCTTCGATCCCGAACCTGAGTACATAGCAAAAACAACAAGGAGTACGTGAGACAAAAAGTCTTGTGAGCTACATGGGTTTAGACCCAACAATAATGGAAAGTATCACAAAACATGTAAACATAATACAAGTAACTCGTCCGTCTATCTAGTCACCCTATTGTGACTCTATCAACCTTGCTTCCCTAGAAATCAAATCTAGTTATCGGGTTGCCCCCGAACTAACTAGAACCACATTAACTTAATAACCAAAATCCATCGCCATTAATAAGCTTCAAGGTACCGGCAAGAGGGATTCGCCCAATCTACCGATACCTGCCTTACTCACCGGACTACCTCCAGTTAGTAAGACTACTACCGTGGTTGAGTCGATGGGAATCCACCCAACTGCCCCTCACACCACACCTCATGATCGGGGGTCCCCCGCGCCATCACATCATCACTATCATATCATAACTCATTAGTTATGTCTATCTAGCTCTCGGCTATCACATCAATCATCAAACAAGTTAGTTCAATATCATCAATAATATAACTAACTAACAACTACCAATATATACAAATAAGCAAATAGACCGTAATACAAGTAAGGTAGGTAATTAAAGGGCTATGTACTCAATAAAGTCCACACTTAATCACCTTAGCAATATGATGCTCCAACCGTGTTCTTGACACCCAATCTCTTGCTTCACAATTCAACCAACTTTCCAAGACTTCACCAAAAGCCTAATACAATTATCACAACATGATCAACATCACATACTACTACTAATGTGTTCATCCATCTCTAGATAACACTTACTAACAACTTTCCCCCAATTATGGTGATTTACCAAACCCTAGGTTTAACCAACCATTAAGATTCTTACAAATCTTAAGCATACACTTGATTCCCTTGTTAATATACCATCTATTATGTGTATACAATATTTATTTCACCATTTAAGAAAACACCAAGAACTAGGGTTTCCAACCCAAGCTTCAAGATCCATAGATCTTGAACTACAAGGATCAAAGAGTGAAGATATACCTTTAATCTTCCACTAGGAGAGAAATCTCCCAAGGTTTTGTGAAGAAATCACCCAAAATCAGCTGCTATGCTCGAAAATCGCCAAGAGAAGAAACTAGGGTTTTGATATGGCATTAATGGCTGAAATCCCGCATTTAATACCTGGTCAGAAAAGTTCACGCCGCGAACCTGAAGTTCGCGCCGTGATCTATGCGTGCCACGAACAATTCCCGATCGTGAACCAGCCGTGAACTCCGATCTCCAAAATGTCAAAGTCTCTGTTCGATGTTCGCATTCGCGAACCCAAGTTCGTGTCGCAAACTCTCCTATGCAGCCAGGCTGCATATTTTGGTCTTTGTCTCGACCCGCTTTCATCCATAACTATCTCATACGGTATCCAAATGACACGAAACCAGTTCCTACGTCTTTTAATTGATTTATCCTTATTTATCATATTTTTAAATAATTAATTTATTCACAAATTTCGGATCGTTACAGTTGTTTATCACACAATTTAAATCAAGAGGTCAAGAAATGAGTCCGAATACATGAGTTGATAAATTCTACCATGCTCGTATTCATTATCGCATATATCGTGCTGCAAGGGATAAACCTAACACATTATCCAAGAAGTAAAGATGGAGTGTTCTTTACTAGACGATACTATTAATATGTTTTTCTAAACAATACCTGGGTATAAAAGAATCTATGGGGTTGGTTATCTTGTATTGCCTGTCTAGGGGCCGCTGCAGGCTAGTGTCATCAAGCTAAGGTTACGAACTTGCACAAGTGGGAGTCTGTTGGATTTATGGGCACAATTAGTCAACCTATAATGTCACGTCCATACCTATAAGACATTCAAGGGTCACACCGATGAGTGCATGTAAATCGAGTAGTTATGCAATGATACTCGGAGAGGAATGATTTATAATAGTTATTATAAATCAGTAAGTATTAAGTTCAGATTAACTTATTACTAGATTAGTTTAACTAACTAATTAATACAAGTATTTGTCTATTTACTAGTTGAGTAAATATACAATGTGTTAATTATAGATTAACCATAATATGATTTAAAGAAATTAAATCATATGGTATTTGGATAATATTATTATCTAAATTAAATAAAGTTCTTTATATAATTAATTATTAAAAGTATAAAATACAGGTATATATTTCGTATGTACAAATACCAAATTATATAAAGTGTATAATGCTAGACATTTAATAGTTAAGTGACAATGATATAACTAGTTAAACTATAAGGGTTAGAAATGAAAGTTAGGAAAGTTTAATTAAGAATTAAACTAGAAGGGACCTAAGTGAAAGTCCTTCTATTATAAATAGAAGGCTTAGGGTTCCCTTATTCCTTGATCCCAATTTCGAAACCCTAGCCCGCATACTCTCCCTTGTTCGGCCGAAACTAGAGCCAAGAACACAAGCATTGTCTTCTTCGTGTTCTTCGTTCTTCGTGTTCTTCAAGTCTTGAAGAATATTGATTATTGCAAGAGCTTGCTAGATGGCTTCTCATTGTGTTCATCACTGGTGGATCTATCTTGAGCAACTAAGGTATTGACTGGAAAACCCCTTTTTCCTTTTTCTTCTTGTTCGACCGAAATACACAAGCTTGTGTGTGTTTCGGTCCATGCGATCGAACGAACACACAAGTATGTTTGTGTTCCAGTATTTCAGTTAATATGTAAATCTTGTCTAGATTTCCAACATCCCCAATCCTTAAGGGTTTAAAGATTAAGTTTAATCTCAGTTCCGCTTTAGGGATTAAACTAGATATTTGTTTCAACGGGTATGAACAAGTTCATGTTCATATCAGTTAATGGTTCGAATCAATATGACTAGGATTGACTTTGGAAGTCAGTGAAACCCTTCATTAACAGTAATGACGACTCTTACGCTAGCCCACAATCTAATTAATGCAGTCAAGAACGCGACGCGTTCTACCAAAAACGACGCGTAGCAGAGCGGATATTGCACTATAAATAGAGACCCAAATCTCAATACAATACATCTCAATTTCTCTCTAAATTGTCTTGTACTTCTCTCATATTAGTAGTAGTTCTTGTAAGTTTGGCTTTGTACAAAAATTGAAGGCATTTGGAATACAAGTTTTTTCTTTGGACATATCATCTTCTTGGGTATTTTCTTTCCTTAATCTTATAATTATGGTTATGATAATACTTGATTTGTGTGCTATGATGTACTTAGGCTAAGTTATTTTTTTCATAGTTAGATGAAGCTTATGTGGTTATTATAACTTTTTTATATGCGTGTATTTTGTTTATGTCATGGTTTTGTTCGCATGCTAACAAAGTTACATGGTTTATTTAGGTCATATGGAGACCCTCTTAATAGTACTTGTATTATTGAGGATATGATAGTGTGTTCACAAATTAAACAATTCAACATTTGCCAGTTGACCATCTAGGGGTGTTGGATTGATATACTAGTATATCACATATGCCCATTGACCATCTTTGTAACATCCCAAAACTTGGCCTAGTAGTTTATTGACATTAAGGGATTTTTTTAAATGATTAATTCATTAAATACCATATGAATTTATTTAGTCTTTTTTTCTTTTGCGGTATTTTAACCAAGGGGTTAAAATACCTGACTTTTAGTATTGTCTAAGTGAAAATAGGATTTTTACATCTTTAGATTTATTTTTGAATTTCGTTTCCGAAAAGATATTCGTTTCTAAAATTGGAGTCCGTTTGCTATTTTTAATAAATTAACTGCGAACCGGACCTTTCGACATATACTAAAAAACTAACTTTCGCATTGGTGGGGTGGGCCCCACCCTCCTTTGGCCGGTTTTGGGGATAAGGGGGGAAACGCTTATCCCTACCTTTTACTATTACATTGCCAAAGCTTCCCAAACTATTCTCTCTAGTTTTTACTCTTCTTCTTGCTTGTTCTTGAGTTCTTGGTGGCGATTCTTTGTGTTTGAACCCGAAAATCTTGCTAGAGTTTTTGTAGAAGAAGCTTGGATGTAAGTTATACCTTCTCTTGGTCTTGTTCTTGAAGTTCATGTTTTTGGTTAAGCTAGGGTTTATGATTCTTGGTGTTTTGTTAGTGATTCTTGTTATGGATGTTGTTTTAGGTGTTTATGCAAGCTTTTACATGTAGTATATGGTTACTTGTTGGAAGGAAATAAGGTTTGGTGAAAATCACCTCCAACCTCCATTAATGGTGGTTTGGAGAAGATGGGTTTTACCAAACGTTAGATTTCTTGATGTCTTGATGTTTATTGTTGTTTGTTACGTTAAGAAAACATGTTTGGGAAGTTATTAATGTGAAAAATCAAGTATTGGTGGATTTTGTGAAATAAACTAACTAGTGTTTGGATGTTTGGGTCAAAACATAAACTTGTGATTTTTGGGAAGTAAAATACTTGGATTTTTGGTAGCTTTGCGCTTGTTGAATTATTTAACTAGTTATGACTTAGTAGTTGTGTAGAATGGGTGCTAGTTGATAGATTTAGGGAGTCTTATAGTCATATTCAGGTTTTGACCCGTTTGGGTCAACTAGTTGTGATAATTGTCTAGATGGTCATAGTTGGCTAAATAACATGTTGTCATTGGACTAGTTGTAAATGTCATACAAATGTGTGTTTTATGAGTATTGGATTGTTAATTGTTAAATTTGATGATTTTGTCAATTCGGTGAAATAGTTACTAATTCGGTATACTTGTTACATGAACCGAGAAGGGAACTCAGTAACATTAGATCACTGAGTTGCGGAAGTGAAAGTGGAAAGGTGAGTGAATTTAACCTCCAACTTATGTTTTGGTTGCAGTTAGATTGGAATTGCATACACGGTAAAAATGCAGAAATCGCAGGGCTGGACAAGGGAGTTCGCGACGCGAACGATATTTCGCGACCGGGAACGATTGGCAGAGATTTTGGGGTGTAATTGTGAACTCTTCGCGGGCAAGTTCACGGCAGTGAACTGTAGTTCGTGACGCGAACTCTGAGTTCACGACGTGAGGATTGCCTGTAATGTTTTTCGACGCGATTTTTCATAACTAGTGATCGCGGTATTCGGACCTTACGTGTATGCGTTACACCTAAGGGGGTTACCGGGTCATTGGGTACAGGGCTATCGGTTACCATGGTTATGGCCAACCATGGTTTAGGGTTAAGCAGAACCGCCAATCCTCTCATATTTGGTTACCCCTTGGAGATGTTAATTGCTTTTTCGTTGTACTTAACATTAATTGTTTGTTTTATTCATTCACTTAGTTTTTGTGCTAATCCCTCCCTCGTTGACACATTTCAGGTTTGTAGGCTTGGAACGGGTCGGGCTTTGGACGGAGGGTCTGATCGATCTCATTAAATTGTATTTTTGAAATGGAGCCGTATGTTTTGTAAACCATCATTACACTAATACTTAAATTTATATTGTTGGTGGACCTTGGTTTGTAACTGTTAAACCTAATTATCTTCTAAACTTAAACGCTTCCGTATTTTAAAAAAAATGGTTTCTAAAAATGTGGTGTTACAACTTGGTATCAGAGCTTCGTTTTGGCGATGGATACACGTTTAGGTGTTTCATTCCCAAATCGTGGCTCGAGTTTGGTCAAATATTCCGGATGAGCGGGATTGGTGCAAATGTGAATGGGGTTTAGTAGTTAGTAGGTAATTACTAATGATTTAAAAAAAAAAGCCTTTGTGAGATGTTGTGTTTGTAGCAGGAATGGCTACCGATAACAATTTGTTGGAGAACGCCTCGCCGAACACGAACCCCAGAAACGACGGATCAGCGGGCTCCAGCGATAGTGAAATGCCGAATGATGAGTACATCCTCTTATTGGAAAGTAGGAATGAAGAGCTCGAGGAGACTGTGAGAAACCTCCGTCGAAACCAACCTATCGACCCTCAACCCGTGGCTCGAAATACGCAACCACCACACTCCACCCAAACCGTTCACCGCCACCTTTCACTCAAAAAACCCAAATACCCATTTTCCCCCCGGAATGACTCATCCTCACCAAACGCAAGCATACCACAACCTAACCCAACCCACGCCGTATCTTTTGCTAATACCCAACACCAACAATTTTTCCATCAACCACACCCGATCGAGAAGAAACGATGCTCTTACAAGAACTTTCTCGATTGTAAGCCAACTGAGTATCGAGGAAGTACCGATCCGGCCGAGACTTTAACTTCGCTTAGGGCAACCGATCGACCCCTTGATGCTTGCAGCTGTGAAGACCAATTGAGGGTTAGATATGCGTCCCGGATGTTGGGGGACCGGCCATGGATTGGTTGGATGGATTGACAATGAATTTTTGCAGGGAAGTTTTGGATGCTATAACGTGGGGGATGTTCATTGAGAAGGTGAAGGCTCGGTATTGTAGCCCGTTTGAGTTGGATAGGATTCGGAACGAATTCTTGGGGTTGAATATGAATGAAAGGATGACTGTAGATGAGCTTATTATTCATTTTAATGGTAAGCTTCGGTTCGTGAAGCAGTGAGTACCTGATCGTCAGAAGTAACCACAGCCAGTACCAAAAGGGGATGTATGAGCAATCAAGATAACAAAACCATAAGAAGCCCCAAGGAAATCAAAGATCGGGTAATGATCGTCGGAAGAAACAACTCTAGGCTTCGAATCAAAGGAATCCTTGGTTCCTACCGTGTAAGTCCTCGCATGCCGGTCCTTGTACGGCACAAAGTAGAAGGTGTATTAAATATGGACAACATGGGCACGACTGCGAGGAGTGTATATTGGAGAACAATGTGTGCTGGAATTGTCAGAAAGAGGGCCATAGGGCCGGGAATTGTCCAACGAGGAAAGGGACGGGTTCCGGTTCGAGCGGGGGTCGTCATCATCGGGTAGCCAAAAGAGAAAGACTCATTTATCACCTACGGTTAGAGCTTTTAGGATGACAGTGGAAGATGTCACCACTACCGATGATGTCATCACGTGCATGTTTCTAATCAACTCCGTACCTACTCGTATATTATTTGATTCGGGTGCTAATCGTTCATTTACTTCAAGGAGTGTTTGTGATAAATTGAATTTGTCTACTTCTTTGATCGTTGCACCTCTTGAGGTAGAGGTAGCTGATGGTGAAATGGTTCTGGTCACAACATTTGTGTCCGGGGCTAGTATTGATATTGATGGTGTGAAATTTTCGATTTCCTTGTTTGTTATGCCAATACCCGGGTTTGATGTGGTCCTAAGCATGGATTTGCTAAGTGTTAATAAGGGCAATATAAATTGTCACCAAACGTTGATTACTTTTCCCTTACCCGAAGGGTCACACGTAGTGGCCCGGGGAGACCGTGTGACTTCGACCATACGCATTATTTCTTTTATGAAAGCGCGTAAGTCCTTAGCCAAAGGTTGTGAATCGTTTTTGGCCTATGTGGTTGATGTGAAAAAGGTAAAGAAAGTGATTGAAGATCTCCGGGTGGTTTGGGAATACCCAGAGGAGTTTCTTGAAGAATTGACTGTGTTACCTCCCGTTCGGGAGGTAGAATTTAAAATCGATTTGGTTCGGGAGCCAATCTCGTGGCTAGAGCACCGTGTCGGTTGGCACCGTCCGAGATTCAGGAAATGATGACACAAATCCAAGAGTTATTGGATAAGGGGTTTATTCGGTCGAGTTCTTCACCTTGGGGAGGTCCGGTTTTATTTGTGAAGAAGAAATATGGTGCATTTCGGATGTGTATCAATTATCGGAGTTGAATAAAAGAATGGTAAAGAATTGGTATCATTTGTCTCGTATTGATGATTTGTTTGATTAGCTCCAAGGATCTTCTTATTTCTCAAAGATCGATTTGAGATCGGGTTATCACCAAGTTCGGGTTCATGAGAATGACATTCACAAGACGGCCTTTAGAACTCGTTACGGTCATTACGAGTTTTTGGTTATGTCGTTCAGGTTGACGAATGCTCCCGTGATATTTATGGATTTGATGAATCGAGTTTGTGGACCCTATCTCGACAAATTCGTTATTGTATTTATTGACGACATCTTGATTTACTCCAAGACCTAAGAAGAACACGGGGAACACTTAAGGCAAGTGTTGGAAACCTTGAAGCGGGACCGGTTGTACGCGAAGTTCTCGAAGTGTGAATTTTGACTTCGAGAAGTTCACTTTTTGGGCCACATGATTGTTCAAATGGAGTAAAGGTGGACCCGGCGAAGATATAGGCGGTTATGAATTGGAGTGCTCTAAAGACTCCAACCGAGATAAAGAGCTTTTTGAGTTTGGCGGGTTATTAACGCCGGTTTATTAAAGACTTTTCAAAGATAGCCGGTCCGATGATGAAATTGACTCTCAAGGATGTACCGTTTCGGTTAGGTGACGAGCACGAGAAGTCCTTTCAAACCCAAAAGGAATTATTATGTCAAGTTCCGATCCTTGCCTTGGCCGAAGGCCCGTAGGATTTTATTGTTTTTGTGATGTGTCGCTCGCGGGTTTGGGTTGTGTGTTGATGCTACGGGATCAAGTTATTGCATATGCTTCTAGGCAATTGAAACCTCACGAGAAGAATTATCTGACTCATGACATGGAGTTGGCGACAGTGTTTTTTGCATTAAAGTTATGAAGGCATTACTTGTATGGTACCAAATGTGTGATCTGCATGGATGACAAGAGTTTATAATACGTGTTCACACAAAAGGAGTTGAATATGCGGCAGCGAAGATGGTTAGAATTAATTAAAGACTGTAATTGTGAAATACGCTACCAGCCCGGGAAGGCGAATGTACTGGCCAATGCCTTGATCCTAAAGGGGGATTCGGGTAATGTACGATTTATGCGGATGGAGATCGTGTCGGTTTTGGTATCCCGGTTGAAGATTTCACAAATGGAGGCCTTGAATGTTGAAAACTTGAAGACCAAGATCTTGATTAAGCGGAAGGATGATTTAGTTGAAGATTCGCGGGGATTGAAGACGTATCGATCTTGGGTTTAGGTGTCATTTCTCGGGGGTTTACGGGAATTGATACTAGCCGAGGCTCATAAATCTCGGTTAACGGTACACCTGGGTAGCACGAAGATGTAGAATGATTTAAACGCACTCTATTGGTGGCCGACCATCAAGACCGACATCGTCTGATTTGTGGGTAAATGTCATATTTAGGCTCAAGTCAAAGACGAGCACCAAAGACCGTATGGAACTTTGACTCAATCATCGATTCCCGAGTGGAAGTGGGATCGGATTACCATGGATTTCGTGACGAAATTGCCTCGCACACAAAAAGGTCACGACATGATTTGGGTTATAGTTGAGCGTTTGACCAAGAGTGGTCATTTTTTAGCTACTAGTGAGACTGCCTGACTTAGCAAATTAGCACAATTATATGTTGATGAAATGGTGTCCCGGTACGGTATACCGATTTTTATCGTGTCCGATAGAGATCCTCGGTTTGTTTCAAATTTTTGGAATAGCCTGCAACGAGAATTGGGGACGCGGGTGAACATGAGTACCGCGTATTATCCTCAAACCGACGGGCAATCGGAAAGAACAATACAAACTCTCGAAGACATTTTAATGGCTTGTGTGCAAGAGTACGGTGGGTCATGGGAGTCTCATCTACTGTTGATCAAATTCACATATAATAATTCGTATCATTCGAGTATTGGGATGCCACCGTACGAGATGTCATATGGGCGTCGGTGTCGTACCCCGATGACTTGGTTGGAAGAGGGCCAGAAACAATATGCGGGTCCCGATATTGTTCAAATGACCGTGGATAAAGTTGTTATTGCTCGAGACAAGTTGAAAGCCGCCCATGACCGACAAAACATGTATGCGGATCCGAGACGTAGACCCATTACGTTCTCGAAAAACAAGATGGTTTATTTGAAGGTGTCGCCTTAGAAGGGGGTTATCCGTTTTGGCAAACGGGGAAAGTTGGCCCCCGAGGTTTATTGGACCATTTCGGATCATCAAGGCGGTGAATGATCAATCAGTAACATTTGAGTTGCCACCGGAGTTGCCGACAATCCATAACACTTTCAATTTTTGTTATTTGAGAAAGTGTAATATCGAAGATCCGAATCAGATTCTTCTGGATCAGGAATTGCAAGTTCATACGAGAAAATGATTGGTTGAGGAACCAATGGAGTTATTGGATCCGAAGGTGACTAAGTTGACAAAGAAACAGATTCCGATGGTATGTGTAAAGTGGAAGCACAATTTGGCGCGGATATGACTTGCAAGACCGAGGCTGATATGCGGGATCGTTACCCTTCTTTGTTTGATCAAGATGGAATTCCGGGGACAGAATCTTCCTGTGTGGGGGAGAGTTGTAACATTTCAAAACCCGGCCTAGTAGTTTATTGACCTTAAGGTATTTTATTAAATGATTAATAGATTAAATGCTATATGAATTTATTTAGTCTTTGCGGTATTTTCACCAAGGGGTTAAAATGCTCGACTTTTAGTGTTGTCTAAATAAAAATATGATTTTTACATCTTTAGATTCATTTTTGAATTTCGTTTCCGAAAATATATTCGTTTTTAAAATTGGAGTCCGTTTACTATTTTAAATAAATTAACTGCAAACCGGACCTTTCGACATATACTAAAAAACTGAATTTTGAATTGGTGGGGTGGGGTGGGCCCCACCCTCCTTTGGCCGGTTTTGGGGATAAGGGGGGAAACGCTTATCCTTTCCTTTACTATTACATTGCCAAAGCTTTCCCAAACTATTCTCTCTAGTGTTTACTCTTCTTCTTGCTTGTTCTTGAGTTCTTGGTGGTGATTTTTTTTGTTAGAACCCGAAAATCTTGCTAGAGTTTGTGTAGAAGAAACTTGGAAGTAAGTTATACATTCTCTTGGTCTTGGTCATGAAGTTCACGTTTTTTGTTAAGTTGGGGTTTATGATTCTTGGTGTTTTGTTAGTGATTCTTGTTATGGAAGTTGTTTTAGGTGTTTATGCAAGCTTTTACATGTATTGTATGATTACTTGTTGGAAGGAAACAAGGTTTGGTGAAAATCACCTCCAACCTCCATTAATGGTGGTTTGGAGAAGATGGATTTTACCCAACGCTGGATTTCTTGATGTCTTGATGTCTGTTGTTGGTTGTTATGTTAAGAAAACATGTTTGGTAAGTTATTTATGTGAAATATCAAGTATTGTTGGATTTTGTGAAATAAACTAACTAGTGTTTGGATGTTTGGGTCAAAAGATAAAATTGTGATTTTTTGGAAGTAAAATACTTGGATTTTTGGTAGCTTTGCGCTCGTTGAATTGTTTAAGTAGTTCTGACTTACTAGTTGTGTTGAATGGGTGCTAGTTGATAGAGTTTAGGAAATGTTATAGTCATATTCGGCTTTTGACCCGTTTGGGTCAACTAGTTGTTATAATTGGCTAGATGGTCATAGTTTGGCTAAATAACATGTTGTTGTCCTTGGATTAGTTGGAAATGTCATAAAAATGTGCGTTTTATGAGTCTTGGATTATTAATTGTTAAATTTGATGATTTTGACAATTCGGTGAAATAGTTACTAATTTGGTATACTTGTTGGATTTATGTGCACAGTCAAGTACACGTGTCATCGTGTCCAATGTTATAAGGCACTAAAGGGTCACACCACTACACACCCAATAATGGACAACCGAATAAAGTAAGTTGTGTGGAATAATTAACTAGTTGAGTTAATTATAAAGAAGAGAATAAATAATAATAAGTTAATTACTCCCTCCGTCCCATTTTTATTGTCCATCTTACTATTTTAGTTTGTCCCAAAATAATTGTCAATTTCAAATTACAACCAATCATATGAATTATAAGTGGGTAAATATGAGATTTAATTGGTGGACAGTATAATAATTGCACTTTCTTAAAACTGTGTGCCCTTTGTCTAGTGGACAATTAATTTGGGACGGAGGGAGTATTATTTAAGAAGAAGGTTAAATATTTAACGGACAGTTAATTAATAGTTAATTAATTAACTAGTAAAAGCCTAAGGGTCTAAAGTGTCAATAGGAAGTTTAATTATGAGATTAATCATAATTAAACTCCAAAGACCTAACGGTAACTTAATCCCTTATAAATAAGGGACTAAGGTTAGGGTTTAAGGGTTACACATTACAACAACACGAAAACCCTAATCCTTCATCCCCTCTCTCTCTCGTCCGATCGGAAACAACCCCAAAGGGGTGTCGACTTTTTGCTTGTTCGGTCGACGAAGAACACACACATACACGAGTTTGTGTATTGCTTTGTTGGTACAACGCGGTCTTGCAGCGTGTCCAGGTGGTGCAGTAGAGGTGGATCATTCTTTAGCAATCTAAAGGTAATGTTCTTCATCTTATTCTTCTTGTGATCTCATTGAATAGTAGAGATCCAGTAATGTAAGATTCAAGTTCCGCCATGTGAATCCTACAAGGTTTTTCCTACAGTGGTATCAGAGCTCCCTACTAATCTCAATGAGATTCGGTTGAGTTTCTTTTCGTCTAGAAAAGAACCCTAGAAATTTCGAATCCAAGTATGTGTTCTTCAAGTTTTGAATGAACATTGGATTGAATAGGGTTCTAGATAAAAAGAAATTAGGTTTCTTTTTCCCTCCCTTGTTTTCCGAATTCGTCTATATATATATATATATATATATATATATATATATATATATATATATATATATATATATATATATATATATATATATATATATATATATATATATATATATATATATATATATAGGGTTGAATTAGTTTTAGAACCAATTAAGGCTACAGAACCAGCATAACTCAATCTAAATTATTAATTTTTGAATTGAAATGATCATGAAAGACACATTAATATATCTGATGAGGGACCCCCAAATATTGGTTTGCATGGATGTCATTCATGCATGTATACATATATGTATATGTTTTCATGTATGTATACATAAGTGTTATCAATACATATATGTATACATGCATGAATGACATCCATGCAAACCAATATTTGGGGGTCCCTCATCAAATACATTAATGTGTCTTCCATGATCATTTCATTTCAAAAATCAATGGTTTAGATTGAGTTCTGCTGGTTTTGTAGCCTTAATTGGTTCTGATTCTAATTCTACACTATATATATATATATATATATATATATATATATATATATATATATATATATATATATATATATATATATATATATATATATATATATATATATATATATATAGTGTAGAATTAGAATCAGAACCAATTAAGACTACAGAATCGGAAGAACTTTTTTAAACCAATCAGAATCAAGATAATTAATATAATTATTTATACTCCTTTTTTTTATTCGTGAGGGTAGACTAGGAATTTCCGGTTTATGTCTGGTAACTGCCAAAATATCAACCTTTCCTAAAAGTGTGGACAATTTGTTTCCTTTATCATTTATTTTGTCTACGGTGTATTGAAAAAAACAATCGGCATTTACCATATCAGAAACTCACGAATTCTACCTAAAAATATGGCGATCTTCAATCTAAATGATGAACCCGGAAGAAGAAATTCACCAAAATGAAGAACAGCCAACACGCACCTGTTTAATCGAGATTACCGGTGTTTCTTTTTTCGATGATGATCATCATATTTCGCCTTCCTGTTATGAGAATTAAATTGATGAACTATGTGGTATTTTTTAAATTTTTTACATGTTTGTGTATAAATTAATTATAGATTAATTAATTTATTATGATCTGTTTTTATTTTAACATGTGATTTAATTTTTGTTCATATCGGACCTAATTAGTTAACTTATTAATAGTTATAAAAACCAAATGCTGGATTTGATTCCTTCAAGTTTTATGTCATTATGCAAACAGTAATATATTTGCCCAAATTGTTTTTTAATTATATGGGACTATGTTTTGAATGTACATCTATTTCTTACACATATGTAATCCAGATTCTAAAGTATTAAACTATTATGCATCGATGTTTTTATAAGTCAAATCTATTTATAAATATTTAATTACAATAACAGTCATTAAAATCTTAATATGTTTTTGTGTATATGAAGAGGACATTGATGATGAACAAAAAGAAGAAGAATCATTCAACGAGGAAGATGATGAAGTGAGTGTTCCGGTGAAGATTTTAAGAACATATACAGTGTTATTTGTTACATTTGTTTTAAGTTACTTTGATATTTATTTTTTGCAATTAAACAAGTTATTATAGCCATGTCAGTTTTTTTCATCCATGTTCTCGTCTAATTACATTCATGTTTTGGCACCAATGTTACACAATACACATATGTATTGTCACTTATTGTAATACACGTATGTAAAACGCTTAATACATTGATGTTTTCCTAAAACTAAAACAATACATTTATGTATTACAGAACTATTTATAAGCTTTCTAGCTTAAAGTAAATAAATATGAGTAAAGAGACAAAATAACAAAAAATATATGATTGTGTTTAAGCTTAGGGTATTTTCAATGTATATGCCAAATATATTTCGTTAAATTTATTTGATGAATATTAATTTGTATTTCTTCTCTGAAATATACACCAAATTTTAATACCAAGTTTTACTTTCCAGCAATTGAAGATTCTCCACCAAGATTAACCCACTACTTTTGGAAGTTGCGTGAAATTAGGAACGTCTGATAATCATTTTCCGTTTCTAATGCAATCATATCTCAAATTTAAATATTACTTAATTACTCATTTCCGATAATACCCCTTCTCACATAAATATCAGGTTTTTAATTTTAACACATTACACTTTGACCCCCTAATATATCAACCGTAAATTAAACTGGATCAAGGGTCCTGATTAATTTTCCAATAGTTCTGCGGTACTGTAGCTTAAAAGGGTTCTGCATTAATCCAACCCTATATATATATTTATATATATATATATATATATATACTAGCAGGGTACCCGCGCAATGCGGCGGCGGGTACCCTATAACTATATTTCGTGGTAGCTATAATAATGCTGGTGGTAGAAGTAGTGATGGCGGTGGGAGGTGGTGCATAGTGGTGGTGGGTGTCGGCGGTGAATACTTATAGAGATTATACATGGTGTTCAATATAGGGGTGAGCATTTGGACCAAAAAAACCGAACCGAACCAAAAACCGACCGAAACCGAACCAAAACCGAACCGATAATGTCATCAATTCGGTTTCGGTTTTGAAAATTCGTCGTTTTCAGTTTCGTTTCGGTTCGGTTGTCGAATAAGAATGAACATCTGGCCTAAAACAACCAAACCGAACTAAAACCGATAACATGTAATTGGTTCCGTTTCAGTTTTGAAAATTCACCATTTTCGGTTTCAGTTCTATCGGTTGCGGTTCGGTTTCAAACAAACATACACAAAAGCTAGTTGAGGTCCGTAACAGGATACAATAAAATACAAAGACCCCAATCAGGAAACTATACCCAGATCATAAAAGGGCACCAAAACATGTTAACCATTGTCGAATGAAAAGGTTCCCAATGCAACAACTTTACATAACAAACCAGAAACAAAATGTTTATTATTGTCCATATTATTAAATCACGCTTTTATGAATATATATTTTCATGAGAAGATACATACATTCTGCAATAGTGGAGAAACTGAAATAAGATGCCCCAAAACTATCTTCTACTGATTTACTAATCCATCCTAAGCATTCTCCAGCAAGTAATAAGATCAGATAGTCTACTGCTTAGCAAACCTGAGAATTTATCAACATCAGAAACGGGTCAAATATGTAATAAAATATTAAAATAAATTAACTACCTAAAGATTTCAGATTCCAACAAGTCCACTTTTGTAAACCAAAAGTGAATAACCCAACCCCACACCAATGTTTCTCGGAACCATAGAATCGGTCAGTCAAATAACGCTATAATTATTATAATGATAACAATTAGTATTTACAGGGATTTAAAAAAATATTCACAACGAAAATGTGTATACATATCAGCCAACGTGAAAAAGGCACTTTACAAAATTTGCAAATATGTGAGATTCTCCTAACTACTCGTTATGACCAATAATATACAAAAAGCATTAGATTAACACATGATTAGCCTTGAAAACACAAGAAACTCAGGATCCTCACTGTACAAATGACAAATCCATCTATGAAAGTAATAAGATCAATTTTTCACCAGCCTCACATAGAGCATAAGGGCAATCGAATATGCATGTAAACAAAAATGGAAATAAGTTGAAAGTTAAGTGTATTAATGCATAAAAATTCCTAAATCTTATTACTTTTAAAATTGGATTACTTTTAATAAAACTCTTTTAATCATGTTTTGATACAATTTTGACCCAACCGACCAACTTAAGCAACCAAGGCATACGAAATTTATTTATGGTGACAATCATTAGTCTTCACCTAATAAAAGCCCGTGTGACCAAAATTAACTTTGAATTAAAGATTTTCACGAAATTATTGATTTTGATTGCCATTTGACTATAAACTTAAGAAATCTCAGATAAATTAAAATTTCAAGCTTTTGTTTCTATAAGATCATTTGCAGTTATTCTAAAAAACAAATTGATTTTGACTCGAGACCCAACCCTCCCATTTTATTAACTTGAAAGGGTGCGACTATTCTAATGAACCAAAGCAGTATATGTCCATATTAAGAGTAGTACTATTTCACATATCTACTTGAAAAGAATCAAAGATGATATCTGTTGGACCCTCTCTTCATGTATGCAAATTTAGGTTTAAAAAATACAAAATTCACAGTATTGCTGCCATAACTTAATACATTACAATTTTGTTACTCGAAAATAAAATTTTGAAATTGTATGAAACTCAACTTGAGAATAAAGAGAAGACAACTACAGTATAAAAATTCAAATTCAATTGGAGAACTATCATGATTAAAACCCTAACGAACAAATCCAATACAAATTCACAGTCAATTTCACACATTCAATACAAATTCACATTCAAATCCACAGACACCCTAAATTCAAATTCAGTCGCCCTAACGATTAAACGGGTCAAAATCACATTAAAAAAACCAATAACTAAAATTCACATCCAAATTCACAGTCTCCCTAACAAACATTTAACCAACAGAAACAGTATTACTTACCTAAAATTAGTTATCGTTGCTGGAGATTTCAAATCCGGATATCTGTATTTCGAATCGGGATATGCGTGTTTCGAATCGTATGGAATTGTAAATCAGTGTTCGGCCGATGTGCTATATTTATATATCTGTCTTTCGAACCAAGCTTTAAGAAATCGAGGAGCCGTTTGCAGAAGGAAGAACGTGGATGAAGCAACCGAGGAAATTGTAGAATCGAGGAGCCTTAATACGATGGGCGAGAGAGATGTAGGAATCGAGGAGGCAATCGTTTGCCCATTGGCAGGCATTTTTGAGTAGGAATCGAGGAGGCATACAATGGTCGACGTTTGTGGTGGCGTGATGGGGTTAGCCAGTTAAGGAATAGGGATTTAATGCGCTGCTACGTTATACGCTAATCACTGCCCTGGTTTAGAAAGTGGTGGCCCATGTATTAAGTGTTTGATTCCCGCTTGTTTAATAGGTATAAGTTTAGAAATGAGAATAGCTCTACCTTTGGTTCAGCTGGTTAGGGGTGTAGTGGTTATGACCCCTTGGTCTCAGGTTCGAAACATGTCTCTGTCTTTTTTAAGAAAGTAAGAGATTCTATAATTAGAAATTATTTGGCTGAATTTTCAGAATGTTATTTAAGGAAGGTCCTAAATGCTTTATAAGATAGTAGAAATATATATATATATATATATATATATATATATATATATATATATATATATATATATATATATATATATATATATATATATATATATATATATATATATATATATAGAAGTGGGATCCGGTGAGGACTCCAAAAACGGTGAGGACTCGTGAGGACACCTCAAAAAAATTTCAAAAAATTCCGAAAAAATATATATAACTCACTATGATTATTACTACATTTGACCAAAAAAAATTTCGAAAAAAAAATTATGATCCACTTTTTTTTGCGGATCATAACAATGATCCATATTTTATTTGTGGATCATTATTATGATCCATAATTTTTTTTTTGGATCATTTTTGAAAAACTTTTTTTTTGGATCTTATAGGCCGCGATTTAGATATTTAAAAAAGAAATTTTTTTGAAAAAACTTTGTTTTGGATCATTTTTAGTGTTTTTTTTTGGAGTCCTCGCAGTCCTCACCGGGAAAAGAGTCCTCACCGGATCCGGACCCTATATATATATATATATATATATATATATATATATATATATATATATATATATATATATATATATATATATATATATATATATATATATATATAGGGTCCGCATCCGGTGAGGACTCTTTTCCCGGTGAGTACTGCGAGGACAATTTTCAACCAATGGTGGTCATTAAGGGTATTTTTGTCATGGGCTTTTAATGATGAGAAATAACAATGATCCACGATTAAGAAAATGATCCAAAAATTAACATAAATTCAAATTAAGCAAAATGATCCAAAACTTATAAAATGATCCAAAATTTTGCTTTTACAAATTTAATAATGATCCAAAATTTTGAAAATGATCCAAAATTTTGGTTTTGCAAAATCAACAATGATCCAAAAAATATAAAATGATCCAAAATATTTTTTTTCAAATGTTCATGAGTATACTCATTTCGTAGAGAATTTAATTTTAAGAACTTTGATTTTTTCAGAATTTTTTCTTTTCAAAGAAAAAAAAAGTTATGGCTAAAAAATTGAAGTGGGTGAAAAATAAATATAGTTCAGCCAATTGTTTGAAGACATGTGGCGCGAGTGTGTACAAGCCATTTCCAAGCGCGTGGAGGGCTCTTTGTACGTGAATTTGTTTTTTGTTAAGACCAAAAAGCCCTTAATTAATTCGCCCTTTATAAGAAAAACTGAAAATTGTCTATAATATTTACGAAAATGCCATCATAGATTTAAAACAAAAACCCATTAAATCTGAGCCACATGTATTTGAGATCAACAATCAAGATTTGTCATCGCAGTCCTTACCGGAAAAAGAGTCCTCTGTTTATGGGTAATTTAAAAATTATCAGTTTGATAATTTAATAATTATCAGTTTACTTATATTTTTAGTATGACATAACCCCAAAGAAGTGACATTGTGTTTATTTTAAAAAATTTCGAATTCTTTATAATTTTCGGAAATTTTATAAATTTTAATTTTATATTAATTAACAAAACACAAAACCATGTCTTTGGGGTTATGACATAGCAATTCTCGAAATTGTATGTATTTATTTTGTTTCTTTATTTTACTTTATAATCGAAATAAAAAAAGATGGTGATTATAAACAGTTTGTTTAGAAAACCAAGGTATAAATTAATAATGGTAATTATAAACAGTTTGTTTAGAAACCAAGTTTAAAATTAATAATGGCAAAGTAAACAGTTTGTTTATAAACCAAGTTTTATAAAGACAAAATTAAAAAAGTGGAATTTATAAATAGCTAGTTTACAAAACCAAGTAATTTTTAAAAGGTTAAAAACTGGCTAACGTTTTTCGAACAAAGGAAAATCCTTTTTAGAAAATCTTTGATCAGAATGCAACCCACCTAATGGAACACCTCACTTGTTCAACGATATTCACATTGTAAGGAGAAAGAACCTTAGATGTGGATTCAAATCATTGTGAGTGTTAGGGTGCGTAGGGTCTTGTGATAATCGGGAGTCCCGGCGCGAGGCATCGCACTGTTTAGGTGGTACGATCTATTTTGGTGATAATCGGGAGTCCCGGCCCAAAATGCATTAGATGGATAAAAACATGTACAAGTTTGTTGTTCAACTTGATATCCCGAACATCTAGAAATCGTTTCTAGTCTAACAAGCGATCGGTATGGCTATACCTACCAGAAATAGCGTGGCTCTAATGGGAAGTGCCCAAACCTGGCATTAGAGGGCGTGAAATATGGTTCCTAGTCTAATTATTATTCTTATAAGGTAATAATATTAGAAGTTATTTATTTATATAATCACACTAACCGTTTGTTGTTTTTCTTCTAGATGTCTGTATTGTCAGAAATTCCGTTTTACTCACCAATAGAATCGCGAAGGCTCATCACTGGAAAATGGAAGCTTACTGGTCCAAACTATAAGATTTGGAATGTGCATTTTAGGAACTTCCTAAAGGCACAAAATCTATTGTACGTGATAGACGAGGTGCCCAAGGGACAACTAGGGGAAGATGCCCAGGATGATGAGCTTGACGCTTATTATTAGTATCTGGTTGACGAATCACAAGTTATGTCGATTCTTATTCTTACTTCATTATCAGAGCTTACTGATAATCTACGTAAGAAACCATGCTATGAGTTTGTCCAGTATCTTGAGGAGACGTTTAAAGATAGTACTGAAGATAGTAAGCAGTTCATTTTGCAAGAAATCTTTTCGTCAAAGATGAAAGATGATCAACCATTGAGTGACCATCTTATTAATATAAGAAGGTTACTAGATTGTCTCACCCTAGTTACTGGCACATCAAACGAGCATGAACAAGTCTTGTTCTTGTTTGGATCTCTCACTCAGTACTATCAGGACAAGGTAGTACGTTTTGTTGGGAACTTTGACTTGACTGTCACAGGACTACACGAGAATCTCTTGTGTATACGCGATGTTCAAAGGCTAGAGGAAGAACCACTTCCTGAGGTTCAGATGGATGAGTTCGATGATTGGTTAAGAGACTTCACTGATTTGTGTTGCCCAACTTGTGGCAGCAAGGATATTTGCGAGCACATGTCCGATGTGGGACTGTTGGACACTGAATTTTTCAGTGATTCAGGTATCTTTATGATTGATTGTCCCGTTACTTCTAGTGAATCCTGGGTATTTGATACCGGATGTGGTCATCACATTTGCAATCATTTACAGGGATTTAAGAAGAACATGAGGCTGGGACGAGGAGATGTTGAACTACGAGTAGGCGAAGGTTCCAAGGTTGGAGCTGAAGCCGTAGGGACATACCATCTCAAGTTGCCTTCAAGAAGAGTCCTGGAACTTAAAGATTGTTATTATGTTCCTAGACTTATTAAAAATGTTATTTCTTTATGGAAAAACAATTTCGTGTTTAAAAGATGACATTTTATATTTTAAAGCTAACTCTCATAATGGTCTATACACGTAAAATCTAAATAACATAGAACGAGACGTTTATCATATAAGTAAAAGATCAAAGAGTAACTTGAATCAAACTTATCTTTGGCATTGTCGTTTAGGTCATATAAACGAGACTCGCATTAAGAAGTTCCACGATGATGGAATTCTAGAGCCATTTGATTTGGAATCATATGCCATATGCGAATGATGTTTACCTGGCAAAATGACAAAAGACCCTTTCAATCATTACAATCAAAGGGCAGGCGAGTTGTTAGGGATTATACACAGTGACGTGTGTGGACCCTTCACTCCAGAAGCCAGAGGTGGATACCGCTACTTCATTACTTTTACTGACGACTTCAGTAGTTATGGTTATCTCTTTCTTATGAGACTAAAGTCTGAAAGTGTAACATCCCAAAAATCAGGGGAAATTTAAAATTTTTCAATAGATAAAATAAAATTACGCCCACCAACATACGCTCGTCACAACACCCTCTTCCAACACCCATCCTCTAGGTGCGCCGCAGTACAACGTTGACAGTCGTGTAGTGTACTTTGGCAACTCATGGGAAGAGTTGGCTCTCGCCGTCGCCTCTTGCGATCGGTAATTAAAAGCTCATAGTTATTAGGTTAGTTTTATTAACGCGTTAACTCATACAACATGTACTCATATAAAATAAACCATCTCTTACTCGACACATATCATCTCAACAGATATGTAATCAACTAGCACAGCTCACATGCATATAACTCATAAACAGAACTCATGTACACAAATCAACACATAATGATATGGTACCCAGCTCGGTTACTCAGCATCCATATCTCAGTTCAGGGTGTATTTAAAATAAATAACACTTAGTACATCATCAAGTAAGCAAGCTTATCTCAAAGCGATAGCAGTTCATGACATATAGCACAAAATCATGAAACTAAAGTAAATGTAAGTTTATAGTGAGATCACCCACCTCGAATAGACGTATGCTTCTAGATAACCTTTGCACCAAAGAGCATCTCTAATCAGGTCCTAGAAGGTACTACATAGCAGAAGGAAGCTCGGATTAGAATTTGACTCGCAAGTAGTTTCTGCAGAAACTTAACAGCACTCAGCACTCTCACGGAAATGACGATAACTCCCAAACCGTTCATTAGATTGGTCCGAAATGTTTACCACGGAAACTAAACTTAGAATGCTACAAAACACTCTCAAGTAGCTTCTGCCCAAAAACGGACTTTAAGCGCCTCAAACACGATCACAAAACAGCATAGCTGCACAGGTAGAAATTCTGACAGCAACGTATTAAAATGGTCATAACTTTTAAACGGTAACTCAGATCGACGAGGCGTCAACGGCAACATACAGAGTACCCAGAAAACTAGAGTCTAGAGGTGGCCAAAAATCCAGAAACGTATTTTAAGTGTGGTAAAAACGGACTCAAAGTCAGATTATAGTATCTGCCCAAAATCCAGCATGATATTTAAAACCCGACATCAACCCGTTCATTCCCAAGACACCCGACAGCCCCAAAAATCATTTTCTATTACAGAAGCTTGCATTCACCTAACCTAGTTAATTTATTTAAGAAAACTATTCGGTTTAGGAAACCAAGAACCTAAAGGTTCGGTTTCCGGGTTTTTCGATCATTAAAACGTTTGGTCAATTTAACAACGATGTTTACCCAAACCACAACCCGACATTTCTAAAAATTCAGTGGAATAGCTGGACTGATTAGAACCATAACAAAATTTTAATCCACCAATTGCCTGATTCTAATTACCACAAAAATCAATGCACTCTCGATACAATCTAGCTAACACAAAGGACATCAAAACATTCTGTAATTGAACTAAAAATAAAACGGAAATAAAAAGGATAAATCAATCCTTACCCAAGACACGGAATCAATTAATAAGCAGAAGAGTCACAATCGAAGAAGGGACTACCGGATTCAAACAAATGATTTAGTATCGAGACAACCATAACCTCACAATCAAACCGAACACCAGCTCTCATTCGTAGACCCGAACCCTGTGCTCAATAGATTAATATTCTGGAACAATGAGAAGGTTAACAAAACAGAAGGGAGTACAATAATTATACCGAATTCATCCACAACATCCTTTGCCAACTGCTCGATCTCAACTCGTAACCGATTCCGGCTTGCTCAAAACAAAAAGGATTCATGCTTGCTTGACCCTGCTATTCGAACCAGAAGCAGCCACGTGCCAAGTCTTCTAGGCTGTGATTAACGAACTCAGAACATGAATACCAGGTATATAAATGGTGAACTCAAACAGGAATCAAAAGAGTTAAAGGAAGAGAATGAAAACGGCATGCTACCTATTGACACAACTTTGATTCTCGATCAATTCTTCTCACTTTCTTCCCGTATCCTATGTACAATCGAATGGAAGAACCAGGCTGGAGATGCTCTCGTCGTATGGGGTTGGAAGAGGGGATGTGGCCGATTAGGGGTCTGAGGGATTAGGGAGTGTTTTACGTTTAAGTATCAAGAATAAGTGGGTATAAGGCTTGGTTAATTACTGGCTAAATTGTCAACTCGGGCTCAAAAACAACCATAAACAACATGGGCCCGACTCTATTAATTTGTGCCAACCCGGGCTAGGCACCTCAAAAGAGCCGAGCAAGAGAAGAAACGGGGGAAGTCTGGATCAAAACAATAACTCGAAAAGAATTAACAAGGTTCGGTCCTTGGCCGTCACCCCATCTCGACATCCTCACATGAACCATAACTCGGGATTACAAGACGTCGCGTGACATCATTAATACTCGTATCATTTAAAATCCGCAACGTCACATCTTAATTAATTCTCATACATAATTAATTTATGGACTACACAATTAACACAGAGTTCATAGGAATGAAATAAAAATGTCTTTTAAAATAATATTTTATTACTAAAAAAATTCAGGACGTTACAACTCAACTCCACTTGAAATAGACTTCGTCGCCGAAGTCAACACTCGGAAGAAGCTCGGGGTGGCAATCTCGCATCTCAATCACAGGCTCGTCGACGACACATATCCGCACTACAAGAAAGCGATAAGGTTATGAATAAAGGAAACTCGCCAGGGCGATCTACTCGATCAGAATGAACTCCGGCTCTCGCAGCTGCTCATATAAATCTATCGTCTCCAACGGCGCAAGACGATAAGGGCTAAAAAAAACAGGATGCCCTCTAAGGATCTCGGTTCGTCGATGGAAAGGATGACGAAAATACACAAAAGAACTCACGATACTCTACTGAAGGCGTCTTCTTGCTCTCGTAGTCGAACACAGTTGCTGCACCCGGCAGTTAACGTTGCGTTGAATCTTTGATTCAACTCCATTTGGAGAATTGTTACGGTTTGGTTTGTGGCGACAGATGATCTCGGCGGGCTACTCGGTCATCCAACCCGTGCTCGCAATCATACTCGGCCTTCTCACGGCGATAAAATAAGTTTTTATGGAAAAAATTTCCCGCACAGCTCTATGACATGATCATTTATAAATGTTTCCGCCAAGAATGACTGACATCTCGAGGTCCACTACTCTATGGGACATCAGTTTGTTTAAAAGCAAAATGGACAATTTAGCGGTTCACACCGCTATCAAACAACACACAACCATTACATAATTCACATAAATGTATTTAATCACACATAAATCTCAGATAGTAGGCAACTCATGTCTATTATTCAATTTGCATATACTCAAATGCACTCCCTCAAATCTCCACAATTTGTTTTTTTTTTAACTCAACGCAAGCTTATAATGTCTATTTAAACTCAAATCTCGTTTAATGACTTCTCACCAGTCCACATAATGTATACATTTACTTGCTTTTACGATATTATTATTACTTTTTTATCCGTGATCAAATTTAATTATCAGACTACTCGAACAGATAATTTCTCTTTTAAGCCGCATTATTAGTTCTGTTGCCAACTCGTATTTAATAATCCTTCGTTGACTTTCTTTGATTATTACTCGTTTAACTCATTTTAATGATAGTTATCAATTCTCTTAATGATTTTTATCACTTAGCTCGTTAATAAATTTCTATCTTTGTTCTCATTTAATTGTCTCTTGATCAATTTGACCAAAAGTCCACTCATTAATCTCATTTATTTTTAAGTCTCAAACGCCTCAGTTTAATATTTTCTCTTTACTTGATTGATTAATTAACTCGTTAATGCTCATGTACTTGATTACTCAGCTAATTTCTCGTTCTCAACCAGAATTTCCTCATTATTTTATATTTTAGCGTTTCCTTAGTTTTGCAACTTATAGCATTTTAATAACATTTTATTTCTTAATTCTCTTAATGTTTTCTCATTTGCTCACTTTCAGCAACTATTCTCGATTGAATAATTATTCTATAAAGCTTAATATTTGATGACATTCGATTTAGTAATTTAACTTGATAATCCCCTTAGTTAAATTTTAATATTTTCTCATAAATAAGATTTACTCATTTGATTCATTTTAATAATTTATTCGTTTAGCTTGATTTACTAGTTCTCCATTAGTTTAAACCTTTATCTTTTAAACTTATTCTAATAATTTATCACTTTTACTCAATTTGGATGATTCATAAATGAATTCTCATTATTCTAATTTCATAATTTCTCATTATCTCCTCACTTATGTAATTAAAGCACTTGTTACTTCTCATTTGCACTATTATTCTTGGTTATTAATTTCTTACAACTTGATCATTACACCATAATCATGAATTTAATTATTCTCAATTACTCTTAAAAATTCTCTAATCACATGCATATAAATTACTCAACACAATAATTTTGGCTCAACAATTTTTCTAGAATGGGTTCTCCTTACAACTTTATTTTTCACATCTAATTCGATTTATTAATCTCCATTAGATCAATACTACGAATTTAACAATTCACAATCTATAATTATTCTCTATTCGTACTTCTAATATTGGCGGTTTCCCTTTTACCACCACTCAACTCCACTTGGAGAAAACTCATCCCCGAGTTTGGAACTGGCACTCTCTGCGATCATATTTGGTTACCCCTTGGAGATGTTAATTTCTTATTCGTTGTACTTAACATTAATTGTTTATTTTATTCATTCACCTAGCTTTTGTGCTATCCCTCCCTCGTTGACACATTTCAAGTTGGTAGGCTTCGAATGGGTCGGGCTTTGGACGGAGGTTTTTATCGATCTCAATAAATTGTATTTTTGAAATGGAGCCATATGTTTTTTAAACCGTCATTAAACTAATACTTAAATTTGTATTTTTGGTGGACCTTGGTTTGTAACCTCTAAACCTAATTATCTTCTAAACTTAAACGCTTCCATATTTAAGATAAAATGGTTTCTAAAAGTGTGGTGTTACAATCTTGGGGTGTTGGGTTAAAGTACCGTCACTACGAGGTTATGTAATTTTTATTCTGTATTGATCCAACGACCCGTATTGGCAATAGAGGAACAAAGCTTTTATGTTGAGTAGTGGACCTTATATGATAGCCTTGTGTGTGTATAAGTAACATTTGTATACATTTTAATAAATTAAATAACATATATAATAAAACTTAATAATTACATAATACAACTAGCTGAATTCATGATATGGTAATTTTGAGGAAGAACCCTAATTTTAGAATTTGGGGTTTTTATTTAGCCTTAATTGGTTGGTGTTGATTTATGCTAATTAGAGTTGTAAGTGATGAATTTGATCATAAATTGCTATGGATTATGAAATTGGATGACGTTTGAATAGTCAAAATATAGGGTTGACTTTAATTGGAGGTCAAATCTGGATATTGTCACTTAGGTGAATTGATAATTGGTGAAAATTGGTTTTGGGTAATTGGTGGGATTTTGGTTGAAACCAAAA
This sequence comes from Calendula officinalis, assembly GCA_963853835.1. Lineage (NCBI taxonomy): Eukaryota > Viridiplantae > Streptophyta > Magnoliopsida > Asterales > Asteraceae > Calendula > Calendula officinalis. The sequence goes on along the minus strand of OY970835.1, from coordinate 10,426,350 downwards.
TCTGTGTTTGACGTTATTTGACTTTGAGAAAAGTTAAATTCTGGGAATTTTAACTAGTCGAATTGATAATTAGAATTTAGTATTTGAAATGTTTAATTGTTGTAATCACAAGGTAGTAAATGGGCTTTTGACCCGTTTGGGTATTTTGGTTAAAATTGACTAATTGTGCAAGTTTTACTCGGGTTTGACTTTAAAGAGTCAAAGTGTCAATGTGCAGATTTTATATGTTAAAAGCTTGGGTATTGCAATACTTTTAACATTTTGTGATGTATTGTAAAGTTTTGCACATTTTAGGCCAAACTAGGTACTAATTCGGTTGTCAATTTTGATTGCAGGAAAGGGTAAGGAGCTCAGTAATATTAGACCACTAAGTACATGAACTTTTGTTAAGGTGAGTGGATTTATAGCCATTAGAGTGCATAATTGGCAATGGCTTTGGGTTCCACTTGGGTTTGTGGAGAAAAATGCAGGATTTCATCATCTGCAGCGAGTTCTCGGCGCGAACCGAGATGTCTCGGGCGCGAACTCAAACAGAAACTCATTTTCGCATTCGCGGGGGGCGAACTTTTCGCACAAAGTTCGAGGCGCCGAACTTTTTTCGCAGGGAGTTCGCGGCGTGAATATGGTTGTTTGGCTGGAAAATTCATTTTTCGATCCGGTTCTTGTTTAGGTGTTGTTTAATTGAATATTATGTGTTAATTAAATGTTATATGCGCATGATACACGGAAAGAGGTCAGCTTGTACAGTTAGGGGCTGGGCATCGTATGTTATTGGTAACACGACTAGGGGACATGGGTAGGTCGATGAGCACTAGTATTGTACCAAGTAACATAGGGCTATCGATAACTATTGTTAGGCCAACAACAGTTGCAGGTTCGGCTGAACCGTCACTCCTCTGGTTATTTGATTTTTACAAAGGGTGTTATTTGTAAAGGGTGTTATCTTAAATTGTTGTGGTTGTGCAATTTAATATTTATAATTTGATTCACTTATAATTTGATTCACTTAGCGATTGTTAATCCCTCTCTTGTTGACTCTTTTCAGGTTTGACTGGGTGACCTTAGAGTCGGGTATGAAAGAATGTTTTTGTCACACTCTGATAATTTTGAAAACAGTCAAGTTATGGGTTAAAGTAAGGATTTGTTGAAAAGGGTTTATGTTTATTTGATAAACTATGGTTGTTGTAAATATTTTATTTTGGTTTGTAATTATTTATTCGCTTCCGTTTGTTTTTTTTAAATGGCTTTTATTTTTGTGGTGTTACAACACGTCCCCGCATCGTGCGGATACCCTGCTAGTAATTACACATGTATTTGAACTAGCGACATATTAGTCTACATATTCTATCATATGAACGCTTTAAAAGAATATTCAAATTTATAACAAAACTGAATACAAATGTGGATTAATAATACAAACTTTATATACGAAATTTGTCATTATAAAAAATTGTATTCTATTTTCATATTGATAAATTTTATAATATTTTTCCTCACAATAAATAAGAATGTGAATTTAAATTTTGGTTAATTTAGTTTACGATTAAACTTATTTCAAACTAAAATTGGTTTGATTTGGTTTACGGTTTACCTTAATGAATAGCACACTCTAGAACGTGAGTTGCACCACAAAATTTTGCCCACCTTTAAATTTTTTCAGATACCACCCCTAGGTGTCATAATTTTTCTAGTAAAAAGTGTAAGAAGAAGTCCTCATGAAATTGACATTTCAAGAGGTCAAAAGTCTTGCAATGAGCATAGTCAATTGGTTAGGTAAAATGATATTTTCAACATGTCTAGTGTTGATTATATATATATTCTACATGGATTTGAAAGCATTCATAGTTTAATTCACTACCTCATTAATTTGGCAAGTATGGTTCAGGTAATCGCTCCATTTTGTTCCCCATCCTATTCTTCATATAACACTTTCTCCCTCTAACTTATAATTTGTAATTTTATTTTTTTTGTAACCTGGTTCCCGAGCCGACTAATCCAGGATGACCACCTGCTTTGCAGGTAGTCCTGAGTCGGTGTGAGTAAACCTTTATTTCCACAAAGGGATATATATTTACTCCTGTGGAGATTGAACCTGAGACTTTCCGGGAATTTCACCCTTATGAAGACCAAATCCAACCATTATGTCACCATTATTGTTGTTTAACTTATGATTTGTATGTGGTTTAACTTATGATTTGTATGCATACACATATGCAGGAGATCAAGCTAAAAGTTAGCATGCACTCAGAAAAATGCAGGAAGGAAGTAATGAAGACAGTCACTAAACTATCACGTGTTGACGAGGTATCAATAGATTTAAAGAAGGAGATATTAGTCGTGATCGGGGATGTTGATCCTGTTTCCGTTGCAACATGCTTGAGGAAGAAACGAAAGGTTGCTGAAATTGTAAGTGTCGGACCACATAAAAAGAAGGACAAGGATAAGGACACTTTTTTTCCGATGATGTGTTACAACACCCCTTATCATGTTGGATACGGACAAGTTTATGCATATCCGCCATCTCGGGATGGTGGAGTTTGCAACATTCTTTAGAATGATGCTTAAGCTATAACACAAGTAGGTGATTTTAACACCAGATAAATCACTTCAAACACCACAATGTATATTTAATAAAACTGTAAAATATATTAAAGCAACAATTGTGGTGTTTGAAGTGAATTTCGTAGTGTTTAAATCACATTCCATTGTACAAGGAAAAATTCCAAACTATCACGTGATATTTAAAAGCATTTCTGCATTCACTTTCTTCTTCCTTTTATGATCTCTACAAGCTGTAAATTGTTTATGTGTGTTGTAATCTTGTAAATATTTTTGTAACAAATTAATTATGGGTCAGATGTTTTCTTGGTCTAATGCACGTAATATAATGGAATCATACTTAGGTTGCTAGTTACAATAAAAAATATATAAACTTCACGTATTTTATCAACTAATTTTTAGATGGTGACTAATAAACGCATATAAAATGCCTTACACTTGTAAGTAGTAAAAATATATAAAATTTCTTTTGAAAAAAGAAAACTTGAATATAATTAAAAATTTGAGATCAATTTGTTACACATTATTTCGATTTACACTTTTAAGTGTATACAACATACCCACTTAGAATTAGAGCTCTAGGTATGATTTTAGTGTTAAATCCATATTAAAAGGTCGTTAGATTTTTAAGATGAGTTTTAACAGTCATATTAAACTTATCTTTCTGATGTTAAAGACTCATGCTCACTACCAAGCGCGTAGAAATTGAGTATAATGAATATATATCTAGGATTCTAGGGTGTTGTTTGTTTGCAGCTTAATGGAACCATTCAGCACTGAATGCTGAATCATTCAACATTCATTGCGTTTGTTATGCGCCTCTGAATGAAATGTATGCTGAATGGGACAGCAAAAAATTATTGAATCATTCTTCCTTTTAACATATGCTGAATCATTAAGCAGCCATAATTCTTATAAAAAAAGTTAGTCACATTCAAAATAGTTTTATACAAAACCTCTTAATCATTCAGTCTGTTGAATCATTCAGCGCTTAATCATTTTGTTCCTATCAAACAGCACCATACACTTTTAAGTGTATACAACATACCCACTTATAATTAGTGCTCTATGCCTCTCTATGTATGGTATTGGTGTTAAAACCATGTTAAATGATTCTTGTGGTTTTAATATGCGTTTAACATCGATATTAAACCCTCCCTCCCCGGTGTCAAAGACTCATACTCGCTAAATGAATTCGCTTTCAGTGTGAAGAATGAGATTAACGAATCGCGAAAGCTACGATGAAGGCTTCTTTGGCGGAGGGCCGGTACGGTGTTAAAAGGTTTGGCGGCTGCCAGAGGCATTTGAAGATCCCCATATCGAGCAGTCTTACGAATATCTTTATGGACGTTTATAATTGTTGTAAAAATTTACCTCTGGCTTATAAAAGTAGTCGTTTTTTACCGGACCATGACAATAATTGAGTATATTTACTGGACCAAGACATTAATCGAGTCGATTTACCAAAAAAAACCGACAATCTAATTATTCTATGACATTAACACCCACCTTTTCTCATATTTTTGTGGATAAATATACATAAAAAATATATTTTTTTCAACATATATAAAATAATTTTGCAGTTAAAATACCTCAAATTAAATTATAGTTAGAAAGTCAAGTATGCCTAGCATTTACTTATTATTTTATTTTATTTTATTTATAAGCAAGTAGGGATTTTGATAGTGACTTGAAACCGACAGTTATTAATTGACTGAGTAAGTTGCTTTAAAGGAAAATGACTTCATGAAGGCATAAACAATTGACTTGCATAGTTTGAATCTACTTGATTTGTTAGAGCAACTTGGTAGTCAATCTACTTGATAGGAAATTTGGAATCATCGGTAGAACAAAGTTGTAGTGGAAAGGAAAAATAAATCCTCACACATATGTATAATCTATGTAAATATTAGTTTTTATAGATGCAAAGGATGTACCTACACATATTATACGCAACTCACATTTTGCAATGAAACTTAAACCACAACAGCTTAGTTGAATATTCAATTAAAGACCACCGACATACCGCTACGCCAAAGGCTATTTCGTGTCAATACTCATTGACTACCAAGTTGTTGGGATAAACAATACTCTATAATTCTTGTTCTACTATACTTTTAAATACGAAATAAGAAAATTAGGAAGAAAAAAAATGTCACATGGGTCAAAGAACAGGTGCTAATTGCTAATTATTTTGATGTAACTATAAAGCACCATGTTGGGTCACATTTATTGTAACTAACAGTCTAGGGGTGTAATGTGTAATTAGTCTAAATTTGGACTAGGTATAAATACCTTGGTCTAAGCTAATTACTCAAAGCTTTTGCCTAATTGTAATTTCCTCATCTAATGCAAAGTGTTATTTCTCTCTAATGTTCATCTCAATCTTCCTAATCACATAATTGTTCTTTCTTAATCCTTGTTTAATTCACGAATTCATATTCCACAATTGGTATCAGAGTAAAATTCTTAACTGATTCGATCCATAACAATAGAGATTAAGCAAAATTATGAAGATTCAAGTGGGTTTTTGATGGTTTTTAGTGAAAAGTGCCTAAAAGTTGGATCAAATTCAAAATCGAAGGTATTAATCGTGTTTTTAATCATATAACGTTGTTCTACTACTGATTACGAGCAGATTAGTAACAAATTTCAGTTTAAAATCATCAAAAACAAAGTTTAATTTGATTTTTAAAGCATAAAAATGAAGAACACACGAAGAACATCAAATTTTCGGACTTTTTCGGGCTAAATTGAGAATATCAGAGTAACGACCCGAAATTTGTTGATATATAAATTGTGTAAAAATACTATAAATATGTATAATTCATTTGGAACGCGTAGGAATTGGTTTCGTGTCATTTGGACAGCGTTTGACATGGTTAAGGTCGAAACCGGGATAAATTAGACAACAAAAAGTTACAACCTAGCTGTCTGGAAGAGTTCGCGACGCGAACTATGGTTCGCGTTCGCGAAGTCGAGACAGGGATTTTGGGTTTTGATCATGAGGAAGTTAGCGAACGCGAGGACTGATGCGAACAAGAGTTCGCGACGCGAACTGGTCGCGAGGTTGGTCGTGAACTTGGGTTTGAGCGGCTCGATGACGTCATTCCCGCATTAGATCGCGGTGCGAAGATGGGGTTCGCGGCGCGAACTCCTATCTGGCAGAATAAAATCGGGTTTGAGCTAGGGTTTCTTCATTTTTCACCCAATTCTTGTGCAGCCGACTTCTAGAGAGAGAAGATGCGATTTTGGTGTTCTTGAGCTCAAATATTCACCATCTTGAAGGATCTAAACATCCAAGGTAAGATTTCTTGACTGTTGATGTTATCTAGCTAGTTATGAACTTTATTTGGAGAAAAATGGTGGTTTGGGTAACCTACCAAGTTATCTTTTGGGAAGATGACTAAGATGGGTGTAGAACACTCTAAGATTGTATGAGAACCTTGTGTTCTTGATGGATCTGTGATTTGTTGAGTTAACCTTGAACTAGGGTTTTGGGATTTCATCAAGTTGGATGAAATTGATGGTTAAGAATGTTGTTATGGTTTATCGGTGTCTAGTTACGGTTAATAACTAGATTTTATGATAATATTGATGATAGGTCAAGAGGACCTAAAGATTGGTGATATTTCATATGTCACACCCCGCCAAAAATGAGTTTTACTTCATTTAAAACGTTTTGCGGAAGAACGGAGGTGTAACGTTCATGATAACATAGCAAAAAAATAAGTAAACAAACAACCACACTATCACGAAAATAAAAGTAGTTTCACTTTCTAAAAATAGAAAGTTCCCAAAAATAGTAAGTTTCCTAAAATAGAAATAGTTTGAAAATGAAATGATTGTTCATAAACTTAATGTTTTATTCATGGCTCACGACAATCCCACTGCTCATATCCTCTAGTTCCACTGCGCCTAATCACCTGTAAAAACATAAATATAAAAGGGTCAACAATAATGTTGAGTGAATCCACAGGGTTAATGTTGTAATGAAAGTAAAGTGTTTTGCTACCCAAAATGTTTGTTATGAAAATAGTTTAGGACTGAAAGTATAAGGTTCAACACTCATATGATATGAGAAGTAAGTACGAATAATAAAATGTAATTGTAGAAGAATCTACAATCACTAGTTTGTTTATGAAAACGTGTTGAACAAGTTAATATGTTTTGACATCGCATGACCGTATCCCCAACAGGTAGCTAGTCTATTGAGTTAATATACCAACCCCTAAGTCCACAATCAACACTTCAACTCCAGTATGTTATCGTTCTTTTAGGGATATACACTCCCCGTAGTATTGGATAAACCAGCAATGATCAAATATCGTTGGGAGGATGAGTGTCAGCCTATAGTACTATCTGCATATCCATGGTCTAGATCCACTAGTTAATGATTGCTGGAACCTTAGTCCGGCATAATAATCGTTTGTCACACCAACGCGATGATGAAAATGTAAATGTTGTTGTACAGTCATAGTAAAATAGTAGCGTTTGTTTATGTTTTCCACCCCAATAGTTTGTAAAACAGTAAAAAGAGTAAAAGGGTTCTGTGGACTCACCTGGGCAAAGCTGAGCAACAATTTGGACAGAGGATTCCTTCAAAGGCTCCTAGCTTCCTAAACGATATAACTTCTAATTAGACTAATGCTAACACAGGCGATTCTAGTTATGATATAAGATATATGATATGCAATTTAATGTTAAGTTTGTATGTTTTGTGACACCGAATGAACTTGGGTTACTGGACTTTAATAAAATGAAATGAAATGCATTGGGTAATTATAAAAAGAAATGAAATAGGTTTCCAAATGAAATGACATGAAATGAAATGGGTTTGGCTTAATGGGCCTAGATTGGGCCTAATGGGCTTATTGGGTCTAGATGGGCATAGTGGGCCTAGATGGGCTTAATGGGCCACTAGGTGGGCCACTTGGGCCTCATATTGGGCTTAGGTCCAATAGAGTTGGGCCACGGATTGGGCTTCGGCCCAATTGGATTCGGTTTGGGCTAGGAATGGGCCAAAGGTTTGGGGTTTGGTCCAATGGGCTTAGTTAACTCGTTTTGGGCCAAGTACGGGCCTTGGCCCGATATAGCTCTCGGGTTTGGGTCACACGGTTTGGGTCAAGATCCGGCCTTGACCCGTTTTAACTTGTGGGTCACGATTAGTCAACTCTAGAAGTCTACGATGGTCAAATAGTCAACAAAAGTCTACTAAGTCAATTAGGGTTTGCTATACACGGTTTTAGGTTTAGGGTTTACATGGTTTCGGGTCAACTAAAGTCAAATCTAGTCAACAAGAGTCAATCAAGATGTATTAGGGTACGGCTAGGGTTAGGGTTCGAATTAGGGTTAGGATCAATGGTCTAGATCGACTGGAGACCGAATCCGGCTCGGGTCTCACTAAGGGTTTGGGTTATGGGTCGGCTGAATGGCCAAGACCCGTTAGGTTTGGTGGCTCGAATCAAGGCTAGGTTCGGTTAGCTCTATGTTTCGATCTAGGGTTCCTCCAATGGTTTTTGGTCATCAAAACGACACTAGATCTAGGGTTTATGATTAGGGTTTCACAAGTCACACAAGTCTAGGGTCTTTGAGAGATTATACAACGACAAAACAAACAAATTAACGAAAATGTTAGCAATAAATGAGCAAGGGAAATACAAGACACATGCACTCACACAAACATACGTTTAGCACGCATGCATGCGTCGGATTCAAGGATTGCCGAGACCATATGGCCTTTGACCATGTTCTCGGGTTCGAAGCAAGGGAAAAACAAGTAAGGATTCGAGTTGTACCTATTGCGACTTGCGGGATCGAAAGGGGTGCGGGTTACGAGCAAGAACCGAACACACAAGGGCTCGGTTTGGGGTGTTGCTTGGCCGACGGATACAATGAGCAAAATAGGGTTTTAGGGTTGTCAAATGAGTTGTATTTATAGTAGGGTAAGATGATAGAGTTTGAGTTGGATAGGGTTTCATTTGAATCAAGGTGAAGATAAACTTCAAGGAACTAGATAAGGGTTAAATCAAATGACTTCACACCCTATGGGTGTTCGACCGAGCATGGTCATGCAAAGGGGGAAGGGGGCCGGCCACTTAGGTGGTCGGTCTAGACTTGGTGTCGGTTTTTGATATTTGGTTCATTCGAGTCACGTTTAATTTATTTCATATGTTTATTGTATAACCGATAAAAGTTACTATTTTAAGAAATGTTTTAGCTCAAATGTGACACCATAAGAAAGTAATAATGTTGTGTTGACTAAAATAATCAAACACTAATGTATGGTGTAAAAATAAATTTTTTGTTGTGTTTATGGATGCCAAAAATAGAAATGTATGAAAGTAGAAACTTTCTAAATAAGAAAAGTTCTAGAAATGAAATGAGATTACATACCGGAAATATCGAGTTGTCACATTCTCCCCTGGTTGAAGAAATTTCGTCCCGAAATTTAAGACGACGAGCGAACAGGAGAGACAACGAGAAAAAGATGAGGATATTTCTTTCGCATTTGGTCCTCACGTTCCCATGTGAATTCAGGACCTCTTTTGGAGTTCCATCTGACTTTGACGAGTTTGATCTTGCTTCTCCTTAACTTTTGTTCTTTCCAACCAGAGTCAGAAAAGTTGGTTGGCATTTGTCGGAGAATTCGATAGGTTCCTTGGTGAAATGAAGTTTGTCGTTGATAACAATTTCTTTAGCAGGAACAATGAGTGAAGGATCATGAATAAATTCTTAAGATTTGACACATGAAATGTGTTATGCACATTACTGATCTCTTTAGAAAGGCGAAGACGATAGGCAAAAACACCGATTCTTTCAACGATTTCAAATGGTCCAACATAACGAGGACTGAGCTCTCCCTTCTTGACAAAGCGTACAACACCTTTCCAAGGCGCTACCTTTAGCAACACGTGGTCGCCAACAGCGAACTCTAGAGGCTTTCGACGATTATCAGGATAACTCTTTTGTCGATCTCTTGCGGCTTTAATACGATCTTTGATTTTGAAGATTTTGTCAGTTGTTTCTTGTAGAATCTCAGGACCAGTAATTTGACAATCACCAACTTCAATCCAACAAAGTGGCGAACGACACTTTCTTCCATACAGGGCTTCGAATGGTGCGGCTTTAATTGTTGTATGATAACTATTGTTGTACGAGAACTCAGCTAGAGGGAGATGAGAATCCCAACTTCCACCAAAATCAAAAACACAAGCTCTCAGCATGTCTTCCAGAGTTTGAATTGTTCTTTCAGACTGACCGTCGGTTTCGGGATGATAAGTTGTACTCATATCGAGGCGAATACCGAGAGATTTTTGCAATGATTGCCAAAAACGAGAGGTAAAACGACAATCACGATCAGATATGATTGCGACTGGAACACCATGCCGAGATACGACTTCTTTTAGATAGATTCTCGTTAACTTATCCATTTGGTCAGTTTCTTTAATAGGAATGAAATGAGCGGATTTGGTTAATCGATCAACAATTACCCAAATTGTATCATGACCACTAGGCATTCGAGGTAACTTGGTTATGAAATCCATAGAGATTTCTTCCCATTTCCATTAAGGGATCTCTGGCTGTTGTAGAAGACCGAACGGCTTCTGATTCTCTGCTTTCACCTTGGCACAAGTTAAACATTTGCTGACGAAAACTGCGATCTCCTTCTTCATATTTGGCTACCAGTACAATTCTTTGACATCTTAATACATCTTGTCAGCACCAGGATGAATAGAATAGTTGGATCCATGAGCTTCATTCAAGACGACATCGCGAACACTTCCATGATTAGGAACCCACAAACGATCCATGAAATAGAGGGTTCCATCCACCTTTGCTTCTAACTGCTTTTCCATACCACGCAAAGCTTCACTCTTGATGTTCTCTACCTTCAAGGCTTTAGTTTGGAATTCATGAACTTGGGAAGATAGATTAGAACGAACAGAAATTGGAAGGGCACGAACACGACAAGGTTTAGGCTGCTCTTTTCGACATAAGGCATCAGCTACCACATTAGCCTTACCAGGATGATACTTGATCTCACAGTCGTAATCATTCATCAACTCTACCCATCTGCGCTGTCTCATGTTGAGCTCCTTCTGATTGAAGATATGTTGCAAGCTCTTGTGATCGGTGAATATTGTGCACTTGGTACCGTAGAGGTAATGTCTCCAAATCTTCAATGCGAATACAATGGCATCCAACTCGAGATCATGAGTTTTATAGTTCTTCTCGTGGTTCTTCAGTTGTCGAGAGGCATAGGCGATCACTTTGTCATGCTGCATCAATACACAACCTAGCCCTTGGTGCGAAGCATCACAGTACACCGCGAAATTGTCGATTCCTTCCGGAAGAGATAGAATAGGAGCAGAACATAATTTAGACTTAAGAGATTGGAAGGCTGATTCTTGTTTTTCACCCCAGACAAATTTCTCATCCTTTTGTGTTAACACCGTTAAATCCTTTGCGATCTTAGAGAAATTTTCTATGAACCTTCTGTAGTAACCAGCAAGACCAAGGAATTGTCTCACTTCAGTTGGGGTCTTTGGAGCTTCCCAATTCTTTATAGCTTCTATCTTTGCAGGATCAACGTGGATTCCTTCCTCGTTGATAACATGACCTAGAAATTGGACTTCACACAACCAGAATTCACACTGGGACAACTTAGCGTACAACTTCTCCTTCTCCAACAACTCAAGAATAATTCTCAAGTGCTCTTCATGTTCTTCTCTTGTTTGCGAATAGATAAGAATATCATCTATGAAGACGATAACGAATTTGTCGAGATAATGCTTGCACACTCTGTTCATGAGATCCATAAACACAACATGTGCATTGGTTAAACCAAATGGCATTACCAAGAATTCGTAATGACCATAGCGAGTTCTGAAAGCAGTTATGGGCACATCCTCATCACGAACTTTTAACTGATGGTAGCCTGAACGAAGATCAATCTTGGAATAGAAACTCGATCCTTGGAGTTGAATGAATAGATCATCAATACGGGGAAGAGTATCTCTATTTTTAATGGTTACTTTATTCAATTCACGATAGTCAATGCACAATCTCATTGAACGATCTTTCTTTTTAACGAAGAGGACGGGAGCTCCCCAGGGCGAGAAACTCGGTCGAATGAAACCAAGATCAAGAAGTTCTTGCAATTGCGATGAAAGTTCTTGCATTTCAGATGGTACAAGATGATAAGGAGAATGCGCAATAGGTGCGGCTCCTGGAATCAAATCAATCCGAAATTCAACTTGTCTCTGAGGTGGCAGTCCAGGCAATTCGCCCGGAAAAACGCCAGGGAAATCACTAACGATAGGGATGTCCTCAATCTTACGATCTTTGGACTTTGTGTCAACGACATGAGCAAGAAAGGCTTGGCATCCTTTACGAAGATATTTTTGAGCTTTCATAGAGTTTATGATTTTTATGTTTTTGTTTCTTTGTTCGCCTTGAATTGTTAATGTTTCTGATCTGGATATAGGGATTCAAATTTGTTTGTTATAGCATATAATTTCAGCATGGTTTTTAGATAACCAATCCATCCCTATGGCGATATCAAAACTACCTAGTTCTATAGGCACAAGGTCTATATTAAAAATGTGATCACCTAGGTCATGCTTACAACCTTTAAAAACTTCACTAGACCTAACAACTTTCCCATTCGCTAGTTCGGTCTCATATTTATCTTTTAAACGTTCAGGATTTAAATGTAAGAAACTTTTAAAGTCGGTCGATACGAAACTTAAGTCGCCTCCCGAATCAAATAAAAAAGAAGCAAAATGATTGTTGACGATAAACGTACCGGTAACGGTATTGGGATTTTTGCGAGCTTCCTGAGAATTCATAACAAATGCACGGCCACAACCATTCTGACGATCATTGTTGTTGTTGGCATTGCGGTTGTTGTTACGATTGGCGTTGTTGTTGTTGTTTCCGTTCTGGTTGTTGTTGTTGTTGTTGTTCTGAAGCTTAGGACAACGATTACGATAATGATTAGGATCACCACACTCGTAACACACAGGATTCTTAGGAGGATTGTTGGACGGAAACTTTCTGAAATTTTGACCCTAGCGGCTAGCGGTCACACTTGTAACACTTCTCATACTGACCATCATGATGTCAATTACACTTGTTGCACTTAGGCTTGCTTCCAGCATAGGGTTTAGAATCAGGATTAGACTGATTGTTGTTCTGATTAGAGGCAGCATAGTTCTTAGTCTTCTGATACTTGTTCCCTTTGTAGTCGCATTTGTCGTCGTTGGGACGCTTCCCATTTTCATTGTTTGAAGTCTCAGAGGATTTGCTAGACACCACTAGCTTGTCTTTGAACGATCCACTTCTCATAGCATCATCAGTCAACCTTGTAGCATGATTCACGGGATCTTCAAAAGTCGTTGGTTCAGAGGCAATAACATGAGTACGGATAAGATCATGCAGACCTTGAAGATACTTCTCGATACACTTGAATTCAGGGAAACCATATGAGGGACGAGACGAGCGAGTTCTTAGAATTTAGTCGTGTAGGTAACAATGTCAGATCCAACCATGGACAGATTCCATAGTTCCATTTCAACTTTCTGCAACTCTCTCCTTGGACAAAACTTTTGAGTCAACTGATCTTTAAACGCCTCCCAAGTCATAGCATCAACATTAGCACGACCTAAGACTTGCACTTGGGAATTCTACCAGGACAACTCTTCCTTGTACAATGTGCTAGCAGCAAACTTCACCATATTTTCAGGGGCACATTGGCTGATACTGAAGATAGATTCCACCTTCTCAATCCAGTGGATGATAGCAATGATACCTTCAGATGCAGAGTAGGTCGGAGGATGACAAAACGTAAAGGTCTTAAACGACTGACCTTGACGATTAGCATTGGGATCTGAAGTTTAAACAAATAAAGAAAGAAAAGGAAAGTTAGGTTAAAATTAAACGAAATGAACGAATCTTCTCTTGTGGAGTCGAATAATATACCGTTGTTTCCATTGTTAGTAGCACCACCGGCATTTCCTCTTGCTGCGTTCATTTGAGCCATCGCTTCAGCGATTCGGCGTTCCACTATTTGTTCAACAGTTTCTTGATTTCCTCCTCGAGCCATTGATGAATTGCTGACACAATTAATACGATTCCAAAGAAAGAATTTAGAAAAGAATATTGTAGAAGGATTATAAAGAAAAGATATAATTATTATAAGAATCAAAGAATAGGTATACAATAGACGTAGTAGTAGTAGTAGACGTATTATAGATAGACGTAATGATAGTAATAGTAGAGACGTATAGAAAATACAATTTAATAGAAATAATAAGATTATACTAGAATATCACTTTTTATTAAACACATTCCTAATACATAGTAGTTTTAAAATAAAGTATGGCACATACGCCAGTACTTAATAAAATAAAATTACTAATTTAAAACTAACTTTTAAAAATAGCTAAACATAAGACCTAATTAATAGTAATAGAAAACAAATATAGAAGAAATGTAGATGACTAATCATCTTCTTCTGGCTTTTGATCGTCGTCTTGTTGTCATATAGAGATCACCATCTTTCACCAAACGATAGAGATAAGGACGCTCTCCAGGCTTGAGATCAGGGGGTCCATTGGGATACACCTGGACAGGAGGCTGGTTGGGACGAAGCCAATCTGCTGACGATATCGGAAACGGCGCCGGTACAAACACTGGCTTTGGAGATGAAGGACGCGTAACACGTCTTCTAGACGTAGCGGTACTCTGATCACCGTCGTCTCTGTGTCGGACGGAATATTAATAACACTCACTGACGGCATTCTGCTTATCACGACGCATAAAATTATTATTAGATTAGGGAAAAAATTTGGGTCACTAACGAATGCTAACATTACACTAAGGCAAAGCTAACTAGGGCAAATGTTCAAATCTAAGAACAATGAAACTTCAGGATATGAGCTTCAGGGTGCCATGAATATTTTTGTTTTGTAAAAGCTTTTGTTTTTCCCAAAAATCTTTTGTAGTTATAGACTAGGCTTGCTAATTCACTATAACTTAAGCTCTGATACCAATCTGTCACACCCCGCGAAAAATGAGTTTTACTTCATTTAAAACGTTTTGCGGAAGAACGGAGGTGTAACGTTCATGAAAACATAGCAAAACTTAAGTAAACAAACAACCACACAATCAAGAAAATAAAAGTAGTTTCACTTTCTAAAAATTGAAAGTTCCCAAAAATAGTAAGTTTCCTAAAATAGAAATAGTTTGAAAATGAAATGATTGTTCGTAAATTTAATGTTTTATTCATGGCTCACGACTATCCCACTGCTCATATCCTCTAGTTCCACTGCGCCTAATCACCTGGAAAAACATAAATATAAAAGGGTCAACAATAATGTTGAGTGAATCCACATGGTTAATGTTGTAATGAAAGTTAAGTGTTTTGCTACCCAAAATGTTTGTTATGAAAATAGTTTATGACTGAAAGTATAAGGTTCAACACTCATATGATATGAGAAGTAAGTACGAAAAATAAAATGTAATTGTAGAATAATCTACAATCACTAGTTTGTTTATGAAAACGTGTTGTACAAGTTATTATGTTTTGACATCGCATGACCGTATCCCCAACAGGTAGCTAGTCTATTGAGTTAATATACTGACCCCTAAGTCCACAATCAACACTTCAACTCCAGTATGTTATCGTTCTTTTATGGATATACACTCCCGGTAGTACTGGATAAACCAGCAATGATCAAATATCATTGGGAGGATGAGTGTCAGCCAATAGTACTATCTGCATATCCATCGTCTAGATCCACTAGCTAATGATTGTTGGCACCTTAGTCCGGCATTATAATCGTTTGTCATACCAACGCGATGATGAAAATGTAAATGTTGTTGTACAGTCATAGTAAAATAGTAGCGTTTGTTTATATTTTCCACCCCAATAGTTTGTAAAACAGTAAAAAGAGTAAACGGGGTTTGTGGACTCACCTGGGCAAAGCTTAGCATCAATTAGGACAGAGGATTCCTTCAAAGACTCCTAGCTTCCTAAACGATATAACTTCTAATTAGACTAATGCTAACACCGGCGATTCTAGTTATCATATAAGATATATGATATGCAATTTAATGTTATGTTTGTATGTTTTGTGACATCGAATGAACTTAAGTTATTGGACTTTAATAAAATGAAATGAAATGAAATGCATTGGGTTTAAATTATAAAATGAAATGAAATTGGTTTCCAAATGAAATGACATGAAATGAAACGGGTTTTGAAATGAAATGATATGAAATGAAATTGGTTTGGCTTAATGGGCCTAGATTGGGCCTAATGGGCTTAATGGGCCACTAGGTGGGTGTTAAGGCTAAAAGCCTTACCCCTTTGGATCTTAAGATAACAAAACAACCTAGACTAGCTTAGATTAATATGTAGAATAAAATAGCTAAGTTTAGGTCTGATACTGAGTGGTCAGTATCAGCACTCAGTATTGGAAATCCAATACTGAGTAGAAGGACTGAGTTACAGTCAGTTTTGTAACGGACTAAGATCAAATCCCTTGATCTTAGTCATTTCCTTAGTTTAGTCCTTCGGTTACTCCTTTGCCCATTATGTAAGATCCCTATATCATTATAAATAGAGATCATCTTGCAAAGGAGACCTTACCAATTCACTTTACACTTTCATATCGATTGTAATTGATCAGTGGCTACCATTGTTGCACCAATTATGTCTGGAAAGGGAGTACCCATCTTTGATGGTAAAGACTTCCATCAATGGAAGCTAAAAGCTCAGTGGTATCTTGAATCCATTCATCACGAAATGCTTACTGTGCTAAATGATGGCCCTATCATCCCACAAACTGTGGAACCCGTTGCTGCTACTGATACTGCTCCTGAGAGCATAAGAACTGTACCTAAACTAAAGCACAACTCGACTGACACTGTCCGTCAGTTGTATGTTTTAGACTACAGGGCTAAAGGGGTGATTGGTAATGCTGTTACCAAAGAAATTCTCAATGCAATCATGGAATTGCCAACAGCAAAGGCTATGTGGGATGGCCTATCAGTCACTTATGAAGGCACTCCAAAAGTGAAGTTGCAAAGAAAGAGCAACATGAGAAGAAAGTATGAAAACTTCTTCTCAAATCCCAATGAAGATATCACCTCTCTTTACAACAGGTTTAATACTGTTGTTCATGGTCTAATTAGTGTTGGCATAGTAAAAGAGGAAGGGGAACTTGTTCAAAAGTTCCTGGACAGTCTTCCTCAACAATTTCTTGACATGTCAAATTCTGTCAATGCTGCTAACAACATTGAGTCATATACTCTTCAACCTTTGTATGGCCTAATGTTGAATCATGAGGAGAATACTGCTGCAAGACTGATCAACTGGAAGAAAACTGATCAATCTTCAAATGGAATGGCTCTCATTGTGCAACAAGCATATACTGTGACTGAGCCTGAAGAACCAGAAGTTGATCTCGCTGATGCTGAGGCAAAAGAGCTTGAGACTCAAATGGCTCTTATGTCTATGAAGCTGGATCAGTTGAAAAAGAAGAGGCTTGGTGTTAGCTCTTCTAATACTGACCCAAGATCAGGTCTTTGCTATAGATGTGGAAAGCCTGGACATATTGCTGCAAATTGTCATACCAAGTCTTCTGAGACTGATCAGAATGACAAGATTGCATACCGAGCAAAGAGGTATAGAGACAAGTATGTCAAACTGAAGAAATGGAGCAAGGGTAAGAGGGCAGAAGGAAATGGAGCACCTCATCAAGCACTGTACTCTGAGAGGATGAGTGTTCATACTGATTGGGATTTCACTCAGTTGTACAAGGTAAGTTCCTTTCAAACTTACTCAGTGAATGAAAAAACTAAGATTTTTGAGTATATGATTGTTGATCTTAAAACTTCTGTACAAAAAGAAAAAACTTTAAAATTAACAATTCAAGAACTTGAAATGGTAAATAATGAAAACTTAGATAAATTAGCAAAATATAAAGATTTAGAACTAAACTTTTCAGATTTAAAAGACATTAACCAAAGATTAGCTGATAAAGCTCATTTACACAAACTTGAGAAAGAAAAATTTGAAAAACAGTGTAAATCTTGGGGAAATGCTTCAATAAAATTAAATAAATGTTTAAATCAACAATTCCCAGAAAATGTGAGGGTTGCACTTGGTGTTGATCCTAAATTTATAAATAGGAATAATTTTGCTGATTTATTTGAAGAGTTTTCAAATATGAACCCTATTAAATTTATAAAAGCTAAAACATTTTGTGAAGTTGGATGTCAAACTGAGTCAGATGATGAGGAAAATGAAATTTTAGAAAAACCTATTGGTCCCTCCATCAGCTCGAAGTGCTATACTGAGCTACAAGAACTCAGTATTGAATTTCCTGTGAAAGAAATTTCTGATACTGAGCTCCCAATAGCTCAGTATGACACTTCTGCTGTTCCACCTTTTGAATTATTATTTAATACAACAACTTTTGAATTATATAATGATAATAAGATTACTTCTATCTCAAATGTTTAATCTAATACAGAAGTTGCAGGAACAGGAACATCATATACTGA
This sequence comes from Calendula officinalis, assembly GCA_963853835.1. NCBI lineage: Eukaryota > Viridiplantae > Streptophyta > Magnoliopsida > Asterales > Asteraceae > Calendula > Calendula officinalis. The sequence continues at coordinate 10,408,212 of OY970835.1, read as the reverse complement.
GACATCTAAAAGACATGTTAAAGTTGTTTCTTCAAAACATGATAAACAAAAAACAACTTCAACTAGGTCCACATTTGGCAGAAATAAGAAGTCTTACACTAATAATATTAGAAAGACTTCTCTGCCAAATAAAAAGAAGCAACCAGATCCACCACCCTTTAAACCAGTACAAACAAATGTTAAAACATCTATTAAAAATGACAAAAATAACATTTTAAAAACACTTGGTGACCAGGTTAAACTTTTAAGTAAAAAATTTGCAAAACTCACTCATACTGATCTACCAAAAGTGCAACAGTTTTCTAAAATCCCTTATGAAAATATGTTTAGAAATAGACCTAGAAAATGTTATAGGTGTCATCATACTGGTCATAAGGGAGATGAATGCTGGACTGATCTCTCAAGTCCTAGGTACTCAGTACCAAAGGAAAGGACAGAATCTAACTCAGTATCACCAAAGAAAACCTCTAAAGTTTCCCCCTGAAGTGATACTGACCTCTCCAAATAAAGAGATCAGGTCAAAATCTGTTCATTCCACCAAAGGTCCCATTCAAAAATGGGTTCCTAAAAGGAACTAACTCTTATTTTGTGTCTTGTGCAGGGTGACAGAAAATGGTATTTAGATAGTGGCTGCTCAAGACACATGACTGGCAGTATGGAGTACCTTCTCAACTATACTCCAGAGAAGGGTCCTTCTGTTAAGTTTGGAGATGACTCGGTGGAAAAGACAAGAGGTTATGGTGTGATCAAGGCAGGCAACATAACTTTTAAAAGAGTTGCTTATGTAGAGGGTCTTAAACACAATCTGCTCAGTATCAGCCAGATGTGTGATGACGACAATGAAGCTCGATTCAGGAAGGTTGCAGGAATCATCTACAATGATAAAGCGCAGCCTGTACTCATTGTTAGTAGAGAAAAGGATGTATACGTGGTCAACCTATCTGAAATAGACCCAACTATTCGAGTATGCCTGCTTTCTAAAGTCAAGCCAGAATTGCATTGGCTATGGCCCAAGAAACTCTCTCACATCAACTTTAGAAATATTAACAAGCTCAGTATGAAGAAACTGGTGAGAGGGTTGCCCACTATTACTTACTCAAAACATAAGTTATGCTCAGCATGTGAAATGGGCAAGCAGAAGAAGAGTTCATTCAAGTCAAAGGTCAATCATTCCATTAATGAACCTCTTACTATGATACATATGGATCTTTTTGGCCCCATCAGCACACCATCTTTGGCCAAAAAGATCTATACCCTAGTCTTGGTTGATGAATTCTCAATATATACTTGGGTTATTTTCCTCAAGACTAAGTCAGATGCAACAACAGAAATCATTGCCTTTATAAAAAGAGAGGAACTTCAAAAAGGCAACAAGATCAAGCAACTTAGAAGTGACCATGGTACTGAGTTTAAGAACTCAGTATTAGCCGATTTCTGTGAAGAAAAAGGAATCATTCAAAACTTCTCTGCAGCTTACACACCACAACAAAATGGTGTTGTAGAAAGAAAGAATAGAACATTAATTGAAGCTGCAAGAACTTTGTTATGCCATGCTAGACTGGCACTGAGTTTCTGGGCTGAAGCTGTAAATTGTGCAAACTTCACTCAGAATAGAGCCACTATTGTCCAGAGACATCTGAAAACTCCATATGAGTTATAAAATGGAAAGATTCCTAATGTGGAATACTTTCACATCTTTGGAAGTAAATGCTTTGTACTCTGTACAAAACAAAATCTCAACAAATTTGCTCCCAAAGCAAATGAAGGTGTGTTCATGGGCTACTCTCCACACTCTAAAGCCTTCGGAGTGTATATCATCTCAACCAAGATGATTGTAGAATCCATTCATGTTACCTTTGATGAAGATCAGAATGAGCATTCTACCTCAGCAAGTTAAGACATAATGGAGCTATTAGGTTGTATCTTGCATATGTAGCTTTTAAGAACTTCAAAGTTTATCAGATGGATGTCAAGAGTGCTTTTCTAAATGGAAAACTACAAGAGGAAGTTTATGTTAAACAACCACCAGGTTTTGTTGATACTAAATTTCCTAATTATGTTTTCAAGCTTGATAAAGCTCTATATGGGCTCAAACAAGCTCCAAGAGCCTGGTATGATACCCTGTCTGAGTACCTTATTGAAAATAAATTTACAAGAGGTAAAATTGATAAAACATTATTTTCAAAACGGAAAGGTTCTCACATCTTACTCATTCAGATATATGTAGATGACATTATCTATGGCTCCACTGACAAGTCAATGTGTGACTGGTTTGCTAAGATAATATCAACTCAGTATCAGATGAGTATGATGGGATAACTTACTTATTTTCTTGGTTTACAAGTTGAACAAAAGCCTGATGGCACTTTTATAAATCAAAGTAAGTATGTGCATGATATGTTAAAGAAATACAAATTTGAAAATTTATCCTCTATGCACACTCCTATGGGTACTCAGGATAAGATAAGTAAGGATGAAACTGGTAAACCAGTTTGTCAATCCACATACCGAGGTATGATTGGTTCCTTACTTTACTTAACTGCTAGCAGGCCTGATATCATGTTTGCAACATGTTTGTGTGCTCGGTATCAGGCTGATCCTAAAGAATCACACATGAAAGCAGTTAAGCGCATCTTTAGATATCTTACAGGTACTCCTAACCTGGGTCTTTGGTATCCCAAAGACTCAAACTTTGACCTTGAAGGGTACACAGATGCAGATTTTGCAGGTTGTAGATTGGGCAGAAAAAGCACAAGTGGAGGATGTCAATTCCTAGGTGGAAGACTAGTAGGTTGGTCATCCAAAAAGCAAAATTCGGTAGCAACTTCCACAGCAGAAGCAGAGTATGTTGCTGCAGGAAGTTGCTGTGCTCAATTATTATGGATGCAGTATCAACTATTGGACTATGGGTTCAACTTTCAAAAGACTCCAATTCATTGTGATAACAAGAGTGCTATTGCTATCACAGAGAACCTAGTCTATCACTCCAAAACTAAGCACATTGATATCAGACACCACTTTATTCGAGATAATGTGGAAAAAGATAAGGTTGAGGTAGATTATGTACCAACATATGAACAATTGGCCGATGTATTTACTAATCCTCTCCCTGAGGAAAGGTTTATGTATTTACTAGGGCAATTAGGTATGCTGAATCCTTGATCTTTTTTAATTTTCTTTAAAACTGAGAGCTCAGTATCACCCCTGTTGATACTGACCACTCAGTATCACTAGTCTGTTATCATCAAAATTTAAAATTTTTATTTTTTTATTAATTTCAAGAGTAAATTAATTGTTTTTATATTTTTAAATTTTTTTTTTCTAATTAATTTTTTTTACTTAGTATTGGGGTATGACGGCGCTCACACCGAGCTTAATCCTCATACTGCTCAACAGTAACCTTTCTTAATAGGAAAGTTACCGTTGGCACAAGATAAGGCAGTCAAATCAGCCGATTTTACTTCCCAATACCTTAATTATCTTTCAATCCCCTATAAATAACCGTTTTTTTACTTCAAATATTTTTTAACAGTTATTTCATGATTTCTTCTTAAATTCTCTCTGCGATTAACGATTTCACTCTCTTTTAGCAAGCAAAAAACTCTTAGATAAAAATCACAGATGGCGAACTACACTTTCGTCGCTCCAGAGGTTGAATCGGAAATCAAATTCCGAAATGATGAACTGCCCAGGTTTGCGAGGAACAACATCACAGCCAACTTCACTATTCCTCAAGCCTGGGTATGCCAAGAATTCACAAACATTGTGACCTTTTTGAAGAATTGCCCAATTGCTCGTGCACTGACTTTGTCTCCTCGAGCAATTTACCCAGAAATGCTATGCGAGTTTTGGTACTCTGCCACACTCGATTCTCCAGATATGATTGTCGGGTGGGTAATTAGGGATCAAAGAAGGGCATTTGTTTCTACTGCCATCATTCGTGAAACACTGAGGCTTCCCGCCCAAGCTCAGTATGACCCATTCGTTGCTAGAACAGAGGCACGCTCAGTATTGCCATTTTTGGGTCGAAGAGGAACAACGGGCATAATCAAAAGAAACCAATTTGGTCCTATGTGGGGTATTCTCATTACAATGATTATTCAGTGTATGACCCACAAGACGGGTCCTTTGGACCAAATAAATGAATTTGGGATACAAATAGTACATGCTCTGTACTATGGAAGAAACATTGATTATGCAAGGCTCATTTTCAATGAATTAGCTGCTTTGGTTCGGGCTAACACAAGGGAATGTAATGTCCCTTTCTACAGATTTTTATCACTCATCTTTCAACACTCAATGCCCACACATACTTATGATGAGTATCACAGTCCAAGGGTTGATCTTCCTCCTCTTAGTGAGAAGATTTTCTTTTACAGGCCAAGAGAAGGAGAGCCTCTACTGAGTCCTTATATGTGGGCCATTGTTCAAGAACACATAAATGAGGAAGAAGACATGTCTGATACTGAATCAGACAATGATGATGATGATGATGATAATGATGATAATAGTGGTAATGGAGGACATGCTGGTCAAGATGTTGAGATGCAGGATGTTCCACAAGTTCAAGAACCGACTCAACAACATATCTCTCCACCTGCACAGGATCCTGATGCTCCTCATATTGAAACAGCTTCTGATATTGAGTTCTCAGAAGACACACCACTGGTCCTCCAAAGAAGAAGAAGAAATCTTTCCCCTGTTATTATGGGAAACTTATCATCTGAGGAGGTGCAGCCTGCAAATGTTCCATCATTAACTGCCTCTCTTCAAGCCCAAAGCCTAGTTGCAGCCACCGCTAACCTTCCAGGTCCAGAACTAGTCCCAACTGCTCAACCAATTGAGGAACCTCATGTCCCTCTTGATGTGGAGATTCAATATGAGCAAACTACACTGGAAGGTGCTCAGCAAAACAGACAAGTCGGTATTGAAGATATTGGTGCTGCAAATCAACAATCACATGATACTGCACCGACCTCTGCCGATGCTAGAAGGGAATCTGACAGAGTCTCAGGTATGAATTTCTAAAAAGCCCTTAAACTTATATATATATATATTTCATTCCCAAATAGAGACTAAGTATTGGCCAGTACCAACTCAATACTGACCAAAGTCTCACACGATCTTTCAAATATTTATCCGTTTATGGCCAACATAGCTAGCCCACTCCTGCTATGCACAATTCATATACTTAGCACCAAATTGATCATTGTCAGTCTACAGTTGTCTCAACATTTAAAGAGACAATGGTGGTTGATGTCATACTGACACCCACTGGTGCTGCTTGAATTATGTCCAACTTATTTTTGAGTTGGGTAGCATAATTCAAGAAATGATCCCAAACCCTTAAGCCACAAAATCCAAAAACTTTCCATGGGTTTAGCCACATTTCTGTTATCACTCTAACACCAAGTGATAAACATTAAAAATAACAAGAAGCACATCCCAGGCTTCGAATTCCCAAACCCAAACCTTTTAGTAAATGTGACTTATCCTATACTAAGCTACTTAAGTTTACACACTCACTTTTACTAAAACCTTCTTACACATGCTATGCACAAGTCCACAATATTTCATCATAAACCAGATGAAATACAGACTTCACAAACTCTGTTTATATGATTATAGAGTTAAACAACACCACAATTCTATTTGATAAACCTTTCTTGTTAACCAGTTTTATATTTTTGTTTCTTTAGCACCATCTGTGCAGGGAATTCAGGCATCACAGGCTGCAGGAGACCAAGTGACTCTGCAAGCAATCATGCAGCATATTCTGGCCATTCAACATACTCAGACTATCATACTGGCCAGAATGGACACTATGAGTAGTGATATTGACTCTATAAAATAGTCAGTCTCACTACTTCAACAACCACATCAGCTTCCATCAACTCCACCATCGTCACATGGTGGACACAAAGAAGAAGGAGAAGGAGATGATGATCCTGAACAGATGAAATCACCCTCCAATGCAGAATCTGAGGGTGATACTGATGCTGCCACTGAGCCCATGCCCTCCCCTACTCTTGAAGAACCTGAAGGGGACATGGGTGGTGATACTGATCCTCTGCCCTCCCCATCCAATGACAACAAAAAGGGGGAGAAGAGACAAAGAGATACTGAGGTTGATCAAACTGAGCCATCTGCTCAGGGGGAGAAAAGAAGAAGATTGAATGAAGATCAACCTCCACAACAAGAACAACAACATCAGCAAAGCCCGCATACTGAGCTACTTCGGTTTCAGTATGAGAGAAGAAGACAAAGAACTAGGTCAGCATTACAAGTTGAAGACCCACTTGAGCCATCTGCTCAGGGGGAGACTCATACTGACCAACCACAGCAAACTTATTCTGAGCCACCTGCTCGTGAGGAGAATGATTTGAAAATTGTGGTCTATAGGCCTTTCATCTGGCCTATTGCTGATGATGAAGATGAAGAGCCAGATTTAGTAAACTATGCACTAAATCTGGTAGACAAGAAAGTTCTTCATCATCATCCTCGGATGATGAAGAACCAGAAAATCTGGTGATCTAAAGAAGGAGTTCCTTATCAAGAAGACCCATCAATGCAATTCTCTCTTCTTCTGAATCAAGTGAAGAACCTGCTCCTTTGGTAACAAGACAAAGAAGATCTGTCCATACAACGGACAGTGATACTGAGCAGGCTCCAAGACTGACTCCTCAACAACTCTGTGCAGAACAAGAAAGATTTTTATATGAGCAAGAGTTGGGAGTCAAAGCTGAACCAGAATCTGACCCAGATACTGATACTCCTGGTCCTTCCCATAGAATCTCAAGAAAGGGTCCAGACCATATTCAACATTATTGGAATATGGTTGCTGCCAGGACTCAGTATAAGGAGGAAAGAAAGGAGTTCTTGAAGACAAAAACATTTCCAAATGTAAGGGGGATACATTGGTTGAATCTGGATGTCAATAAAGTAAAAGTGAAGCTCAAAGAAGGAAGAATCACTATCACTTGCACTGGCTTAACCAGTCCTCCCATGAAGATATTTCTTCATGATATTCAAAGAATTGGTCTTCAAGACTGGGTGAGGCTCACAAGACTGATCAAAGAGCTTCCAAAGAAGTCAACTTATGATCAAATAGTCTTGGATGAGATCTGTGCAGTTTCTGCAGTATGTTATGAGAAGGGCTTGCTTCATGAGATAGAGTATAGAACGCTCAGTGTGATGACTGAAGCTTACTCAAACAACAGACCAGAATGTCTTCATACATACAAGTATCTTAATAAGTACCCTCTTCCTCCTAACCTTATTTTTCAGGATCAAAAGAGTGTCATATATCCAACTTCTGGATATATGTATACTGACTCAGAGGATAGAGAGTGCTTCATTTCTGAAGAAGATCTGCCAAGAGCTCAAATCAGTCACCTTGTTGGACTGAAATGGATGATCACCAAGAAAGAAGACTCTTGGTTCAGAAAGAAGATTGTTGCAGTTCTTAATTGTAGAAGGGATGAACTCAAGAGCAGAGAAGAGTTTGTCCACATCAAACAAGAAATCTTCTATGAGAATGAAGCCATCAACAGCAGATGAAGAAGAAGATTTTGCTACCTATGCTGTTGTATTCTTATTTCTTTTTATCTCTTTGTAATTGTTTTGTTATCATTAGATAGGGGGAGATTGTTAAGGCAAAAAGCCTTACCCCTTTGGATCTTAAGATAACAAAACAACCTAGACTAGCTTAGATTAATATGTAGAATAAAATAGCTAAGTTTAGGTCTGATACTGAGTGGTCAGTATCAGCACTCAGTATTGGAAATCCAATACTGAGTAGAAGGACTGAGTTACAGTCAGTTTTGTAACGGACTAAGATCAAATCCCTTGATCTTAGTCATTTCCTTAGTTTAGTCCTTCGGTTACTCCTTTGCCCATTATGTAAGATCTCTATATCATTATAAATAGAGATCATCTTGCAAAGGAGAACTTACCAATTCACTTTACACTTTCATATCTATTGTAATTGATCAGTGGTCTTGTTATTCCGCAACAAGCCACACTTAGTGGAATTATACATTTGACTTATATCTTGTCTTATACAATATTTGTATTGAGTTATAATTATCCAATCAATTAACCATCTAAACCAGGGAGTTGTGACCTAACACTGGGCCACTTGGGCCTCATATTGGGCTTAGGTCCAATAGAGTTGGCCCACAGATTGGGCTTGGGGCCAATTGGATTCGGTTTGGGCTAGGAATGGGCCAAAAGTTTGGGCTTTGGTCCAATGGGCTTAGTTAACTCGTTTTGGGCCAAGTACGGGCCTTGGCCCGATATAGCCCTCGGGTTTGGGTAACACGGTTTGGGTCAAGATCCGGCCTTGACCCGTTTTAACTTGTGGGTCACGATTAGTCAACTCTAGAAGTCTACGATGGTCAAATAGTCTGGTCAAATAGTCACCAAAAGTCAACTAAGTCAATTAGGGTTTGCTATACACGGTTTTAGGTTTAGGGTTTACATGGTTTCGGGTCAACTAAAGTCAAATCTAGTCAACAAGGGTCAATCAAGATGTATTAGGGTTCCTACAATGGTTTTTGGTCATCAAAACGACACTAGAGATAGGGTTTATGATTAGGGTTTCACAAGTCACACAAGTCTAGGGTCTTTGAGAGATTATACAACGACAAAACAAACAAATTAACGAAAAAGTTAGCAATAAGCGAGCAAGGGAAATACACCACACATGCACTCACACGAACATACGTAAGCATGCATGCATGCGTCGGATTTAAGGATTGTCGAGACCATATGGCCTTTGGCCATGGTCTCGGGTTCGAAGCAAGGGAAAAACAAGTAAGGATTCGAGTTGTACCTATTGCGACTTACGTGATCGAAATGGGTGCGGGTTACGAGCAAGAACCGAACACAGATGGGCTCGGTTTGGGGTGTTGCTTGGCCGACGGATACAATGAGCCAAATAGGGTTTTAGGGTTGTCAAATGAGTTGTATTTATAGTGAGGGTAAGATGATAGAGTTTGAGTTGTATAGGGTTTCCTTTGAATCAAGGTGAATATAAAATTCAAGGAACTAGATAAGGGTTAAATCAAATGACTTCACACCCTATGCGTAGGGGTGTTCAAAAATAACCGAAAAAATGGGTACCCGGAAAAATATCCGATATCCGAAATCCGGAAACCCGAAAATCCGGGTACCCAAAAATCCGAAATTTATTAATAAGATTTAAAGAAATTAAATATATAAACAATGGCGACTTCCATTTATGTAATTTTTGTGACAAAGAAATTATATTTTCAGGTACCGGGTACCCGATAACTGGGTTTCCGAAAATCCGGGTACCCGAAAACCGGGTACCCGGAAATTCGAGTACTGAAACGGGTACCTAAATCTACTACCCGAATTTTCGGGTACCCGGTTTTAGGGTACCCGGATTTCCGGATACCCGGTTTTGAACACCCCTACCTATGGGTGTTCGGCCGTGCATGGTCATGCAAAGGGGGAAGGGGCCCGACCACTTAGGTGGTCGGTCTAGACTTCATGTCGGTTTTTGATATTTGGTTCATTCGAGTCACGTTTAATTTATTTCATATGTTTATTGTATAACCGATAAAAGTTACTATTTTAAGAAATGATTTAGCTCAAATGTAACACCATAAGAAAAGTAATAATGTTGTGTTGACTAAAATAATCAAACACGAATGTATGGTGTAAAAATAGATGTTTTGTTGTGTGTATGGATGCCAAAAATAGAAATGTATAAAATTAGAAAGTTTCTAAATAAGGAAAGTTCTAGAAATTAAATGAGATTACATACCGGAATTATCGAGTTGTCAAATCACAAGTTGGAGAGCAAGGATTCGTGTAGTTAGACACGATTTGGAGTTAGCTTGGCTAAGGTGAGTACATGAGACTTTTATTGAGGGTACATAGCAAATGATTTTGAAAACTATGGTGTTTTATGAGTCTTTATTAATAACTACTTTTAATAAAGATATGATTGGAAAGAGATAAGAAAGTGTAAATAATAGATTATTTATATATGTCTAGATGATTAATGATTTTGAAAGAGATTATGTTAATGAATAGTGACTAATAACTCTTTATAAATATGATGTATGATTAAGGGTAATGACTAAGAAAGTATGATATTTGCTTTACTAATAATATGTATTAATAAAGCTAATGACAATGATTTTTTAAGTATCAAGCATTGATAGTACATTATACTAATAAAAGTAGAGATTGATTTGCTAGAAGAATAAGTATAAAGTGACTAGTAGTAGAGATGTATGCTAGTCAAAGAGAAGCTAAAGTAACATGATTTTGATAAATGATAATATGTTTTATTTAGTAAAGGAGTTGCTAAAGTCAATATTCAAACTGAATAAGTAATGAGAATAATATGATAAACTAGAATAGATGTATTCTAATAAGTGATAGATTTGATGAAAGGAGCTAATGCTCATATGTGACGAATGGAGCTGAGGCTCATAAGTGATGAATAAGATATCCGGAATAAGACCGCCCAGAAATGGGGGAGCATGAGACGTCTACTTGGGGTGGTACCTCCCTGCGCAAAGAGTAGAATGTCACAGTTTGCGACACCCAGTGTTGGGTGAGCATGTCGACCCGGGAATGGGGAAAGCTTATGAATCTTGGTAAAATGGGGGTTCCCAATTTCCTTGAGAGTTTACCTATGACGTCCCATATCGGGAGAGTTGGCTTCGGATAGGTCCGTTGCGTATGTGATAAAGAAAGTGTGAGCTTGGAGATAGCTTACAATATTTGATTAAATGAGGTATAAGCTTATGGCAAGCTTATTAGTTTATGCGAATAATTAAGTAGAAGATGGCGTATGAGTTAATAAATTGATAAAGATAAATATTGATAATATTATAAATATTATATTTAAATCTTTTGAGAATGGGTCGAAAAACCCATGTATCTCACGAGACTATTTTGTCTCACGTACTACTTTGTTTTTGTGGCTATGTACTCAGGTTCAGGATCGTTGGATTAGAAGGTCCCGTTAGAAGTGGCCTAGTGTTTTTCAGCTCGGGACCTCGTAGGTAGATATTGTTTATCCTATGGTTATGATATTGTTTTGTAACACCGGATTTAATACTCTGATAAACTTTTAAATGTTTTTTGTTAAACCGTATTTTGGGATATTGGACTTTGTAATATTTTTTATTTAAAAATATGATTTAAATGATGTTTTAAAAATTGAGGTGTTACAACTTGGTATCCGAGCTATAGTTTAAGTGAATTAGGTAGGTTTGACCTCCCTAGTCTTAAGCTATGCTAGTAGGACCATATGTTTCCATAGGATGTCCATGATTGGTCTGTTGAGACCGTAAGGTATGAGTATATTAGGGTCGATCCCTAAGAGGAAAGATAATGTTTTGGGCTATTTAGGGTATAATTGATTGTTGAGTCAATCGTTTGAGTTCTAATGGTTTAATATATTGATATAGCAAATGGTGAACCCAAGAAGTGGAGAAGTTCCACGAGATCATGAGGCGGATTCAAATCGAATCCGACTCATCCCGGTAATAGTGGGGAGGGTTTCGGTTTTGATGCAAACCAAACTCTGGTGACTATGCTGCGATCAGAAATTTGTTTCATCAGATGACGGATGAGGTGAATGTGGATATGAACCAAATTATCGATAACCGATTGAATGTGGATGGCGGGATGATTCTAAATCTCGCGGTGGAAGTAAGTCTTCGGGTAGCAAGACCCGTACTGAGAAGTCAATGACCGAAGAGACTGATGATTCAGAGTCAGAGGAAACAGAATGATGCACCTACAAGACATTCATTTCGTGCAACCCCGGAGTGTATTATGGAAGTTCGGAACCGAAGGTGACGATGTGTTGGATTCGGTAAACTGAGCAAGTACTAGAAAGTAGCAAGTGTTCGAAGAAAGATATGGTTTCTTATGCATCCCGGCAGTTAAAGGATGAGGCGTTGACATGGTGGGATACCATGTATGAGACTTTGGGTAGGAAGGTATTGTACAAGATGTCGTGGAAGGAGTTCACGAGTAGAATTAAGGAAAAGTTTGGTCCCGAGAGAGATCTAGAGGAATTGCAAGAGGAGTTCGTGTTCTTCAAGAAGGGTAATATGTCGGTGGGGGAATACACCAAAAAGATTACGGGATTGCTTCAGTTTGTAATCAAGGCTTATCCGACTGAACGTTCGAAAGTGGTTCGGTATGCTAATGGGCTAGTGTAACACCTCAATTTTCAAAACACATTTAAATATCATTTAATCCAAAAATACATAATATTGTATCAACATCAAATGTCGGTTTTACAAAAACGAAAAGGTTTCTTGTTTGAGATTATCAGAGTTTACAAAAACGGTGTCACAAATTATATCTTAACCATAGGATAAGGACTCTAATCATCAACACCGAGCTAATCTCAACAAGGCCTCTTCTAAACGGGCCTCCTAGATCTTCGATCCCGAACCTGAGTACATAGCAAAAACACAAACATAGTACGTGAGACAAAATTGCCTCGTGAGATACATGGGTTTTAGACCCGATAAACAAATAGTCAAATAATATCATTTAATCTTAAAATAATATTACTAAGTTTGTTTTGGGTCACTTTATCACTTTCATCATTGGCCAATGTCAAGATAATCGGAATGCCTCCAATCTATCAACACCATCATTTCCACGGTAATCGGAATGCCTCCAATCTACCGGGACTCATAGGTGTTGGGTAATCGGAATGCCTCCAATCTACCACTAACCTTAAGGTACCGTAATAACCAGAAGGCCTCCAATCTACTACGGCCCTAGGGATATCATCATCGTCATCATTTCTTATCTTTTATCGTTATGAGCTTATAACTCCATCTTTCCTTATTCAATCAATCATGTAACCATCATACAAGCAATTCATCATATATCACATAAATGACTAAATTACTTAAAGACTCGATAAAAATCATTTAATCATAAAAACATTTACTAGCTATGTACCCAGTTTGTAAGTTCACATGTACTCACCTTAGCCAAGCTTAACCAGTTGTTGCGTTCTTTAATCACCAATATCACTTCTCGAGATTTGAATGCCTCAAATCTTCCGACCGACAATCTATTATCAAAACCAATACAATGGTTTGCATTAATCATCTATACTAACTACATAATCCATGGCTAGTTAACTACTAGCACCATTTTCCCCAAAATTACCAAACCCTAGGTTCATAAATCACCACATTTTCGCGTATCCATAACATGACCACGTTTTCCTTGTCAAATTACCATAGATCTAAATTATATCACTTCTATTTAACCATTCTTGAACAAATCCATAACTAGGGTTTATGATTCAAGTCTCCCTACTCAAATCTAAGACTTATAACACGATAGAGATGAAGATTTACCTTAGATCTTCAACTAGGAGCAAGAATCACCAAGATTTGATGAAGAAATCAGCTCCAAATGGTGGTTTACACCCAAAATCGTTCACAAACTCGAGTGGGAGAAAAACTAGGGTTTTGGATGCATTAAATGACATGAAACCCGACTTTAATGCTTTCAGCGACGGAGATCGCGTCGCTATCCACAAGATAGCGGCGCTATCTCGATGCCCGTCATAAATCGCGACCGGTTTTCGCGTCGCGATCTCCACGCGATCTCAAATTCACGTTTCCCTTTCAAACGCTATTTCGGGTCGCTTCTTAAAGATCGCGTCGCGATCTCCCAGATAGCGGCGCTATCTGGGCAATGCAGCTGGGCTGCAGTTTTTGTTCCCCCCTTCGATCTAGTTTCGCTCATAGCTTTCTCATACGGTGTCCAAACGACACGAAACCAATTCCTACGTTCTTTAAACGATTTATCCTTATTTAACATATTTTTGTACATTTATTTATTTACAAAAATTCGGGTCGTCACAACTATCCACCCCTTAAGGAGATTCCGTCCTCGGAATCTCATCATAGTTCACGAAGTTCGGGTATCTTTTCCGAATTTCATCCTTGACTTCCCAAGTCAAGTTCGGTCCAAGGGAATGCTTCCACTTGACCAACACCAACTCAATCTCTTTATTTCTAAGTTTCTTGGTCTTTGTCTCTAATATGGCTTCGGGTTCTTCTATCAACCGGTTCGGGGCATCAACCCGCAATTCTTGCAATGGAATTATATTTTCAACTTCACCCACGAACTTCTTTAAATAACTTACATGAAACGTATCGTGTACAACTTGAAGTTCGGGTGGGAGTTCTAACTTGAAAGCTTGCAAACCAACCCGTTTCAAAATCTTAAACGGGCCAACATACCTTGGGCTCAATTTGCCTTTCTTACCAAACCGCATTACGCCTTTCCAAGGCGATACTTTCAACATCACCATGTCTCCAACATTCAAATCATACGGTCTCTTTTTCAAACCCGAGTAGCTTCTTTGTCGATCTTGGGCAATTTTCATATTTGTTTGGATTATTCCAATCTTTTCATTGGTCAATTTCACAATTTCGGGACCCGTGAGTTTCGTCTCGCCCGCTTCGAGCCAACACGATGGGGTCCTACATTTTCTCCCATACAACGCCTCATAAGGCGGCATTTTAACGGTCGATTGATAACTATTATTGTAGGAGAACTCAACTAACGGTAAATGTTCATCCCATTTACCTCCAAAATCTAGCACACACGATCTTAGCATATCTTCAACCGTTTGAATGGTTCTCTCGCTTTGACCATCGGTTTGCGGGTGGTAAGCCGTACTCAACCGCAATTTCGTTCTCAACTCCTCTTGCAACGATCTCAAAAATCTCGAGGTAAACCTCGCTTCTCTATCGGACACAATCGACAACGGGACTCCATGAAGTCTTACTACTTCATCCACATACAACTTTGCCAACTTCTCAAGTGGCATGGTTTCCCGAATTGCTAAGAATAATGCACTTTTGGTCAACCGGTCAACTATGACCCAAATGGCGTCGTGGTTCTTGCTCGTCTTTGGCAATCCAACAATAAAATCCATTGTTATATCATCCCATTTTCCGGCCGGGATTTGTAACGATTGAGTTACCCCGTAAGGTAATTGATGCTCGGCTTTTACTTGTGCACACGTGGCACACTTAGAAATATACTTTGCCACTCTTGCCTTCATCCCGGGCCACCAATACATCTTCTTCATATCTTGATACATTTTTGTACTTCCCGGGTGGATCGAATACTTAGACTTATGAACGTCGTTTAGTAACTCCTTTCGGGTACCCCCGAACTTGGGAACCCAAATTCGTCCACCCACGGTTTTCAACCCTTGCTTATTTTCCACAAAATGTTGGTTCTTTCCCAGTCGTTCTTGCCTTAACTCATCTTTTTCCATCACTTCCCGTTGGGCATTCGTGATTCGTTCTACTATACTCGAGACTACTTCAATACGTGTTAGCTTTCCTTTAATCGGCTTTTCATACACTTTTCGGCTTAGGGCGTCGGCTACCACGTTGGCCTTCCCCGCATGATAAACAATTTCACAATCATAATCTTGTATCAATTCGATCCATCTTCTTTGCCTCATATTTAGGTCTTTTTGAGTGAAAACATATTGAAGACTTTTGTGATCCGTGTACAACGTACACCTCGTACCGTATAAGTAGTGTCTCCATAACTTCGAAGCAAACACTATCGCCGCCAATTCCAAATCGTGAGTCGTGTATCTTTCTTCCGCATTCTTTAGTTGTCGCGAGGCGTAGGCAATCACTTTCCCCTGTTGCATCAAAACACAACCCAAACCTTTATGTGAAGCATCACTATACATGACGAAGTCTTCCATCCCTTCAGGTAACGTGAGAACCGGGGCGTTACACAATTTTTCTTTCAATGTGGCGAATGCTCTTTCTTGCTTTTCTCCCCACACGAACGCACTACTCTATCGGGTCAACAATGTGAGTGGTGTCGCCACTCGAGAAAAGTCTTGAATGAATCGACGGTAATATCCGGCAAGGCCGAGAAAACTTCTCACTTCGGTTGGAGTTCGTGGCGGTTCCCACTTCATAACCGCTTCAATCTTTGACGGGTCAACTTTGATTCCTTCTCGGGACACGACATGACCAAGGAATTGGACTTCTCGAATCCAAAATTCACACTTAGAAAACTTAGCATACAATTTCTCTCGTTGTAGCACTTCTAACGTTTGTCTTAGATGACTCTCGTGTTCTTCTTCGGTTTTTGAATAAACAAGGATATCGTCAATAAATACGATAAGAAACTTGTCGAGGAATGGTTTGCAAACCCGATTCATAAGATCCATAAAAATGGCCGGTGCATTAGTCAACCCAAACGGCATCACCAAAAACTCGTAATGCCCATAACGTGTACGAAACGCCGTCTTCTCGGTATCTCCTTCTTTCACTCGAACTTGATGGTAACCCGATCTCAAATCGATCTTCGAGAAATAGTCGGCACCTTGAAGTTGATCAAATAAATCGTCGATTCTAGGCAACGGGTATCGGTTCTTAATAGTCATCTTGTTCAACTCTCGGTAGTCGATGCACATTCTCATCGAACCGTCTTTCTTCTTAACAAACAATACGGGCGCACCCCAAGGAGACGAGCTAGGACGAATAAATTCTTTGTCAAGTAACTCTTGCAATTGGGACATCAATTCCCGCATCTCGGTGGGAGCCAAACGGTATGGAGCACGAGCTATCGGCGTCGCTCCCGGAACTAAATCAATACGGAATTCTACTTGCCTCCCCGGTGGCAATCCCGGTAGATCGTCGGGAAATACATCGGAAAAATCCCGAATCACCTTTACATTTTCCACCGTCTTCTTCTCTTTCCTTCCATCTAATACATATGCTAAAAAGGACGAACATCCTTTGGCTAAACATTTCCTAGCTTTAACCGCGGTCATAAGACATGGCAAATGGTGTCGTCTCTCACCATACACATAAACTTTTTCGTTGTCGGGAGTCCTAATCGAGACTATCTTCTTCCCACATAAAATCTTTGCTTGATTCTCACCCAACTAATCCATACCTATAGCTATATCAAAACCCGCAATTTCCATGGGTAATAAATTCACCTTAAACTTTCTCCCATCTATTTCCAATTCACAATTTCGACACATATGTTGAACTATGGAGGTTTTACCATCCGCAATTTCTATATCATAAATTTCATCAAGGAGTTCTAACGGCACATTCAACACCACAACAAAATCATGTGACACAAACGAATAAGTAGCACCCGAGTCAAATAAGATCCGGGCGGGAATAGAATTTACGAGTAGGGTACCTGAAACGACATCGTGGGCTTCTTTGGCTTCATCTCGGGTAAGTTGGAAGGACCGTCCCTTGACTTTTGTCGGCTCCGCTTTCTTTTGAGCGGTTGACACCATGGTATCACTTCCCTTCTTCGGGCATGCATTGCTATAGTGCCCTTTTTCGTGGCACGAATAGCACTCGATTTCATCCAACGGTTTGGCCCGGCAATCCCTTGCCATATGCCCCGGCCTTCCACATTTGAAACATGATTTTGAATCCGCCAAACATTCCCCCTTGTGGTCCTTGCCACACTTCTTACATGCACCCACACTTGTTTGTTTAGAGAAGTTCGGGGTGAACTTTCCTCTCTTCACCGAACCCGAGCTCCCCTCAAACTTCCTCTTTTCAAACTTTTCAAACTTTGGCCTCTCGTTGATTCTCCTTTGGCCCACTTCCTCCACATTCCTCGCCGCACTAATAGCCTCATCTAGTGTGGCGGCCCTCTTTACTTCCAACTCATACTCCCACGGGAGTCCATTGGCATACCGAACAATCCGGGATCTCTCATCCGGATACAATTTGATCACAAACGGGATTAACCCCGTGAACTTCCTAGTGTACTCATCGACACTAAAACCACCCTTCTTCAAATGAACAAACTCTTCTTGAAGTTTCTCCAAATTTCTCTCGGGGCAAAACTTTGCCTTCAACCGACTCACAAACTCCTCCCACATCATCTTGTACATCGCCCTTTTTCCCAATGTTTCATACAAGGTATCCCACCACACGAGGGCCTCATCCTTCAAAAACCGAGAAGCATAAATCACCATATCACCGTCCTTGCATTTACTAGCTTCAAGGACTTGCTCGGTTTCACGGATCCAACGGATCGTGACTTTCGGTTCGGAGCTACCATAGTAGTTATCGGGCTTAAAAGCCATAAAATTTTTGTACGTGCACCCCTTCCTTTCCCTCGGCTCGGGGTCACTCTCTCCTTCTTCCGTTGAGGACCTCTCGGTTTGAGCAACACTACTTGACTTACTTTTCGTGCGGGGTGGAGATTCCTCCCGCCTTTCACGTGCCTTATGCTCATTGAGAATTTGGTTCACATCCTCGTTCACTATGTCCCTCATTTGATTGAACATAGTTTGGAGGTGTTCCACGGTGACCGGGGTGTGAGTGTTCCTATCAACACCCGGATTCTCCACTTCGTCACGAGGTGGAGGACCAAATACCGGTTCAACAAGGTTATTCGAATCTTGCCCTTGATCAAGTGGGCCTCTTGCACTTCTAGTTCTCACCATTTTGCTATAATAAGATATCAATCATTTAGTAGTCAATTCATTAAAGTAACGGTGGCATTGACCGTTCCACAACCAATATGACCTATTCCCTTAAGGTCAACCCTATCGAGCCTACACTTTAAGGCCTCAATAGCCATTTCATAAGTATCCTATGGAACCTACGGTCCTACTAGCTCAGTTTAAGTCTAGGATGGTCAACTCAACCTAGTTCACTTAAAGTATAGCTCTGATACCAAGTTGTAACACCTCAATTTTCAAAACACATTTAAATATCATTTAATCCAAAAATACATAATATTGTATCAACATCAAATGCCGGTTTTACAAAAACGAAAAGGTTTCTTGTTCGAGATTATCAGAGTTTACAAAAACGGTGTTACAAATTATATCTTAACCATAGGATAAGGACTCTAATCATCAACACCGAGCTAATCTCAACAAGGCCTCTTCTAAACGGGCCTCCTAGATCTTCGATCCCGAACCTGAGTACATAGCAAAAACATAAACATAGTACGTGAGACAAAATTGCCTCGTGAGATACATGGGTTTTAGACCCGATAAACAAATAGTCAAATAATATCATTTAATCTTAAAATAATATTACTAAGTTTGTTTTGGGTCACTTTATCACTTTCATCATTGGGCAATGTCAAGATAATCGGAATGCTTCCAATCTATCAAGACCATCATTTCCACGGTAATCGGAATGCCTCCAATCTATCGGGACTCATAGGTATTGGGTAATCGGAATGCCTCCAATCTACCACTAACCTTAAGGTACCGTAATAACCGGAATGCCTCCAATCTACTACGGCCCTAGGGATATCATCATCGTCATCATTTCTTATCTTTTATCGTTATGAGCTTATAACTCCATCTTTCCTTATTCAATCAATCATGTAACCATCATACAAGCAATTCATCATATATCACATAAATGACTAAATTACTTAAAGACTCGATAAAAATCATTTAATCATAAAAACATTTACTAGCTATGTACCCAGTTTGTAAGTTCACATGTACTCACCTTAGCCAAGCTTAACCAGTTGTTGCGTTCTTTAATCACCAATATCACTTCTCGAGATTTGAATGCCTCAAATCTTCCGACCGACAATATATTATCAAAACCAATACAATGGTTTGCATTAATCATCTATACTAACTACATAATCCATGGCTAGTTAACTACTAGCACCATTTTCCCCAAAATTACCAAACCCTAGGTTCATAAATCACCACATTTTCGCGTATCCATAACATGACCACGTTTTCCTTGTCAAATTACCATAGATCTAAATTATATCACTTCTATTTAACCATTCTTGAACAAATCCATAACTAGGGTTTATGATTCAAGTCTCCCTACTCAAATCTAAGACTTATAACACGATAGAGATGAAGATTTACCTTAGATCTTCAACTAGGAGCAAGAATCACCAAGATTTGATGAAGAAATCAGCTCCAAATGGTGGTTTACACCCAAAATCGTTCACAAACTCGAGTGGGAGAAAAACTAGGGTTTTGGATGCATTAAATGACATGAAACCCGAATTTAATGCTTTCAGCGACGGAGATCGCGTTGCTATCCACAAGATAGCGGCGCTATCTCGATGCCCGTTATAAATCGCGACCGGTTTTCGCGTCGCGATCTCCACACGATCTAAAATTCGCGTTTCCCTTTCAAACGCTATTTCGGGTCGCTGCTTAAAGATCGCGTCGCGATCTCCCAGATAGCGGCGCTATCTGGGCAATGCAGCTGGGCTACAGTTTTTGTTCCCCCCCTTCGATCTAGTTTCGCTCATAGCTTTCTCATACGGTGTCCAAACGACACGAAACCAATTCCTACGTTCTTTAAACGATTTATCCTTATTTAACATATTTTTGTACAATTTATTTATTTACAAAAATTCGGGTCGTCACAGCTACCATCAGAGTTTGAATTGAAAGTCAAACGAGCGGCCACGTTAGATGAGGCCATTTGTACCGCTCGAGGTGTTGAAAGGGTGTTTCGTCGAAGGGCACAAGAGTCGGCATCAGGAAAGGAAAAGAAGAAGCTCGATAATTGTAACGACCCGAAATTTGTAAATGACTAAATTGAATGAAAATATGATAATTATGGATAAATCGTTTAAAGAACGTAGGAATTGGTTTCGTGTCGTTTGGAGACCGTATGAGAAAGTTATGGGTGAAACCGGGTCGAAACCTAGACCGAAAAGTGCAGCCCTGTTGTACGAGGGAAGTTCACGGCGTGAACTATAGTTCACGATCGTGAACTCCCTCCAGGGATTGTTGTATCTGGCGATGGTAGATCACGATCCGTTAACGATCGCGAAGTTCGCGTGCAAGGGAAAGTTAGCGACGCGAACTTAGTTCGCGTCGTGAACTATGGTCGAGCAGCTTAAGTCGGTTTTTGGCTCATTTGATGCCATATCAAAACCCTAGTTTTCTTCTTGGCGATTTTGGAGCTCTAGTGCAGATTTTGGTTGATCTCTTCACAAATCTTTGGTAGATTTCACTCCTAAGTGAAGATTAAAGGTATATCTTCACTCCTTGATCTTTGTAGATTTAGATCTATGTATTTGGTGGTTGGGTTGAAACCTTAGTAATTGGGGGTTATGGTTTATGGTGAATAAATGATGTATACACTTAATAGATGGTATATTAACAAAGGAATCAAGTGTATGATTAAGATTGGTAAGAATCATAAGGGTTGGTTAAACCTAGGGTTTGGTAAATCACCATATTTGGGGGAAATGTGTTAAAAAGTGTTATCTAGAGATAGATGAACACAATAGTAGTAGTATGTGATGTTGATAATCTTATGATTATTGTTTTAGGCAGTTGGTGAGATCTTATAAGGTTGACCGAATCGTGAAGCAAGGAGATTGACGTAAGGAATACGGTTGGAGCATTTTATTGCTAAGGTGACAAAGGGGGTTCTACTGTACTGGAGGCATTCTGGTTAGTAGGACAAAAAATGGGGTCTCGTTGGATTGGAGGCATTCCGATCTCCCAACACGATGTTGGATCTCACTGAATTGTAGGCATTCTGATTAGTGAGATAAGATGGGTCACCTTGCTTGGACAAGGTGACAAAGGGGGCTCTACTGAACTGGAGGCATTCTGGTTAGTAGGACAAAAATGGGGTCTCGTTGGATTGGAGGCATTCCGATCTCCCAACACGATGTTGGATCTCACTGAATTGGAGGCATTCTGATTAGTGAGATAATATGGGTCACCTTGCATGGACAAGGTGACAAAGCGGGTTCTACTGAACTGGAGGCATTCTGGTTAGTAGGACAAAAAATGGGGTCTCGTTGGATTGGAGGCATTCCGATCTCCCAACACGATGTTGGATCTCACTGAATTGGAGGCATTCTGATTAGTGAGATAAGATGGGTCACCTTGCTTGGACAAGGTGACAAAGGGGGTTCTACTGAACTGGAGGCATTCTGGTTAGTAGGACAAAAATGGGGTCTCGTTGGATTGGAGGCATTCCGATCTCCCAACACGATGTTGGATCTCACTGAATTGGAGGCATTCTGATTAGTGAGATAAGATGGGTCACCTTGCTTGGACAAGGTGACAAAGGGGGTTCTACTGAACTGGAGGCATTCTGGTTAGTAGGACAAAAATGGGGTCTCGTTGGATTGGAGGCATTCCGAACAACTTGACGGGTCGATTAGGCTATGATTGAATGTGATGGGATTACCGAGGAGGTGATCGATGTATATGAATGTGTTAGGGGTACCGCGGAGGTAACCATAGTATATAAATATGTATGTCTATATATATATTTAGTATGTGTAATCATTTATATATTAATGTCGGGTCTAAAACCCATGTATCTCACGAGACAATTTTGTCTTACGTACTATGTTTGTTTGTGATGCTATGTACTCAGGTTCGGGAGCTAAGGATTAGGTGCGTTTCCTAGTGAAGGCGCACGGGTTAGTAGAGATAGCAAGGTGGATTTACGTTTGGCTTTGGTTATGATATACTTTGTAACACCACTAGTGACTTTTATTTTATACCAAGGTTTTTGTAAATCCATATTTTGGGACAATACTCTAAATGATTTAAATTTAAAAGGATTTTACGGAAATATTTTGTATTAAAAATTTGAGGTGTTACAATAATAGCTTGGGATCTACAAACAAAGAAGGATTGGGATCGAGTTCGTCAAAGCATAGTGGTATTGGAAGTTGTCAAAGTTGTGGAAAAAATCACCGTGGAGAATGCAAAGCAAATACGGCTATATGCTTCAAGTGTGGGCAAGTAGGGCGCCGAGCAAAAGATGGTAAAGTAAGGAACCTCGACGAAGTCGAATGCTACACTTGTCACGAGGTGGGACACTATAGTAGTGTGTGCCCGAGGAAAAGAACCGACACATCAGCATCCACCGCCAACAGGAATCGGGTAAATGAAGCTTAGGGAGCCGCTTCAGGTAATTCATTTATGAAATTATTGGTATATGATTAGAATTCGTTGCTTATCTGTGCACAATTTGATGCTTGTATGAAATGCGTGTGAAAAATAAATTATAAATGGATCATATAATATGAAAAGTAAGTTGAGAGATAATCTCTCCAGTTTATTATATGAGTATATCTTAATGGGTTGGCGACCGGTATGATGCGGGAAGTAAGGGTAGAAAAGATGATGTCATCATAGATTATTGGAAAGCGAATTATGAGAATAGTAAACGTGTTCAAGGAAAGGATAATAGTACAATGAGGTAATAAATTTCAGTAAGAACTGTAAAGTGTGAATGGAGGGCTATAGGAATAGTGAGTTTGAAAATAGAACCTTAGTGTTCGGTGGGAATCCGGATAAGTAATGCAGATGTTTACGTCAGGGTTGTCTTATGCGATGCCAAGTCTGAATAAGATGTTATTAATAAATGTTTATAGAAGAAGTATGATAGTTTATGTTTCATTTACAGATCGGAGTCAATGGGTTGACTCATAAAGACCGGGTGAATGGGTAAAGTATGGATAGTTAAAAGTATTATTGGTGTCCTCGGTGGTAAAGGAAAGGTTAGAAAATATTAATGTTGGGAAAAACATTTTTAGTAAAGGTCGATTAATAAATAATTTGATTGGTGGATAGCACTAGAAGTGAATATGTGTATACCGTGTGGTATAGTGTATAAGTGGAAATAATGGCCTTTGGAAGGCATGTGCTTTTAGGAAGGTAATATTATGTAAAATGTGGAAAATTGTAATTCGAATAAAGAATATGATTAATTATGAAAGAGAATGATAGCATGATGCTAAGTGAATGATGCATACATGAAATGTATGCAAGATATAACAATATTGTGTGGATATTGTTAGATCGGAGGCTTTCTGATTAACGAGATTGGATGAGTCACTTTGGATTGGAGGCTTTCCGATCATTATGACAGTTTGGATCGTGATGGATTGGAGGTTTTCCGATCATCTCGATGAGATAGTTAAAGTATGCTTTGATGTATCAGGATTATGAGGTTTATATCTGGCGTATGTAGAACCGTATGGTTAGGTTATTGCTAAAAATAGATGGTAAATGAGAACTTGGATTGATATCACGGGTTGTGTTTAAAGTAGAGGTATGTGTAGGTGATGCCTACAAGTTTGTGGATTATGAAAATGGATGCTTCTAGGAAGCGAGAATTTATTAGTAGCTGATTAGTTGCGAAAGTTGTATGATGACTGGTTAAGCCACAATTGGATGTGATTGAGGCTTTAAAGCCGGTAATCGGGAATTACAAGTATGGTATAAGGGCGTTTGAAGAAAATTATAAATGGTACAAGTAATTGAATGAAAGTTAAAAAGTAATAGGGATTGGTATTACTTTAAATGGAAATTGTTAATTGGTGATGGAAACTGAAATCGAGGAAAAATGAAACAATTGAGAAAGGAAATGTAGATATTGGAATCGGGAATGAAAAGCTAGGGGAATGGATGTCTCACTAGTATGTGAATAATGCACAGTACGTTTGACTTTATTCATAAGTCAAGGCTGGTCAACTAGTGGATTGTTAACTTTGGTCAAAATTGGGTTTTGACTAGACGATGGTAAGGTCATAAGGAATCATCTACATGTATATGAGAATGGATAATTGATTAACGGAAAGAGGTATAGTCGAAGGGTGCGACTTTGAGCCGTTTGGGTGTTAAGAATTAAAAACTTGATTTTGACCTGTTTGGGTATAATGGAGTTAAGTGGGTCTTTAAAGGTACAATTGTCATTGGATCGTGATTGGAAAAGTTAATTATAATAAATGCAAGAAAATAAAAGTGGCATGCGTGAACGAATACGGATTGGAAATCTTTGAGTTGATTCCGATGACGGAATCCTTTTCAGGGATAGATAGTTGTAACGACTCGAAATTTGTTGATATATAAATTGTGTAAAAATATGATAAATATGTATAATTCATTTGGAACGCGTAGGAATTGGTTTCGTGTCATTTGGACACCGTTTGACATGGTTAAGGTCGAAACCGGGATAAATTAGACAACAAAAAAGTTGCAGCCTAGCTGCCTGGGAGAGTTCGCGACACGAACTATGGTTCGCGTTCGCGAAGTCGAGACAGGGATTTTGGGGTTTGATCGTGAGGAAGTTAGCGAACGCGAGGACTGATGCGAACAAGAGTTCGCGACGCGAACTAGTCGTGAGGTTGGTCGTGAACTTGGGTTTGAGCGGCTCGATGATTTCATTCCCGCGTTAGATCGCGGTGCGAAGATGGGGTTCGCGGCGCGAACTCCTATCTGGCAGAATAAAACCGGGTTTGAGCTAGGGTTTCTTCATTTTCACCCAATTCTTGTGCAGCCGACTTCTAGAGAGAGAAGATGCGATTTTGGTGTTCTGGAGCTCAAATCTTCACCATCTTGAAGGATCTAAACATCCAAGGTAAGATTTCTTGATTATTGATGTTATCTAGATAGTTATGAACTTTATTTGGAGAAAAATGGTGGTTTGGGTAACCTACCAAGTTATCTTTGGGGAAGATGACTAAGATGGGTGTAGAACACTCTAAGATTCTATGAGAACCTTGTGTTCTTGATGGATCTGTGATTTGTTGCCTTGAACTAGGGTTTTGGGATTTCATCAAGTTGGAGGAAATTGTTGGTTAAGAATGTTGTTATGGGTTATTGGTGTCTAGTTACGGATAATAACTAGATTTTATGATAACATTGATGATAGGTCAAGAGGACCTAAAGATTGGTGATATTTCACATGTCACATCCCGCCAAAAATGAGTTTTACTTCATTTAAAACGTTTTGCGGAAGAACGGAGGTGTAACGTTCATGACAACATAGAAAAAGTAAAGAAAACAAACAACCACACTATCACGAAAATAAAACTAGTTTCACTTTCTAAAAATAGAAAGTTCCCAAAAATAGTAAGTTTCCTAAAATAGAAATAGTTTGAAAATGAAATGATTGTTCGTAAACTTAATGTTTTATTCATGGCTCACGACAATCCCACTGCTCACATCCTCTAGTTCCACTGCGCCTAATCACATGTAAAAACATAAATATAAAAGGGTCAACAATAATGTTGAGTGAATCCACAGGGTTAATGTTGTAATGAAAGTAAAGTGTTTTGCTATCCAAAATGTTTGTTATGAAAATAGTTTAGGACTGAAAGTATAAGGTTCAACACTCATATGATATAAGAAGTAAGTACGAGAAATAAAATGTAATTGTAGAAGAATCTACAATCACTAGTTTGTTTATGAAAACGTGTTGAACAAGTTATTATGTTTTGACATCGCATGACCGTAACCCCAACAGGTAGCTAGTCTATTGAGTTAATATACCAACCCTTAAGTCCACAATCAACACTTCAACTCCAGTATGTTGTCGTTATTTTATGGATATACACTCCCGGTAGTACTGGATAAACCAGTGTAACACCCCTAATTTTCGTATGAATTTAAAAAAAAAATTATATACAAGATTTTAATAAAAAGGTCCCTTAATTAAATATTAAATAAAATGTTTAACATTTAAAAAATGTAATTAATGCGAAAAAAGGTTTTAAGTAAAAAATTAAGTTGAATAAATAACGACGTTCCACATTGACACTCAGAAATGTTACAGCTGTCCACCGTCCACCTACTCTCTTCCTTTGCTGGTACCTGAAATAATGGGGGGAAGTTTTGGGTCAGCGGGAAAGCTGAGTGAATATTCTCAAAATGTAAACAATCATGACATACAACACATGAGGGCACATCGGTGTACTCCTACTCAGATTCTACTCAATTATTTACTCAGATTTATTACTCAAATTTTATTACTCAGATTTTAAATTTATATAGCGCGCTTGTGTGATTCGGGAAGAGAGATCAACCTCGACCCTCCTCACACCCCAGATAGGCGTAAGCCAAAACTCAGACGGGAGGTGATCCCAAAACTCAGACGGGAGGTGATCCCAGATAGGCATATAGCCTAAAACCCAGATGTGTATTTATTATGTTTTTATCTCTTTAACATAATTAACTCAGATAACCCAGATAGCTCAGATCACAGATAACTCAGATTAAAGATAACCCAAATAAGTTCACAGAAGCACAATTCAACCCTATGATACCCAGACACTAATGTCTCAGATCAGTAATAATAAAACAGGTACTTAGATCAGATAACAAATCAAATTCAGATAGCAAATATGGTGCAAGTAATGTAACACGTAAGTCATGCATGTACAACGTTAAAACTGAATACACGGCAAGAATACTCACCTCGAATACGTAAGCTCCAAAGATCTCTAACAGTCAACAGCACACCAATTTATCTCTTACACGATCCTAAAACATGTAAAGAAAACCCGGATTAAAACATAACTCAAAACTCGTTTTATAACAATATGACAACACCCGTCAGTCTCACTAAAACAGGCGTAACTACCGAACCGTAAGGTCGAATAACTCCAAATTTTCACAGTAGGTAAATAAGACCTATGTATACATTTTATCAGAAGGACTCGGAACCCGAATCAGACCCGACGGGTCCCGAAACAGTCCCGCAACACAGCGTAAATGTGCAGCGTTTCAGCACTGCGACACCAAACTACAACTGCTCTAATTTGCAAACTGTAACTCCGATTGACGGAAGGTCAGCGGTCACGGAAAGCTAACATGTAGGACTACGAATCTCTGTGAGACTGACCTCTTCCAATTCTGCTTCGAAGACATCTAAAAACAACCTGCAACATGGCGGGTGAAATCTGCCAGAAACTGCACACTTTCTCAATTCAATAACTACAAAACGAAACCCGACACCAACACCTAAACGCCACCGGGACGTCCAGAAGTTCGGGTCTAAGGTTCATCGAGCATGGCTCGGGATTTATGCTAG
Organism: Calendula officinalis; assembly: GCA_963853835.1. Classification (NCBI taxonomy): domain Eukaryota; kingdom Viridiplantae; phylum Streptophyta; class Magnoliopsida; order Asterales; family Asteraceae; genus Calendula; species Calendula officinalis. The sequence goes on along the minus strand of OY970835.1, from coordinate 10,380,337 downwards.
GACTAAAGAACTAATGAAAAAGGGATTAAAAGGCATACCCTACGAATTAAAACATACGAACATAAACTAGAACACACTTGCATCTCGCCCATTTTTGCCTCTGATTTGCATCACGTGTGAATTCCACCAAAACATCAGGCAACCAACAATTCCTTTTTGCTAAACCTTTCCCTTAGCTGCTATTGGTTGATGAGGAAGGGACAAACAAAAGCCACCGCCAAGCCGTATTTGATGATGACAAATTGAAACAAATAAAAGCCACAAATTCCTCCAAGTATTCCACAATGTGCCGAGCAACTATTTAAAATCCATCACCAACATATAAACCATTTATTGACGCCGCGTATTCACTATAATTCGAACACTGTCCACGACGGTAGTCCAGGTTTTGTGATCTTCAGCCGTGATGAGAAAAACAAGAAGTGTCTAGGGATTTAAGAGAAAGAAATGATTTAGGGTATAAGGCAACTAATTAGACAAGCCCACTATTTGAAAGCCCGAGGCCTTGTCTTTTTGCCGGCCCGGCTCACAAGAATACAACCCAATTCTTATGATTAACTATCTGGTCAAAAACCCGAGACAAAATAACTAGACGTCTATTTAATAATAACCGTCTAATAAACTGTCGTCTAAATAATACGAGAAGACTAACTATTTATTTACCCAAGTAAATAAAAGAATTACTAATTAATAAAAGTAAATAATAATTACTTAACCCAACATGTCTAATAAATACATTAATAACAAATGTGAACTATTTAAAATATATATTTCATTTCTCTACTAATTATACATTTTCAATTTAATATGACGATTAAATTAAAATTATTTAATTATTAAATTTCAGGGCGTTACAACCAGCAATGATCAAATATCGTTAGGAGGATAAGTGTCAGCCAATAGTACTATCTGCATATCCATGGTCTAGATCCACTAGTTAATGATTGCTGGCACCTTAGTCCGGCATAATAATCGTTTGTCATACCAACGCGATGATGAAAATGTAAGTGTTGTTGTACAGCCATAGTAAAATAGTAGCGTTTGTTTATGCTTTCTACCCCAATAGTTTGTAAAACAGTAAAAATAGTAAAAGGGGTCAGTGGACTCACCTTGGCAAAGCTTAGCAACAGTTTGGACAGAGGATTCCTTCAAAGGCTCCTAGCTTCCTAAACGATATAACTTCTAATTAGACTAATGCTAACACATGCGATTCTAGTTATGATATAAGATATATGATATGCAATTTAATGTTATGTTTGTATGTTTTGTGACATCGAATGAACTTGGGTTATTGGACTTTAATAAAATGAAATGAAATGAAATGCATTGTCACATCACAAGTTGGAGAGCAAGGATTCGTGTTGTTAGACACGATTTGGAGTTAGCTTGGCTAAGCTGAGTACATGAGACTTTTACTAGGTACATAGCAAATAATTTTGAAAACTATGATATTTTATGAGTCTTTATTAATAAATACTTTTAATGAAGATATGATTGGAAAGAGATAAGAAAGTGCAAATAATAGATTATTTAAATATGTCTAGATGATTGATGATTTTGAAAGAGATTATATTAATGAATAGTGACTAATAACTCTTTATAAATATGATGTATGATTAAGGGTAATGACTAAGAAAGTATGATATTTGCTTTACTAATAATATGTATTATAAAGCTAATGACAATGATTTTTTAAGTATCAAGTATTGATTAGTATATTATACTAATAAAAGTAGAGATTGATTTACTAGAAGAATAACTATAAAGTGACTAGTAGTAGAGATGTATGCTAGTCAAAGAGAAGCTAAAGTAACATGATTTTGATAAATGATAAATATGTTTTATTTAGTAAAGGACTTGCTAAAGTCAATATTGAAACTGAATAAGTAATGAGAATAATATGATAAACTATAATAGATGTATTCTAATAAGTCAATATTGAAACTGAATAAGCTAATGCTCATATGTGATGAAGGGAGCTGAGGCTCATAAGCGATGAATAAGATATCCGGAATAAGACCGCCCAGAAATGGGGGAGCATGAGACGTCTACTTGGGGTGGTACCTCCCTGCGCAAAGAGTAGAATGTCACAGTTTACGACACCCAGTGTTGGGTGAGCATGACGACCCGGGAACGGGGAGAGCTTATGAATCTTGGTAAGATGGGGGTTCCCAATTACCTTGATAGTTTACCTATGACGTCCCATATCGGGAGAGTTGGCTTCGGAGTGGTCCGTTGCGTATGTGATAAAGAAAGTGTGAGCTTGGAGATAGCTTACAATATGTGATTAAATAAGATATAAGCTTATGGCAAGCTTATTAGTTTATGCGAATAATTAAGTAGAAGATGGCGTATGAGTTATTAAATTGATAAAGATAAATATTGATGATATTATAAATATTATATTTAAATCTTTTGAGAATGGGTCGAAAAACTCATGTATCTCACGAGACTATTTTGTCTCACGTACTACTTTTCTTTTTTATGGCTATGTACTCAGGTTCAGGATCGCTAGATTAGAAGGTCCCGTTAGAAATGGCCTAGTGTTGTTCAGCTCGGGAGCTCGTAGGTAGATCCCGTTTATCTTATGGTTATGATATTGTTTCGTAACACCGGATTTAATACTCTGATAAACTTTTAAATGTTTTTTGTTAAACCGTATTTTGGGATATTGGACTTGGTAATATTTTTTATTTAAAAATATGATTTAAATGATGTTTTAAAAATTGAGGTGTTACAATCTGAGATTGTTTTCGAAAAAGTAATCGGATAGGATTGTAGGTAATTGAAAAATGAACGTTTTGCAAAAAGAATCACTCAATTTGGTTAAGAAATGAGAAAGTTGTGATCAAAATAGGGAAATTTTGTAAAAATTGCGATCTGGTAATATCTGCTGAACTTTTACGATTCTGACGCAATCTGAAGTTTACGACTCTGGCGCGTTTACGATTCTGACGCGTTTACGATTCTGACGTGAAGGACTACCGTAAAGTGTTAGCACCGTAAAGTGTACTATCGTAAAAGTATCACTGCCGTAAAATCTTTCAAAAAGTCAAAATAAATCTGGCACTCTCTCTCCTCGGTCCTCATAGCTATAACGACGTCATTTTTAGAAAAAGGTACAAAAAAAAATAATATCAAATCTGACACACCTCCTTTCAAATCATAATTTCAGTTTTCGAATACTTCCTCCGATTCAAAATAAGTGATACACTTTGAAAAGTTACCTTATTTGGCAAAAAATAGTGGGACTCACACCCACTAACTATCTACTTTAACAAAGTGAAATAACCACCAGGGCCACCAGGGCAACTGCCCAGGGCCCACTGAGTTTAAGGGCCCAATTTCATATTATTTTCCCAGTCTATAAATAAGTCCAATATCCGATTAAACTCTAAGGCCCAAATATCTAAGGCCCAAAGTCCATTCTCCAAGTCATAATTTGTAGGCCTGATTAGTGGTGCACATCCAAACTGGTTTTTTAACCGAACCAATTTTAAAACCGGTTTAAAACCGGTTTTTTACCCTAACGAGCGGATCGGTTTCGTAACTGGCGGATCAAAACCGGATACACATATTCAAGTGCGAACCGGATTCAAAACCGGTTTGTGCACCTCTAGGCCTGATGCGTCAGAACGCTTACACATAGTTAAAACCGGTTTTTACCCTAACGAGCGGATCGGTTTCTTATCAGATTCTTCTTGACGACGGTTCACAGTGATAACAATTCACAGGCTCACCGGCGTTCTTCTTCTTGCCAGCGACGGGCGGCGGAGACTAAGGTAGTAAATCGTTCGTATCTGATTAGCGCACAAATATATCTTTCTTTCAACTCTGATTTTTGATTTCTTGATTTCGTTGACAGTTATATCATCAATCGCTATTATCTACTTTCTTGATTTCGTTCAGTCGTTCGTGGCTGTTGCTGTTCTTCCCGGTTCCCACTTAGGTGTATCAATTCCAATTATTTATTTCTTTGACTAACTGTTAATTTGACTTGCTTAATTTATTGCTTGTTTGCCTAATTGATTATATTTTTTTGCCTAATTGCCTTGTTAATTTAACTTAGCTTATATAATGATTCACAAAATGGTGGCACATCTAATTGTAAACAATGGATATATATGTAGTGTTCAGTTGTTTTGAGGTTTTTCCTTTTTATAAGGCTTGTCATATGGTGTTATTTGGTGTATAAATTTTCATGAAATATATATATATATATTCCTTTTGGTTGTTTAGGTGACGGTGATGGTATTGACGAAACTCTTTTCCTCATCTAACTTTTTTTTTGCAAAAACTAAAAAAATGTTATCTGTGGAAAAAATTTACTATATGGAGCCCCTGTTAGGATTCTGCCCAGGGCCTAACAATTGATTGAAACGGCCCTGACTGCCACCACGATCGATCACCTTCATTCATCATCTACGGTAGTTTTCCCTTTTCCGGCCAACCACCAACTCCACAGATTCACGACGCCATCACACATACCCCATTCTTCTCCGGCGAATTGTACAAGTATTGTTGTTTTTTGTTCCTTTGAAGTCCTATTCTGAGCTCATCGTGCATTCCGTGGTGGGGGGAGGGTTGGGTTCTTTTGATTTTCAATTGTAGCAATGGGCAAATTCAAGTTACAATCGGATGATGACGGCTGGACTTGGAGAATCGGTAACAAAGCGGGTTTTAAAAACCCTGATAAGCTTGTTAGCAAAGAACAATCCGCGTTTATAAAAGGGAGACAAATTCTTGAGGCCCGTTAATGATTAGTGAGATAATGGATTGGTATAAAATGAAGCGGAAAAAACTTTTACTATTTAAAGTCGATTTTGAAAAGGCTTATGATTCTTTAAGTTGGGAATTCCTTGATTTTATTATGATGAATATTGGTTTTAGCGTTAAGTGGCATGGGTGGATCCGGGAATGTCTTTCCTCCGCAAATCTTTTGGTTCTTATAAATGGAAGCCCCACGGAGGAATTCAATATGTATCGCGGTTTACGTCAAGGGGACCCTCTTTCTCCGTTTTTATTCATTGTAGCTATGGAAGGTTTGCATGTGACGATAGAAAAAGCCGTGCAAGACAAATGTTTTGAGGGTGCGTCTATTGGTACTGATAATCTTAGAGTGTCTCACCTTTTTTATGCGGATGATGTTGTTTTTATTTCGGAATGGCACCAATCTAATATGGAAGGGATCACTTCTATTCTTCCGGATTTTTATGAAATATCGGGTCTTAAACTTAATATGAACAAATCTCATTTTTTTGTGAAGTAAATGGTTGTAGCAAAGGAAGCATTCCTTTTGATTATCTCGGTATCAGACTCGGGTCCCGCACGTCTAATTCTTGAGAGGTTATTTGCGATAGAGTAAGAAAAAAAACTTTCATCTTGGAAGTCTAATATGTTATCCATAGGTGGTCGTCTTACTCTTATAAAATCAGTTCTAGGAAGTCTAGGCATCTATTGGATGTCTATTTTTAGAGCTCCGCGTTCTATCATTGATAAGTTGGAAAAAATGCGAGCTAAATTTTTTTGGGGTGGTAATGATAATGTTTCAAAAATGGCTTGGATCAAATGGAATTCGTGTTTAGCTTCTAAAGATCGGGACGGATTAGGCATAGCTAGCCTTGAGGCTATGAATCTTGCACTTCTTTTAAAATGGAGATGGCGGTTTTTCCATGAAAAAGATGCAATTTGGTGCCGGATCATTCAATATATTTCTGGTAGTGACGGTGGTTTCGGGTCTTCTTCTCATTCTCGGTTAAAAAAAGGTACATGGGCTAAAATCATTGGTTCCGTTAATTATTTACATGAAAAAAGAATTGTTGACTACAATGCCATTCATTATAAAGTGGTTAGTGGGGACTCAATCAGATTTTGGACCGACAATTGGATTTATGATTTACCTCTTTGTCAATTATGGAATCGAATCTATCGGCTGAATTAAATGCTCACTATTTGGTTAACGATAGGTGGATTGATGGTAATTGGAGGTTTAATTGGAGAAGAAACATAAGAGGTGGGGTGGAACAAGAACAATATGAAAATCTGGTTGAACTTTTAAATGATACCCGATTATCTGAGGGCATCGACAAAATCTGTTGGAACTTGGGGGAATATAATGAGTTTACGGTTGGTGATACGCGTAAACATATTAATAATATTCTTTTCCCTGGAATGGTTTCAACTTTGAAATGGTGCAATTATGTTCCGATTAAGGTTAATATTTTCATATGGAAAATGCACTTAGACCGTCTTCCTACTAGATTGAATCTCTCGAAAAGGGGTTTAGAAATTGAATCTATTATGTGCCCGGTTTGTAATTCTTACATGGAATCTATTTCACATCTTATTTTTTCTTGCGAGACAGCTAGTGACGTTTGGAAATCTATATTCAAATGGTGTGATATTGAGTTTTGGAACAGTGGTTCTTTTGAACAATGGGAGGAGATGTGCGAAACTTTTCAAATGTGAATAATAAGAGGATTAAGCTTCGAGCAATTGGTTTCACCACTTGTTGGATGTTTTGGCGTTTTAGGAATTCTTTGTTATTTGATAGTGTAAATTTCATAAGTCTAATTTAGTTGATAGCATAATGTTGTTTTCTTTTTATTGGTTTACCCACCGAAATCATAAAATTCGGATTTCGTGGGTTGACTGGTTGAAACGTCCTTTGTAATGTTTTTAGTCTAGCAATTTGCTAGACTCTAGTGTTTTTTAATATATTTTCGTGGAGGTTCTCGGGAGGGTGATGACAATGCCGAAGCTCGATCCGTGTCCTTTTTTTTTGCTGTTCAAAAAAAAAAAAAAAAAAAAAATGAACGCAACAATCACGTTCCAAAATCACTAAAATCCAGAATTGTAATTGGTAACAAAATCACGTGCTTATTGTTAAAACTCAAAATCATTAAAATTCATTTTTCAAGTGATATTTTTTCTTCCCCACGCATTCATGACTTGTACCTCAAATTCAATTGTACCTTGAGTTAAGCCCATACAAAATAAGACTTAATTCCTACCAGTAAAACAATTAATTGTGAAGTATTAAAGTCGTGTTTTTAATTCTTGAGATATTAATTCATCAAAATTAGAATTACAAAAAGACTAGCTGTCTATTGCCACATATTTTTTAGATTCATAAACCAAATCGTTTTATCATATCATTTTATTTGCAAAATTTCACATTTAAAAAGTTCAGAAGTTGTAGTGATCCAAATCAATACTTATTGGTTTAGGAGGAAGGAATTTGCTAGACTTGAAAGGTGTGAAAAACATAAACTACAACTTTAAAAGTATATTATACAAGTTATTGTAGCACAATCAAATTTAACCATCACTTTTGTTTGTTGAAAAGTGTCAAGAAAAATATAATTGTATGCATCCTTTTGTTTTACAACACTTTGTTTGTCTAGTAATGTATGCATGCTAATTGAATGTGCCGATTAATGAAAACTGATTATATTACACTTCTCTTTTGTGCATGATAAAATATATGTGATTGATTAAATTGCTAAATAAATAAAAATAAATAAATAAAAATAGTCATACAAAATTTAATTAAACATAAATAATTTAAAATTCAAATACAAATTGTCTTACGTAGTCTAGATTAATTAGACATACTAAAATTCAAAAAACGTAATAAACTAGTTATTTTTTTGCCATAAATAATTTAAAATTCAAATACAAATTGTCTTACGTAGTCTAGATTAATTAGAAATATTAAAAATCAAAAAACGTAATAAACTAGGTATTTTTTGCCATATCTAGTATAAAATGTATATTTTAGAACCACTTATGGTATTCAAAATCACTAAACTCTATTGCACCCAAACACTTACATTATCTAATAATTAGAAATTATTAACCTTCAACTTCAGATATTGTTTTTATATCACAAATTAGAGATTTTAAGTTGTCAAATTCCAAGATCATCTTGCTTGACAATATGTAGTCCTAAATAAACAATTAAGCATAAACAAAATACAAGGATATAATTTGAAATCTCTTAAAAAAACATAATAAACACATACATAGAACCAATACACAAATATATATTGGTTGTAAAAGTCAATTCGATTCTTCTGATTTTATAAAATGCAGATATTACAAAACATAATGAACTATCAACAATGAAGACTTAACATTGTTACACTTAGTATCACTCGGTTAACTTAATTAGAGTTAGTTAGTAAAGTTTGTTAGATTTCTGTTACAGCTTGTAATTAGTTAAGACGTGTATATATCTTTTCCCCTCTCTTGTACTTTTGAACAATCGATTGAATGAATACAATATGTTCATCATTCTCTCTCAATTTAATACTCTAACATTGTATCAGATTGAATACGATCTTCATCTTCTTCGTTTTTTCTTTCAATTTCTTCCCAATCAATCATGTCTGATACTCCAGCTGCGTCGGCTGTTCTTCCAATTTCAAGTCCTTTTTACATTGGATCGTCTAATAATCCAAATTCAATTCTCGTAACATCACCATTCGACGGTATTGGCTTCAATTCATGGAAACGATCGATGATTATCTTTCTTTCTGCTAAAAACAAATTAGGTTTTGTTGATGGAACGATAGTCGCTCCTGCACATACTTCATCCTCGTATTCTGATTGGCATCGAGCAAATTCTATGGTTATCAGTTGGATGTTGAATTCGTTGAGCAAAAACCTAGCTAATAGTGTCCTATTTCTTCCTCCTGCATGGAAAGAACTATCTCAGCGTTATGAACAATCTGATGGTGCTCTGCTTTACAACATCCAGCAACAATTATTCTCTTTGTCTCAAGGATCTAATAATTTTTCATCTTATTTTACCAAATTGACTAAAGTTTGGGATGAACTTCGCATAGTTCAAGGTATTCCACCATGCTCGTGTGGAACTGCTGGTTTCATTCACAAATTTCTTGAGGATCAATGTTTAATACAATTACTTATGGGATTAAACGAATCCTGTAAGATAATTCGGGGACAAATTCTCATGATGAAGCCATTGCCAACTGTTTCCGCTGCTTATTCAATGATCATTCAAGAAGAAAGGCAACACACTATTTCTATTCCTACATCTATTAGCACTGATGCTATTGCTATGCATGTCACTTATGATTCCTCCAAAAGAACTCTGGTTTGTAATCACTGTAAGAAATCCAGTCATACGAAAAATCAATGTTACAGACTTATTGGATTTCCACCTTCTTTCAAATTCACTAAACCTAAGAAGGATGAACCAAAGGATGAACCAAAGTCTTCTGTTCAAAATGTAACTACCACAACTTGTGCTCCTTCCATCAGTTGATCAATATGAGCATCTCATTAAGTTGTTCAATAAACATAATCCTTCTATTCAATCACACGTAAATGCTATTATAACTGAAGGAGCTATGAGTGGAGAAGGTAAACCTTTCTGTTTTTCAGAATTTGCTGCAAATGTTTATCGGTCATCTTCTTTACTTCATGTCAATTTTTCTTGGATTGTTGACTCTGGAGCAACAAATCATATGTGCTCTAATAAATCATTATTTCTTTCTGTTACTGAACTTCCACAACCTCATTACATTGGGCTACCTAATGGAGATCATGCTAAAGTTTCTATAATGGGAGATGTACAATTACATGCTTCTATTATACTTCATAAAGTTCTTTATGTTCCTTCTTTCAAGTATAACCTTGTTTCAATTCCAAGGTTTACTCAGCATGAATGCACTTTTGTCATTTTCACCACTGAATTCCTTTGTGCACGACCCCTCATCCAAGAATAAGCTTGCTCTCGGCATGTTTGGAAAAAGAGTCAATGCTCTTTACGTTTTTGATCATAGAGATATTAAAACTTCATTTTCATTTTGTTGTTCTGACTTTCCTCTTACTTCTGTTTGTAATAAGGTCAATAAACAGTCTGATGTTGTTCTGTGGCATCAACGATTGGGACATATTCCTTTTCAAAAATTGAAACATCTTTCTATTTCTAATAACAATAGTATTGATTCTGTTTTTGCCTCTTGCATTACTTGTTCACAAGCTAAACAAACTAAGTTACCATTCCCAAAGAGTGCTAGTGTTTCCAAAGAATGTTTTCATCTAATTCACATTGATGTATGGGGTCCATATAAACATACTACACATGATGGATACAAGTATTTCCTCACAATTGTTGATGATTTTTCAAGGAATACTTGGATACACTTACTATCACACAAGAGTTCCGCATTTTATTTGATCAAAGCATTTGTGACACTAATTCAGACTCAATTTAGTAAAACCATGAAGGTTATTCGTATTGATAATGCCTTTGAGCTTGGCACTAGTAATGAAGGTATTCAATATTTTCAAACAATGGGCATTTTACATCAAAAGTCTACTTCATACAACCCTCATCATAATGGCCTTGTGGAAAGAAAGCATCGCCACATTTTGAATGTCTCTCGAGCTCTTTATTTTCAATTAGGTTTAGGTCACTCTTATTGGGGTGAGTGTGTAAAAACTGCAGTACACCTCATTAACAGAATGCCCACCAAAATTTTAAAAAACAAGACTCCTTTTGAGATTCTACATAATGAAGTACCTTCATTCAATCAACTTAAATCATTTGGTTGTTTATGTTTTGTTAGTACACTTCTAGTTGGTAGAGTTAAATTCTTGCCAAGATCTCATCCGTCTATTTTTATTGGCCATCCTTATGGACAAAAAGCCTATAAAGTCATGGATTTAGTTACTCATGTCATCACAATTAGTAGAGATGTAAAAATTTTTGAAGACATTTTTACATTACATTCTTTGAATTCTACTAATAAGAATTCAATTACAAGTTGTCTTCCTTCTTCATCACATGACCAAGTTGCTGATTCCTTACCTACATCTTCTACTGAAAATACCACTGATTTACCTAGAAGGTCAACAAGAACTAGACAAGCACCCACACACTTAAAGGATTTTGTTTGTAATCATGTTTCATTACATGATGTGAAGGATTTATGTGCACAGTTAGTCAACCTACGATGATACATCCATGCCTACGAAACACTTAAGGGTCACACCGGTGAGTGCATGTAATACGAGTAAGATATGTAATGATACTTAGAAGAGGATTGATTCATAATAGTCATTTATGAATCAAGTTAAGTATTAAGTCAAGTCTGATTAATTACTAGATTAGTTTAACTAACTAATTAATACAAGTATTTGTACATTTACTAGTTGAGTAAATATACAATGTGTTAATTATAGATTATCCATGATATGATTTAAAGCTACTAAAACATATAGCAATTGGATAATATTGTTGTATAAATTATATAAAGGTTATTATATAATTAATTATTAAAAGTATAAATACAAGTATATATAATTCGTGTATATGGGTACCGAATTATTAGTGTATTAATACTAGACATTTAATAGTTAAATACAAAGATAATAAACTAGTTAAACTACAAGGGTTTAAAGTGAAAAAGGAATAAGTTTAATTATTGATTAATATTAATTAAACTAGAAGGGCCCTAAGTGAAAGTCCTTCTATTATAAATAGAAGGCTTGGGGTTCCTTCTTTAGTTTCTCATTGTACACGAAAAGAACCCTAGCCCCTCTCCCAAGTTTCGGCCGAATAGGAGGAAGAACACAAGGCTTTGTGTTCTTCGTTCTTCGTTCGTTCTTCATGTTCTTCAAGTCCATGAAGATCCAAGATCATTGTATCAACCAACTAGAAGGTTTCTCATCGTGTTCATCATCAGTGGATCTATCTTAATCATTTACTAAGGTATGCTTTGGGAAACCCTTTTCCCTCTCCCCTCTTGTTCAACCGAAACCAACCAAGAACCCTATGGTTCTTGGTAGTTGTCGAATTACACACAAGTGTGTGTGTGTGTTCGGGTTTTCCGTACAAGGTTTCTTTCTTGCTAATCTAATCTAAGATCTCCAAGATCCCAATCCTTTAGGGTTTAAGGATTGGGTTTAATCTCAGTTCCGCTTTTAGGGATTAAATCAGCTAGTTGGTTTTAACCGGTCAAGAACAAGTTCATGTTCTTGGTCAGTGTGGTTCGAACCAAGTGACTAGGAGGTTGACCCAAGTGGTCAATCAGTGTTAATGAAACCCTTCAGTGGTATCAGAGCATTGGCTTAGAGATCTAAACTAGATTAACAAAGTTTATTTATTTAATTTTATTAAAGTTTTTTTTGTTCCAACTTCTTCTTCTTCTTCTTGATGTTCGAATAGGGTAAGAACCCTAGGACCAAGTATGTTAAACTAGTTAAGTTTAATTGGTCAAATGTATTCTAGAAAAAACCCTAAAAATTTAGAACAAGTGTAAAGAACCCTAGGATCAAGAACATTAAACTAGTTTAATTTAATTGATCAAAAGGTTTCTTTCCCTAACCCTAGAATTTTCGGAATTAGGTAGAACCCTAGGATCAAGATTGTCACAAATTTTGATCAAGATGATTCTTTCCTTAATTAATTGATCTTCAAAATCTAGGATCAAGTATGTTGAACCAAGTTTTGGTTTAATTGATCAAAAAGGATTCTTTCCTTTTTCCTTAAGATTTCGAGATCAAGGAGGTTCCTTGGACACCAAGTTTGTTAAACTAGCTTAGTTTAATTGGTGGAAAAGTTTCCTAGGCTTTAAGGATTTTTTCAAAAAACCCTAAATGCAATCTAGAACACTAGAACATTAAAATAGTTGAGTTTAATTGATTAAAAGAATTAATTAGGTTAATAATCTAAAACCTAGATAATTAAACAAGTTCATGTTTAATAGGTTTAATTATTATTTTAATGGATTTATTAAAACTAGTTCTTTAAACCTAGAAATCTAGACAAAGTTTATTGTCTATAAGGTTTAAATTAAAAAGGTATAAATTAATTTATTAGGGTTATAATCTATCTTAGAATTTATATAAAGTTTATTGTTTAAATATGATTGATTAGAATTAATCTTTTAATAAATAATATCTATGATCAAGAAAATCAAAACCCTATTTTTTGATTGATCAAGAACAAGATTAGGGTTTAACTAAATTAATGAGAATTAAAAGAAATGTTAATTTTTAGTTCAAGAAATTAACAAGATGTATTTATTTATTTATATATATATATTATATTTCGGATTTTTAAAATATTTAAAAAGGATAAAATGAATTTTAATAAATAAATAAGTTTATACGTATTTTAATTAGATTAAGTTAAAATACATACGTATAAATTAGATGTTATATTCTTGTTAGAATGTTACAAATTTATTTTTAAATATATATGTATATATATTAAATACAAGATTAAATGGAACATTAAAAGATAATGTTATTTTGATATTAAAGGCTAATAATATAACTAGTTATTGTATAAGTTAATTATATAATTAAAACTAGAAAGTACAAAGTTATGATTTCATTATAACTAGAAATTGTACAAGTTAAAATTATATGATAGACTAGAATATACAAAGTTATATATTACATTATAAAAACCACAAGGGTGGGCGCGGTTGGTAAGACTTGGGCCTCCTATGTGGGAGGTCCCGGGTTCGAACCCCGTGAAACCCCCCTTGTGGCCACCAGCCTCCGTTGAAACGTGGGTCCCCCCTCTGTGCTGAAAATGCTGGGTCTCGTATATCGAGCCCAAGCAGAGGTGTGGATATCATTGTTAGTTGATTTACCGGGGAATGCACCTGTTGCTGGGTCGGGTTTCCGGTCACAATATGTGGCCAGTGTCAATGGTACACTCCTTTACCATATATTACATTATAAAATGTATAAAGTTATAAGTTATTATAACTAGATAATTATACAAGTATAATATAAGTATTTTACAAGTCATGTAAGATACTAGATTAATGATCAAGAGTTAAATAACAAGATAACTTTAGAACCTATATTTAACTAGTCCAAGTTAAATGTAAGAGAGGTTTAAACAAACTAAGAATTATTATATATAGTCTTTATATAATAAGGTTATTAGTTTCACCAAAGTATAGACCGGTGATTGTGTTTGCTTAAGTTCCATCATGGTTGTTGGAGCTAGTGGGAGCTACACAAGAAAATCACAAAGTTTATAGATGTGTCATCAAGACATAAGTATTGGTCGAATCTAATAAGTCAAAACAAATGTTTAATTTTATTATTAGACATATGAAAAACTAGGTGTGTTAAACTAGATTTATGATTCAAGTTTATGAATCGTGAAAGAATTAAAAGTTTAACATAAGTTTTAAGTTTTTCAAGAAATATAAAACAAGTAAGTTTTATTCTAGATAATGTTTTTTCACAAAACCTAGTAAAACGTTTTGTACACCTCGTTTTTAGGTATACATATAAAACGCGCAAATTCTTGAAACTATAAGTTTTAAGAAAAGTTCTTAAGGTTTAAAAAGGTGTCTTGTTGAATTCTTAAATTCACATGTCACACATTTTAAAAAAGGATTAAGATAGGAATAAGGTTTAAGTTTAGTTCAAGACTTAAACAAACCCAAGAAACTCTTAGATCTAAGAACTATCCACCTAATGGAACACCTCACTTGTTCAACGATATTCATATTGTAAGGATAAAGAACCTTAGATATGGATTCAAATCATTGCGAGTGTTAGGGTGCGTAAGGTTCTGTCTAGGGAGTCCGGCCCAGAGCATCGCACTGTCTTAGATGGTCTGATCTACTTTGGTGATAATCGGGAGTCCCGGCCCAAAAAGTACTTGAGTAGAATAAACATACTAGACTTTATTACTAACTTAGAAATGTACAATTAGATTGTACAAGGTTGTAATAAGTTATAAGTCTAAAGATTCTACGACCCCTAGGAATCGTGTCAAGTCTTGATACGATCGGTAAGGATGTTACCTACCAGAAATAGCATGTCTCGTCGGGAAGTGCCCAAACCTTGCGGCGAAAAATATTAACTATGGGTTTATACTATATTTTAGAGAATGTTTATTGATGATTACTAGTTAAACTGGGTTTGATTTGTAGATGGCAGCAACAACCACAACGACAAGTACCAATAATCTCTCACTTCGCTCAATCCTCGAAAAAGACAAGTTGACTGGGTCAAACTTTCTCAACTGGGAGCGCAATCTTCGCATTGTGCTCAGGCATGAGAGAAAGTGGTATGTCTTGGAAAGAGCAGTACCTAATGTCCCTGCCGCTAATGCTAGAGCTGAAGCAAGGCAAGCTTATGATAAGCATGTCAGTGATGCGCTCGATTTGAGCTATTTAATGCTCGCAACCATGAGTCTAGAATTACAAGCAGTACTTATGGATGTGCCTGCATTTGAGATGATCCAGCAACTTAGGGATTCATTTCAAGAACAAGCTCGCACTGAGAAGTTCGACATCAATCGAGCCTTCAACTCTTGCAAGATGGTCAAAGGAACACCGGTGAGTGCCCACGTCATGAAAATGAAAGGGCAGATGGATCACCTGGCTAGACTTGGTCACCCCATACCGTTGCAAATGGCAACAGCCACTATACTCAATTCATTGTTTGATGACTACAAGCCTTTTGTGGTCAACTACAATATGCATAATATGGAGAAATCCATTGATGAGCTACATTCCATGCTCAAGACAGCTGAATTGAGTTTAGGGACCAAATCTAAGGATGTTCTAATGATCGGCAATAGCAGTGGCGGTGGCAAGAAGAGAAAATGGCATGGTGGTAAAGGAAAGGGTAAAACCAATCCTAACCAAGCAGTGCCAAATGGTAAAAGTGTCAAACAAAATGTCAAGAAGGTTAAGCCTAACACAGCGAGGGCCGAGAATCGGTGCTTCAAGTGTGGTGAGGCTGGGCATTGGAAAAGGAATTGTCCAAAGGGTGCAAGTGGTGGTGGAGGAAATGCAAGTTCCTCAGGTAACACAACCACACTTCTTAATCACTTTTAAGATACTTGTAAAGTACATTACGAGTAATCTAACTTTTGTAATCGTTTATTGCAGGAGCAGATGGAAAGTGAAGGTGACCAGCATGAGA
The DNA here is from genome assembly GCA_963853835.1 of Calendula officinalis. Lineage (NCBI taxonomy): Eukaryota > Viridiplantae > Streptophyta > Magnoliopsida > Asterales > Asteraceae > Calendula > Calendula officinalis. The sequence goes on along the minus strand of OY970835.1, from coordinate 10,364,389 downwards.
TGGTGATTCCACGAGCAACAAGATTTTATAATTCAGTATTTTATGGATTCAGTAAAAACAATTTTATTTTATTGTTGGATAATTTTTATTTCTATGTTAAAACAAGGTTTTTGGTTTTAATCAATAAGAATCCATGGTTGAATTATATTATGTGTGTGCATGTGTGATAATTACACTAGTCAAGTTTTATGACTAGATTGTAAGTCGAGTTTTGATTTACTTTATATTTCATGATTCTTTTATACTTGTTTGATTGTTGTATGAGTAATGTCTTAGATAGCTCAAATACTTAGATACTAGAAATTAGAAGTTTCTTCTAAAGTATTTAAGAGATTTTATGAAGAGCATAAGGTTCAAAAGTTATTGAACTTAGTTAAAACATTTTGAGTATTAAATTACTTATGATAGTACGTTTTAAATATTAGTATTAATATAATAATATGATTATATTGGATATAATCAAGGTAGACTTTAAAGAGTATTATTATAAGTCTTTTACACTTGTAATAAAGGAATATAATGAGGTCATAGTTCCTTAATAGGAATAATTGGATATTCGCAAAATCCAAGTGAAATGACTTAGACATTAAATGAACTCTTAAAAGAGACAAACTATATTAAAGTATTTAAGAATTAAAAGGTATTGTTGCAAGTCTTTTATACTTGTAATAAATACAATATTTAATCAAGTCATAATTCCCTAATAGGAATAATGGATATTTGAGAAATCCAAGAAATGACTTTGGCATTAAATAAGATTCTTAAAAGAATACTCATATGTTTAAGAATTGGAAGTATCATTTCAAGTGTCTTAAACTTGTTAGATACAGTAATCAATGAAAGTCATGATTCCCTTCAAAGGAATGTTGGATATTCACAAATCCAAAGAATGACTTTGATAATTGATTAATTCTTAAAGGATTAAACTATAAGTTTTGACTCGGTCAAAAGTAGTAGTTTAAGCAATGCTTTTATTCCATAAAATTTAGTTGGAGCTATGACTAACATATTTATTAGAGGTACTAATGAAATATAGAAAGTTAGTTAGGACATTAACAACAAGGAATTACCAAGTCGTTAGCCAAAGAGTTAAGAGAAATAAATGATAATTGATTAGATTATTGCAAACCTAATAGCGTGATCACAAGTCTTGTGATTAATTATTGCATAACTAATAGGATGTTCACATTCCAGTGAACAAGTTAATCATTTAAGGAAATTTCTTTAACTAGTAAGAGTATCGACAAATCAAGTAGCTAAAAGAGATTTAGTTACAAGGCAAGTTTTATAGATTCAAGAAACTAAAGGAGTAATTTTCCAATCCTCCTATGTTTTACGAATCATATAAAAAGAGCAAGACTAGAATATGTTCTAAATGTTGCATGAACAATATCTAGCAAAGACAAAAGTAATAGTATTCTTAAATACTCGTCTTATGTCTTTAGTTTAATAGAAATGACTAATTGTAATTAGTGATAAAAGTTACAATTAAGAGTCATTGAGCAATCAACACAAACGCAAAGAATAAGTAATTATCCAGTAATAATTCAGTATCTATGTCCAGTGAGGAATAATACATGAGTTAGTATCATTGTTACTCAGAATTCGTATGTTTTACAAACATCCATGAATAAAAGTCTATTAATTCAAAAAGATATAAATCCGTGACTACTCTTCTTGGTGGGAACCTTGATGGGACGTTAACGTCATCGTGGTATTTGGTGGTAGATTCGATGTTCTTCGAAGATAGCTACACAAGTTTTGTGTAAACCAAATATCGGTGATATTCTGTTGGAGCTCGACGAATATTGAATTGACCACCGTGATAATACTTCGTGGTTGAAAAATTCAAAAGTATTATTCACTAGGATTGTCCTTAAGCCTGAGGTATTTGGTTTGAGATACATTGACTAATGTGCTTTGGTTCGTCTTAGACAATTCTGAAATATGGTTGTCATACGAGGCCTTACTGGGTATAAAGGAATTTGTATTTTGAATCGAAATATAACAAGATGGTAATTGCACCTCCTTTTTAGGAGAGATATTTATAGGTCCTTTGACATGATGAGATAACTGGAAAGTGCATGGCCATGCCCAAACGAACAGATTTGTTCTTTGTCGTTTATCACAACAGTTTGAATCAAGAAGTCATTAAATGATTTCGAATACAGGAGTTGATACCTTCTACCATGCTCGTATTCGTCATCACAAATATCGTGCTGCAAGGGATAAACCTAACACAGTTGCCCAAGAAGTAAAGACAGAGTGTTCTTTACTAGGAGACGCTATTAAAGAGTTTTTGCAAAACTATACCTGGGTTACGTAAGCTGTTTTTATGGGGTTGGTTACCTACATGCCCATCTAGAAGGCCACTGTAGCTCGTATCATTAAGATAAAGGTTACAAACTTGCACAAGTGGGAGTCTGAAGGATTTATGTGCACAGTTAGTCAACCTATGATGATACATCCATGCCTACGAAATACTTAAGGGTCACACCGGTGAGTGCATGTAATACGAGTAAGATATGTAATGATACTTAGAAGAGGATTGATTCATAATAGTAATTTATGAATCAAGTTAAGTATTAAGTCAAGTTTGACTTATTACTAGATTAGTTTAACTAACTAATTAATACAAGTATTTGTACATTTACTAGTTGAGTAAATTCACAATGTGTTAATTATAGATAATCCATGATATTATTTAAAGCTATTTAATCATATAGCAATTGGATAATATTGTTGTATAAATTATATAAAGGTTATTATATAATTAATTATTAAAAGTATAAATACAATTATATATAATTCGTGTATATGGGTACCGAATTATTAGTGTATTAATACTAGATATTTAATAGTTAAATACAAAGATAATAAACTAGTTAAACTACAAGGGTTTAAAGTGAAAAAGGAATAAGTTAAATTAATGATTAATATTAATTAAACTAGAAGGGCCCTAAGTTAAAGTCCTTCTATTATAAATAGAAGGCTTGGGGTTCCTTGTTTAGTTATTCATTGTACACGAAAAGAACCCTAGCCCCTCTCCCAAGTTTCGGCCGAATAGGAGGAAGAACACAAGGCTTTGTGTTCTTCGTTTTTCGTTCGTTCTTCGTGTTCTTCAAGTCCTTGAAGATCAAAGATCATTGCATCAACCAACTAGAAGGTTTCTCGTCGTGTTCATCATCAGTGGATCTATCTTAAGCAGTAACTAAGGTATGTTTTGGGAAACCCTTTTCCCTCTCCCCTCTTGTTCGACCGAAACCAACCAAGAACCCTAGGGTTCTTGGTAGTTGTCGAATTACACACAAGTGTGTGTGTGTGTGTTCGGGTTTTTCGTACAAGGTTTCTTTCTTGCTAATCTAATCTAAGATCTCCAAGATCCTAATCCTTTAGGTTTTAAGGATTAGGTTTAATCTCAATTCCGCTTTTAGGGATTAAATCAGCTAGTTGGTTTTAACCGGTCAAGAAAAAGTTCAGGTTCTTGGTCAGTGTAGTTCGAACCAAGTGACTAGGAGGTTGACCCAAGTGGTCAATCATTGTTAATGAAACCCTACATGATGCACATCTTCATTGTGATCATACCATTACAAACCTTTGTATTGGTTCATCATCAACCTTTGAGGATATCAGTTCTTGTGAATCTGCTTTACATCTTGCATTTAATGCTATTACTCACATTTCTGAACCTACATTTTATAATGATGCCAAAGGGGATCCTCAATGGGAAGCTGCCATGACTACTGAATTGCATGCTTTAAAAATTAATAACACATGGGACATCATTAAATTACCGAAAGGAAAGAAACCCATTTTTGTCTATGGGTCTTTAAAATTAAATATAAGGCTGATGGTTCCATTGAAAGACATAAGGCACGGCTCGTGGCAAAAGGATTTACTCAAAAAGCCGGTATTGATTACCATGAAACCTTTTTTCCAGTTGTCAAATTTAATACTGTTCGTTGTTTTGTTGCTCTTGCTGTCAAGAAGAATTGGACAATCCAACAACTTGATGTCAACAATGCCTTTCTTCATGGTGATCTCCATGAAATAAGTTTACATGAAAGTCCCACCTGGTCTTAAAGTACCTTCTTCCTCATATGTTTGTAAACTCAAGAAGTCACTTTATGGCTTAAAACAAGCATCTAGACAATGGTATTCCAAAATATCCTCATTTTTACACACTAGAGGTTATCATCATCCCCCTAATGATTATTCATTGTTTTTAAAGTGTACTGGATCTCTAATCACCATCGTTGCAGTATATGTTGATGATATACTTGTTACAGGATATAATTTGGAAGAAATTTCATCTTTAAAACTTGCTTTGGATCAGCAGTTTAAGATTAAAGATTTGGGTTCTATTCATTTGTTTTTAGGTTTGGAATTTAACTATACTACTATTGGTATGGTTATTCATAACCAGAAATATGTTAAAGATTTACTCAAGATATATTCTATAAGTGATTGTTCATCAGTTAATTCACCATTACCTTACAACAGTAAGCTACTTCCTGTCATGGATGACCCTTTTTCAGATCCAACAATTTATAGACAATTAATTGGCAAGCTTAATTTTTTGGTCCATACTAGACCGGATTTAGCCTATTCTGTTCAATATTTGAGCCAGTTTAATCAATCCCCTTGTCAAGCTGACTTTGATGCAGCCTTACATGTTCTTCAATATCTTAAAGGCAGTGTTTCTCAAGGTCTTTATTTTAATAAAGATTCAACTTTTAATATCGAGGCATATTGTGATTCAGATTGGGTCGCATGTCCCATTACAAGGAGATCAGTTAGTGGTTACTTTATCTTATTTGGTAATAGTCCAGTTGCTTGGAAGTCAAAGAAGCAACTTACTGTATCTTTGTCTTCTGCTGAAGCAGAATACCGGTCAATGAGAAGGCTATGTGATGAACTTGCTTGGTTGACTCGACTTCTTCATGAATTCAAAGTTCCTAATGTCACACCAATTCCATTTAAATGTGATAATCAAGCTGCTATACATATTGCTTCAAATCCGGTGTTTCATGAAAGAACCAAACATATTGATTTAGATTGTCATTTTGTGGGGAAAAGTTGCAAAGTGGACTTATTTCATTGTCTCATGTTTCCACTAATTTGCAACTTGCTGATGTCTTAACAAAATCTCTTCATGGTACAAAACGTACAGAGGTTGTTTCCAAGCTGGGTCTTCAACCTTGCCCTCCAGCTTGAGGGGGGGTGTTACACTTACTATCACTCTGTTATAAGTCCGTTAACTTAATTAGAGTTAGTTAGTAAATTTTGTTAGATTTCTGTTACAACTTGTAATTAGTTAAGACGTGTATATATATTTTCCCCTCTCTTGTACTTTTGAACAATCGATTGAATAAATACAATCTTTTCATCATTCTCTCTCAATTTCATACTCTAACAAACATTTGAAGAAAGAATTCCCTACACTTGATTAAACATTTGCCGCAATGTACTCAGCCTCTGTAGTCGAATCTGCTATCGTATCTTGTTTCCGACTCTTCCAAGATATAGCTCCTCCGTTTAGTGTGAATACAAATCCCGATTGTGATTTGTAATCGTCTCTGTCGGTTTGGAAGCTTGCATCTGTGTAACCAGTTACACGCAATTCTTTCATCGAACCTCCAAAGACCAAGAACATTTCTTTCGTCCTTCTCAAATACTTGAAAATGTTCTTGACAGCCACCCAATGGGCCTCACCAGGGTTCTTTTGATATCTGCTCGTAAGACTTATGGAGTAAGCAATATCAGGCCTAGTACATAACATGGCATACATTATTGATCCAATTGCCGAAGCATATGGTACCAAACTCATCCTAGCTATTTCCTTGCTAGATGTAGGACTCTGAGCTTTGCTCAGTGTAATGCCATGTGTCATTGGAATGAGACCTCTCTTGGAATCACTCATACTGAATCTCTTCAGTACTTTATCAATGTATGTACTTTGACTAAGTCCAATAAGTCGCCTAGATCTATCTCTGTAGATCTTTATACCCAGTATAAATGCGGCTTCTCCCAAGTCTTTCATCTGGAAACATTTACCTAACCATGATTTTAATCCTTGTAATGTTGGTATATCGTTTACTATGAGCAGTATGTCATCAACATACAAGACTAGGAAGATTACTATGCTCCCACTGAATTTTGTGTAGACAAACGCCTCGAACTCACTCTTGACAAAGCCAAATTCTTTGATTCTTTTGTCAAAGTGTGAGTTCCAACTTCTAGATGTTTGCTTCAATCCATAAATGGATTTCAGCAATTTGCATAATTTATCATGATTCTTTGGATCAGTAAAACCATCCGGTTGTATCATGAATACGTCCTCATTCAACTCCCTGTTAAGGAAGGCGGTTTTAACATCTATTTGCCATATCTCATAGTCGTAATATGCTGATATGATCATAAGAATTCTAATGGACTTAAGCATGGCGACTGGCGAGTAGGTTTCAGAGTAATCCACACCATGTGTTTGCGTGAAACCCTTCGCGACAAGTCGTGCTTTGTAAGTATGCACTTTCCCATCCATGTCAGTTTTCTTCTTGAAAACCCACTTGCATCCAACAGTACGTGACTGTGGTGGCAAGTCTGATAACACCCAAAGTTGGTTGTCATACATGGATTGCATCTCTGCTTCCATAGCCTCGAGCCATCTTTCAGACTCCACGCCATCAGCAGTCTCGCTGTAGGTCAATGGTTCTAGTAGACTTCCATCATCTTCATCGATCATGAATCCAAGATACCTAACTGGTTCTTGGCGTGGTCTACCGGACCTACGAGGGTTGCGTGTTTCTTCTTCCTCAACTGGTGGGTCTGGTTGGGAATCAACAATTCTTTGGTGAACTACTGGTTCGACAGAAGTCATAGGTGGATCTTTGTTCTCTTCAATTTCTTGAAGTTCTATTTCGTTCCTTGGAGTTTCAGTTCCTAGAAATTTCTCCTCCAAGAAGACACCTTTCCGAGCAACAAAAACTTTGTTGTCTTCTTGATGATAGAAATAATATCCTAAAGTTTCCCTTGGATATCCAACGTAGATGCACTTATCTGACTTGGGGTATAGTTTGTCTGTGAAGTTACGTCTAACGTATGCTTCACAACCCCAAATCTTGAGAAAAGACAATCTTGGCTTTCTCCCCATCCAGTGCTCGAACGGAGTCTCTTCTGCTGACTTGGTCGGAACCCTATTCATTGTGAATGCTGCAGTCTCGAGTGCATGTCCCCAAAATGATAGTGGTAGTGAGGCGCAACACATCATTGAACGTACCATGTCTAACAAGGTGCGATTCCTCATTTCTGATACACCATTCATCTGAGGTGTATACGGAGGTGTGAGTTGTGAAACAATCTCACATTCCTTCAAATGATCGTCGAACTCTTGGCTCAAATATTCGCCTCCTCGGTCCGACCGAAGTGACTTTATTTTCTTGCCCAGTTGGTTCTCTACTTCCCTCTGATATTCTTTGAACTTGTCAAAGCTTTCAGACTTTAGTCTCATAAGAGGGACATAACCATACCTACTTAAGTCGTCAGTAAAGGTAATGAAGTAGCGGTATCCACCTCTGGCTTCTGGAGTAAAGGGTCCACACACATCAGTGTGTATAATCCCTAACAACTCGCCTGCCTTTTCATTGTAATGATTGAAAGGGTCTTTTGTCATTTTGCCAGATAGACATGATTCGCATATGGCATATGATTCCAAATCAAATGGCTCTAGAATTCCATCATCGTGGAGCTTCTTAATGCGAGTCTCGTTTATATGACCTAAACGACAATGCCAAAGATAAGTTTGATTCAAGTTACTCTTGGATCTTTTACTTATATGATAAATGTCTCATTCTATGTTATTTAGTTTTAACGTATATAGACCATTATGAGAGTTAGCTTTAAAATATAAAATATCGTCTTTTAACCATGAAATTGTTTTTCCATAAAACTCATAATAAAAACCACTGTCTATAAGTAAATCGAAAGAAATAACATTTTTAATAAGTCTAGGAACATAATAACAATCTTTAAGTTCCAAGACTCTTCCTGAAGGCAACTTGAGAAGATATGTTCCTACGGCTTCGGCTCCAACCTTGGAACCTTCGCCTACTCGTAGTTCAACATCCCCTCGTCCCAGCCTCATGTTCTTCTTAAATCCCTGCAAGTGATTGCAAATGTGATGACCACATCCGGTATTCAATACCTAGGATTCACTAGAAGTATCGAGACAATCAATCATAAAGATACCTAAATCACTGAAAAATTCAGTGTCCAACAGTCCCACATCGGACGTGTGCTCGCAAATATCCTTGCTGCCACAAGTTGGGCAACACAAATCAGCAAAGTTCTTCAACTAATCATCGAACTCATCCATCTGAACCTCAGGAAGTGGTTCTTCCTCTAGCCTTTGAACATCGCATATACATAAGAGATTCTCGTGTAGTCCTGCAATGGTCTAATCAAAACTCCCAACTAAACATACTACCTTGTCCTGATATACTTGTTACAGGAGATAATTTGGAAGAAATTTCATCTTTAAAACTTGCTTTGGATCAGCAATTTAAGATTAAAGATTTGGGTTCTATTCATTTGTTTTTAGGTTTGGAATTTCACTATACTACTATTGGTATGGTTATTCATAACCAGAAATATGTTAAAGATTTACTCAAGATATATTCTATAAGTGATTGTTCATCAGTTAATTCACCATTGCCTTACAACAGTAAGCTACTTCCTGTCATGGATGACCCTTTTTCAGATCCAACAATTTATAGACAATTAATTGGCAAGCTTAATTTTTTGGTCCATACTAGACCGGATTTAGCCTATTCTGTTCAATATTTGAGCCAGTTTAATCAATCCCCTTGTCAAGCTGACTTTGATGCAGCCTTACATGTTCTTCAATATCTTAAAGGCAGTGTTTCTCAAGGTCTTTATTTTAATAAAGATTCAACCTTTAATATCGAGGCATATTGTGATTCAGATTGGGTCGCATGTCCCGTTACAAGGAGATCAGTTAGTGGTTACTTTATCTTATTTGGTAATAGTCCAGTTGCTTGGAAGTCAAAGAAGCAACTTACTGTATCTTTGTCTTCTGCTGAAGCAGAATACCGGTCAATGAGAAGGCTATGTGATGAACTTGCTTGGTTGACTCGACTTCTTCATGAATTCAAAGTTCCTAATGTCACACCAATTCCATTTAAATGTGATAATCAAGCTGCTATACATATTGCTTCAAATCCGGTGTTTCATGAAAGAACCAGACATATTGATTTAGATTGTCATTTTGTGAGGGAAAAGTTGCAAAGTGGAGTTATTTCATTGTCTCATGTTTCCACTAATTTGCAGCTTGCTGATGTCTTAACAAAATCTCTTCATGGTACAAAACATACAGAGGTTGTTTCCAAGCTGGGCCTTCAACCTTGCCCTCCAGCTTGAGGGGGGGTGTTACACTTACTATCACTCTGTTATAAGTCCGTTAACTTAATTAGAGTTACTTAGTAAAGTTTGTTAGATTTCTGTTACAGCTTGTAATTAGTTAAGACGTGTATATATCTTTTCCCCTCTCTTGTACTTTTGAACAATCGATTGAATAAATACAATCTTTTCATCATTCTCTCTCAATTTCATACTCTAACAAACATTTGAAGAAAGAATTCCCTACACTTGATTAAACATTTGCCGCAATGTACTCAGCCTCTGTAGTCGAATCTGCTATCGTATCTTGTTTCCGACTCTTCCAAGATATAGCTCCTCCGTTTAGTGTGAATACAAATCCCGATTGTGATTTGTAATCGTCTCTGTCGGTTTGGAAGCTTGCATCTGTGTAACCAGTTACACGCAATTCTTTCATCGAACCTCCAAAGACCAAGAACATTTCTTTCGTCCTTCTCAAATACTTGAGAATCTTCTTGACAGCCACCCAATGGGCCTCACCAGGGTTCTTTTGATATCTGCTCGTAAGACTTATGGAGTAAGCAATATCAGGCCTAGTACATAACATGGCATACATTATTGATCCAATTGCCGAAGCATATGGTACCAAACTCATCCTAGCTATTTCCTTGCTAGATGTAGGACTCTGAGCTTTGCTCAGTGTAATGCCATGTGTCATTGGAATGAGACCTCTCTTGGAATCACTCATACTGAATCTCTTCAGTACTTTATCAATGTATGTACTTTGACTAAGTCCAATAAGTCGCCTAGATCTATCTCTGTAGATCTTTATACCCAGTATAAATGCGGCTTCTCCCAAGTCTTTCATCTGGAAACATTTACCTAACCATGATTTTAATCCTTGTAATGTTGGTATATCGTTTACTATGAGCAGTATGTCATCAACATACAAGACTAGGAAGATTACTATGCTCCCACTGAATTTTGTGTAGACAAACGCCTCGAACTCACTCTTGACAAAGCCAAATTCTTTGATTCTTTTGTCAAAGTGTGAGTTCCAACTTCTAGATGTTTGCTTCAATCCATAAATGGATTTCAGCAATTTGCATAATTTATCATGATTCTTTGGATCAGTAAAACCATCCGGTTGTATCATGAATACGTCCTCATTCAACTCCCTGTTAAGGAAGGCGGTTTTAACATCTATTTGCCATATCTCATAGTCGTAATATGCTGATATGATCATAAGAATTCTAATGGACTTAAGCATGGCGACTGGCGAGTAGGTTTCAGAGTAATCCACACCATGTGTTTGCGTGAAACCCTTCGCGACAAGTCGTGCTTTGTAAGTATGCACTTTCCCATCCATGTCAGTTTTCTTCTTGAAAACCCACTTGCATCCAACAGTACGTGACTGTGGTGGCAAGTCTGATAACACCCAAAGTTGGTTGTCATACATGGATTGCATCTCTGCTTCCATAGCCTCGAGCCATCTTTCAGACTCCACGCCATCAGCAGTCTCGCTGTAGGTCAATGGTTCTAGTAGACTTCCATCATCTTCATCGATCATGAATCCAAGATACCTAACTGGTTCTTGGCGTGGTCTACCGGACCTACGAGGGTTGCATGTTTCTTCTTCCTCAACTGGTGGGTCTGGTTGGGAATCAACAATTCTTTGGTGAACTACTGGTTCGACAGAAGTCATAGGTGGATCTTTGTTCTCTTCAATTTCTTGAAGTTCTATTTCGTTCCTTGGAGTTTCAGTTCCTAGAAATTTCTCCTCCAAGAAGACACCTTTCCGAGCAACAAAAACTTTGTTGTCTTCTTGATGATAGAAATAATATCCTAAAGTTTCCCTTGGATATCCAACGTAGATGCACTTATCTGACTTGGGGTATAGTTTGTCTGTGAAGTTACGTCTAACGTATGCTTCACAACCCCAAATCTTGAGAAAAGACAATCTTGGCTTTCTCCCTATCCAGTGCTCGAACGGAGTCTCTTCTGCTGACTTGGTCGGAACCCTATTCAGTGTGAATGCTGCAGTCTCGAGTGCATGTCCCCAAAATGATAGTGGTAGTGAGGCGCGACACATCATTGAACGTACCATGTCTAACAAGGTGCGATTCCTCATTTCTGATACACCATTCATCTGAGGTGTATACGGAGGTGTGAGTTGTGAAACAATCTCACATTCCTTCAAATGATCGTCGAACTCTTGGCTCAAATATTCGCCTCCTCGGTCCGACCGAAGTGACTTTATTTTCTTGCCCAGTTGGTTCTCTACTTCCCTCTGATATTCTTTGAACTTGTCAAAGCTTTCAGACTTTAGTCTCATAAGAGGGACATAACCATACCTACTTAAGTCGTCAGTAAAGGTAATGAAGTAGCGGTATCCACCTCTGGCTTCTGGAGTAAAGGGTCCACACACATCAGTGTGTATAATCCCTAACAACTCGCCTGCCTTTTCATTGTAATGATTGAAAGGGTCTTTTGTCATTTTGCCAGATAGACATGATTCGCATATGGCATATGATTCCAAATCAAATGGCTCTAGAATTCCATCATCGTGGAGCTTCTTAATGCGAGTCTCGTTTATATGACCTAAACGACAATGCCAAAGATAAGTTTGATTCAAGTTACTCTTGGATCTTTTACTTATATGATAAATGTCTCGTTCTATGTTATTTAGTTTTAACGTATATAGACCATTATGAGAGTTAGCTTTAAAATATAAAATATCGTCTTTTAACCATGAAATTGTTTTTCCATAAAACTCATAATAAAAACCACTGTCTATAAGTAAATCGAAAGAAATAACATTTTTAATAAGTCTAGGAACATAATAACAATCTTTAAGTTCCAAGACTCTTCCTGAAGGCAACTTGAGAAGATATGTTCCTACGGCTTCGGCTCCAACCTTGGAACCTTCGCCTACTCGTAGTTCAACATCCCCTCGTCCCAGCCTCATGTTCTTCTTAAATCCCTGCAAGTGATTGCAAATGTGATGACCACATCCGGTATTCAATACCAAGGATTCACTAGAAGTATCGAGACAATCAATCATAAAGATACCTAAATCACTGAAAAATTCAGTGTCCAACAGTCCCACATTGGACGTGTGCTCGCAAATATCCTTGCTGCCACATGTTGGGCAACACAAATCAGCAAAGTTCTTCAACTAATCATCGAACTCATCCATCTGAACCTCAGGAAGTGGTTCTTCCTCTAGCCTTTGAACATCGCATATACATAAGAGATTCTCGTGTAGTCCTGCAACGGTCTAATCAAAACTCCCAACTAAACGTACTACCTTGTCCTGATATACTTGTTACAGGAGATAATTTGGAAGAAATTTCATCTTTAAAACTTGCTTTGGATCAGCAGTTTAAGATTAAAGATTTGGGTTCTATTCAGTTGTTTTTAGGTTTGGAATTTAACTATACTACTATTGGTATGGTTATTCATAACCAGAAATATGTTAAAGATTTACTCAAGATATATTCTATAAGTGATTGTTCATCAGTTAATTCACCATTGCCTTACAACAGTAAGCTACTTCCTGTCATGGATGACCCTTTGTGAGATCCAACAATTTATAGACAATTAATTGGCAAGCTTAATTTTTTGGTCCATACTAGACCGGATTTAGCCTATTCTGTTCAATATTTGAGCCAGTTTAATCAATCCCCTTGTCAAGCTGACTTTGATGCAGCCTTACATGTTCTTCAATATCTTAAAAGCAGTGTTTCTCAAGGTCTTTATTTTAATAAAGATTCAACTTTTAATATCGAGGCATATTGTGATTCAGATTGGGCCGCATGTCCCATTACAAGGAGATCAGTTAGTGGTTACTTTATCTTATTTGGTAATAGTCCAGTTGCTTGGAAGTCAAAGAAGCAACTTACTGTATCTTTGTCTTCTTCTGAAGCAGAATACCGGTTAATGAGAAGGCTATGTGATGAACTTGCTTGGTTGACTCGACTTCTTCATGAATTCAAAGTTCCTAACGTCACACCAATTCCACTTAAATGTGATAATCAAGCTGCTATACATATTGCTTCAAATCCGGTGTTTCATGAAAGAACCAAACATATTGATTTAGATTGTCATTTTGTGAGGGAAAAGTTGCAAAGTGGACTTATTTCATTGTCTCATGTTTCCACTAATTTGCAGCTTGCTGATGTCTTAACAAAATCTCTTCATGGTACAAAACATACAGAGGTTGTTTCCAAGCTGGGTCTTCAACCTTGCCCTCCAGCTTGAGGCGGGGTGTTACACTTACTATCACTCTGTTATAAGTCCGTTAACTTAACTAGAGTTAGTTAGTAAAGTTTGTTAGATTTCTGTTACAGCTTGTAATTAGTTAAGATGTGTATATATCTTTTCCCCTCTCTTGTACTTTTGAACAATCGATTGAATAAATACAATCTTTTCATCATTCTCTCTCAATTTCATACTCTAACAAACATTTGAAGAAAGAATTCCCGACACTTGATTAAACATTTGCCGCAATGTACTCAGCCTCTGTAGTCGAATCTGCTATCGTATCTTGTTTCCGACTCTTCCAAGATATAGCTCCTCCGTTTAGTGTGAATACAAATCCCGATAGTGATTTGTAATCGTCTCTGTCGGTTTGGAAGCTTGCATCTGTGTAACCAGTTACACGCAATTCTTTCATCGAACCTCCAAAGACCAAGAACATTTCTTTCGTCCTTCTCAAATACTTGAGAATGTTCTTGACAGCCACCCAATGGGCCTCACCAGGGTTCTTTTGATATCTTCTCATAAGACTTATGGAGTAAGCAATATCAGGCCTAGTACATAACATGGCATACATTATTGATCCAATTGCCGAAGCATATGGTACCAAACTCATCCTAGCTATTTCCTTGCTAGATGTAGGACTCTGAGCTTTGCTCAATGTAATGCCATGTGTCATTGGAATGAGACCTCTCTTGGAATCACTCATATTGAATCTCTTCAGTACTTTATCAATGTATGTACTTTGACTAAGTCCAATAAGCCGCCTAGATCTATCTCTATAGATCTTTATACCCATTATAAATGCGGCTTCTCCCAAGTCTTTCATCTGGAAACATTTACCTAACCATGATTTTAATCCTTGTAATGCTGGTACGTTTCCTATGAGCAGTATGTCATCAACATACAAGACTAGGAAGATTACTTGTGATTCATCAGCCAGATACTGATAATAAGCGTCAAGCTCATCATCCTGGGCATATCTTGCCCTGGTTGTCCCTTGGGCACCTCGTCTATCACGTACAGTAGATCTTGTGCTTTTAGGATATTCCTAAAATGCACATTTCAAACTTTGTAATTTGGACCAGTAAGCTTCCATTTTCCAGTAAGGAGCCTTCGCAATTCAATCGGTGAGTAAAATGGAATTTCTGACAATACAGACATCTATAAGAAAAACAACAATCGGTTAGTATGATTAAATAAATAAATAACTTCTAATATTATTACCTTTTAAGAATAATAACTAGACTAGGATCCATATTTCACGCCCTCTAATGCAAGGTTTGGGCACTTCGCATTAGAGCCACGCTATTTCTGGTAGGTATAACCATACCGATCGCCTCTTGAACTAGAAACGATTCCTAGATGTTCGGGATATCAAGTAGAACAACAAACATGTACATGTTTTAATCCCTCTAGTGCATTTTGGGCCGAGACTCTCGATTATCACCAAAATAGATCGTACCACCTAAGACAGTGTGATGCCTTGCGCCGGGACTCCCGATTATCACAAGACCCTACGCACCCTAACACTCGCAATAATTCGAATCCACATCTAAGGTTCTTTCTCCTTACAATGTGAATATCGTTGAACAAGTGAGGTGTTCCATTCGGTGGGTTGCACTCTGATCTAAGATTTTCTAAAAAGGATTTTCCTTTGTTCGAAAAACGTTAGCCAGTTTTTAACCTTTTTTAAAAATTACTTGGTTTTATAAACTAACTGTTTATAAATTCCACTTTTAATTTTGTCTTTATAAAACTTGGTTTAAAAACAAACTGTTTACTTTGCCATTATTAATTTTAAAACTTGGTTTTGTTAGGTCACAACTCCCTGGTTTAGATGGTTAATTGATTGGATAATTATAACTCAAGACAAATATTGTATAAGAACAAGATATAAGTCAAATGTATAATTCCACTAAGTGTGGCTTGTTGCGGAATAACAAGACCACTGATCAATTACAGTAGATATGAAAGTGTAAAGTGAATTGGTGAGTTCTCCTTTGCAAGATGATCTCTATTTATAATGATATAGAGATCTTACATAATGGGCAAAGGAGTAACCGAAGGACTAAACTAAGGAAATGACTAAGATCAAGGGATTTGATCTTAGTCCGTTACAAAACTGACTGTAACTCAGTCCTTCTACTCAGTATTGGATTTCCAATACTGAGTGCTGATACTGACCACTCAGTATCAGACCTAAACTTAGCTATTTTATTCTACATATTAATCTAAGCTAGTCTAGGTTGTTTTGTTATCTTAAGATCCAAAGGGGTAAGGCTTTTTGCCTTAACAATCTCCCCCTATCTAATGATAACAAAACAATTACAAAGAGATAAAAAGAAATAAGAATACAACAGCATAGGTAGCAAAATCTTCTTCTTCATCTGCTGTTGATGGCTTCATTCTCATAGAAGACTTCTTGTTTGATTTGGACAAACTCTTCTCTGCTCTTGAGTTCATCCCTTCTACAATTAAGAACTGCAACAATCTTCTTTCTGAACCAAGAGTCTTCTTTCTTGGTGATCATCCATTTCAGTCCAACAAGGTGACTGATTTGATCTCTTGGCAGATCTTCTTCAGAAATGAAGCACTCTCTATCCTCTGAGTCAGTATACATATATCCAGAAGTTGGATATATGACACTCTTTTGATCCTGAAAAACAAGGTTAGGAGGAAGAGGGTACTTTTTAAGATACTTGTATGTATGAAGACATTCTGGTCTGTTGTTTGAGTAAGCTTCAGTCATCACACTGAGCGTTCTATACTCTATCTCATGAAGCAAGCCCTTTTCATAACATACTGCAGAAACTGCACAGATCTCATCCAAGACTATTTGATCATAAGTTGATTTTTTTGGAAGCTCTTTGATCAGTCTTGTGATCCTCACCCAGTCTTGAAGACCCATATTCTGAATATCATGAAGAAAAATCTTCATGGGAGGACTGATTGATCCAGTGCAGGTGATGATATCTCTTCCTTCTTTGGACTGCACTTTCACCTTATAAACATCAAGGTTTAACCAGTGTATCCCCCTTACATTTGGGAATGCCTTGGTCTTCAAGGACTCCTTCCTTCTCTCCTTATACTGAGTCCGAGCAGCAACCATATTCCAATAATGTTGAATATGGTCTGGACCCTTTCTTGAGATTCTATGAGAAGGACCAGGTGTATCAGTATCTGGGTCAGATTCTGGTTCAGCTTTGACTCCCAACTCTTGCTCATATAAAAATCTTTCTTGTTCTGCACAGAGTTGTTGAGGAGTCAGTCTTGGAGCCTGCTCAGTATCACTGTCCATTGTATGGACAGATCTTGTTTGTCTTGTTACCAAAGGAGCAGGTTCCTCACTTGATTCAGAAGAAGTGAGAACTGCATTGATAGGTCTTCTTGATAAGGAACTCCTTCTTCTAATCACCAGATTTTCTGGTTCTTCATCATTCGAGGATGATGATGAAGAACTTTCTTGTTCTACTAGATTTAGTGCATAGTTCACTAAATCTGGTTCTTCATCTTCATCATCAGCAATAGGCCAGATGAAAGGCCTATAGACCACAATTTGCAAATCATTCTCCTCACGAGCAGGTGGCTCAGAATAATTTTGCTGTGGTTGGTCAGTATGAGTCTCCCCCTGAGCAGATGGCTCAAGTGGGTCTTCAACTTGTAATGCTGACCTAGTTCTTTGTCTTCTTCTCTCATACTAAAACCGAAGTAGCTCAGTATGAGGGCATTTCTGTTGTTGTTGTTCTTGTTGTGGAGGTTGATCTTCATTCAGTCTTCTTCTTTTCTCCCCCTGAGCAGATGGCTCAGTTTGATCAACCTCAGTATCTCTTTGTCTCTTCTCCCCCTTATTGTTATCATTGGATGGGGAGGGAAGAGGATCAGTATCACCACCCATGTCCCCTTCAGGTTCTTCAAGAGTAGGGGAGGGCATGGGCGAAGTGGCAGCATCAGTATCACCCTCAGAATCTGCATTGGAGGGTGATTTCATGTGTTCAGGATCATCATCTCCGTCTCCTTCTTCTTTGTGTCCACCATGTGACGATGGTGGAGTTGATGGAAGCTAATGTGGTTGTTGAAGTAGTGAGACTGAATGTTTTATACAGTCAATATCACTACTCATAGTGTCCATTCTGGCCAGTATGATAGTCTGAGTATGTTGAATGGCAAGAATATGCTGCATGATTGCTTGCAGAGTCACTTGGTCTCCTGCAGCCTGTAATGCCTGAATGCCCTGCACAGATGGTGCTAAAGAAACAAAAAATAAAACTGGTTAACAAGAAAGGTTTATCAAATAGAATTGTGGTGTTGTTTAACTCTATAATCATATAAACAGAGTTTGTGAAGTCTGTATTTCATCTGGTTTATGATGAAATATTGTGGACTTGTGCATAGCATGTGTAAGAAGGTTTTAGTAAAAGTGAGTGTGTAAATTTAAGTAGCTTAGTATAGGATAAGTCACATTTACTAAAATGTTTGGGTTTGGGAATTCGAAGCCTGGGATGTGCTTTTTGTTATTTTCAATGTTTATCACTTGGTATTAGAGTGATAACAGAAATGTGGCTAAACCCCATGGAAAGTTTTTGGATTTTGTGGCTTAAGGGTTTGGGATCATTTCTTGAATTATGCTACCCAACTCAAAAATAAGTTGGACATAATTCAAGCAGCACCAGTGGGTGTCAGTATGACATCAACCACCATTGTCTCTTTAAATGTTGAGACAACTGTAGACTGACAATGATCAATTTGGTGCTCAGTATATGAATTGTGCATAGCAGCAGTGGGCTAGCTATGTTGGCCATAAACGGATATATATTTGAAAGATCGTGTGAGACTTTGGTCAGTATTGAGTTGGTACTGGCCAATACTTAGTCTCTATTTGGGAATGAAATATATATATATAAGTTTAAGGGCTTTTTAGAAATTCATACCTAAGACTCTGTCAGATTCCCTTCGAACATCGGCAGAGGTCGGTGCAGGATCATGTGATTGTTGATTTGCAGCACCAATATCTTCAATACCGACCTGTCTGTTTTGCTGAGCACCTTCCAGTGTAGTTTGCTCATATTGAATCTCCACATCAAGAGGGACATGAGGTTCCTCAATTTGTTGAGCAGTTGGGACTAGTTCTGGACCTGGAAGGTCAGCGGTGGCTGCAACTAGGCTTTGGGCTTGAAGAGAGGCAGTTAATGATGGAACATTTGCAGGATGCACCTCCTCAGATGATAAGTTTCCCATAATAACAGGGGAAATATTTCTTCTTCTTCTTTGGAGGACCAGTGGTGTGTCTTCTAAGAACTCAGTATCATAAGCTGTTTCAATATGAGGAGCATCAGGATCCTGTGCAGGTGGAGAGATATGTTGCTGAGTCGGTTCTTGAACTTGTGGAACATCCTGCATCTCAACATCTTGACCAACATGTCCTCCATTACCACTATTATCATCATTATCATCATCATCATCATCATCATTGTCTGATTCAGTATCAGACATGTCTTCTTCCTCATTTATGTGTTCTTGAACAATGGCCCACATATAAGGACTCAGTAGAGGCTCTCCTTCTCTTGGCCTGTAAAAGAAAATCTTCTCACTAAGAGGAGGAAGATCAACCCTTGGACTGTGAAACTCATCATAAGTATGTGTGGGCATTGAGTGTTGAAAGATGAGTGATAAGAATCTGCAGAAAGGGACATTACATTCCCTTGTGTTAGCCCGAACCAAAGCAGCTAATTCATTGAAAATGAGCCTTGCATAATCAATGTTTCTTCCATAGTACAGAGCATGTACTATTTGCATCCCAAATTCATTTATTTGGTCCAAAGCACCCGTCTTGTGGGTCATACACCGAATAATCATTGTAATGAGAATACCCCACATAGGACCAAATTGGTTTCTTTTGATTATGCCCGTTGTTCCTCTTCGACCCAAAAATGGCAATACTGAGCGTGCCTCTGTTCTATCAACGAATGGGTCATACTGAGCTTGGGCGGGAAGCCTCAGTGTTTCACGAATGATGGCAGTAGAAACAAATGCCCTTCTTTGATCCTTAATTACCCACCCAGCAATCATATCAGGAGAATCGAGTGTGGCAGAGTACCAAAACTCGCATAGTATTTCTGGGTAAATTGCTCGAGGAGACTAAGTCAGTGCACGAGCAATTGGGCAATTCTTCAAATAGGTCACAATGTTTGTGAATTCTTGGCATACCCAGGCTTGAGGAATATTGAAGTTGGCTGTGATGTTGTTCCTCGCAAACCTGGGCAGTTCATCATTTCGGAATTTGATTTCCGATTCAACCTCTGGAGCGACGAAAGTGTAGTTCGCCATCTGTGATTTTGATTTAAGAGTTTTTGCTTGCTAAAAGAGAGTGAAATCGTTAATCGCAGAGAGAATTTAAGAAGAAATAATGAGATAACTGTTAAAAAATATTTGAAGTAAAAAAAAAGGGTTATTTATAGGGGATTGAATGATAATTAAGGTATTGGGAACTAAAATCGGCTGATTTGACTGCCTTATCTTGTGCCAACGGTAACTTTCCTATTAAGAAAGGTTACCGTTGAGCAGTATGAGGATTAAGCTCGGTGTGAGCGACGTCATACCCCAATACTGAGTAAAAAAAATTAATTAGAAAAAAAAATTTAAAAATATAAAAACAATTAATTTACTCTTGAAATTAATAAAAAAAAATAAAAATTTTAAATTTTGATGATAACAGACTAGTGATACTGAGTGGTCAGTATCAACAGGGGTGATAATGAGCGCTCAGTTTTAAAGAAAATTAAGAAAGATCAAGGATTCAGCATACCTAATTGCCCTAGTAATACATAAACCTTTCCTCAGGGAGAGGTTTAGTAAATACATCGCCCAATTGTTCAGCTGTTGGTAAATAATCTACCTCAACCTTACCTTTTTCCACATTATCTCGAATAAAGTGGTGTCTGATATCAATGTGCTTAGTTTTGGAGTGATAGACTGGGTTCTCTGTGATAGCAATAGCACTCTTGTTATCACAATGAATTGGAGTCTTTTGAAAGTTGAACCCATAGTCCAATAGTTGATACTGCATCCATAATAATTGAGCACAGCAACTTCCTGCAGCAACATACTCTGCTTCTGCTGTGGAAGTTGCTACCGAATTTTGCTTTTTGGATGACCAACCTACTAGTCTTCCACCTAGGAATTGACATCCTCCACTTGTGCTTTTTCTGTCCAATCTACAACCTGCAAAATCTGCATCTGTGTACCCTTCAAGGTCAAAGTTTGAGTCTTTGGGATACCAAAGACCCAGGTTAGGAGTACCTGTAAGATATCTAAAGATGCGCTTAACTGCTTTCATGTGTGATTCTTTAGGATCAGCCTGATACCGAACACACAAACATGTTGCAAACATGATATCAGGCCTGCTAGCAGTTAAGTAAAGTAAGGAACCAATCATACCTCGGTATGTGGATTCACAAATTGGTTTACCAGTTTCATCCTTATTTATCTTATCCTGAGTACCCATACGAGTGTGCATAGAGGATAAATCTTCAAATTTGTATTTCTTTAACATATCATGCACATACTTACTTTGATTTATAAAAGTGCCATCAGGCTTTTGTTCAACTTGTAAACCAAGAAAATAAGTAAGTTCTCCCATCATACTCATCTAGATACCGAGTTGACATTATCTTAGCAAACCAGTCACACATTGACTTGTCAGTGGAGCCAAAGATAATGTCATCTATATATATCTGAATGAGTAAGATGTCAGAACCTTTCCGTTTTGAAAATAATGTTTTATCAATTTTACCTCTTGTAAATTTATTTTCAATAAGGTACTCAGACAGGGTATCATACCAGGCTCTTGGAGCTTGTTTGAGCCCAGATAGAGCTTTATCAAGCTTGAAAACATAATTAGGAAATTTAGTATCAACAAAACCTGGTGGTTGTTTAACATAAACTTCCTCTTGTAGTTTTCCATTTAGAAAAGCACTCTTGACATCCATTTGATTAACTTTGAAGTTCTTAAAAGCTGCATATGCAAGATACAACCTAATAGCTTCAATTCTTGCAACTGGTGCAAAAGTTTCATCATAGTCAATGCCTTCTTCTTTCCTGTAACCTTGAGCAACCAACCTTGCTTTGTTTCTGATGACAACACCATCCTTGTCCATTTTGTTTCTGAATACCCACTTAGTACCAATAATAGTTTTGCCAGTAGGAGGTGATACTAAGTTCCAAACTTTGTTTCTCTCAAACTCTATGAGCTCTTCATGCATAGCCTCTACCCAATCTTCATCTAGTAAAGCTTCATCAGCTTTCTTTGGTTCAATGGTAGATAGAAAACTTGAGAAGAAACAAAAATTTGCAGTTGCTTGGGGTGGAAACTCTAATTTTCTTCTTGTTTGGACACCTTCTTCAATAGGACCAAGAATGTTTAAGTGTGGATGGTCTCTGTGTTCCCTTAAATTGTTTCCTAAGGAAGCATTTGAAATAGGATCAACAATATCTTGTTGATTTGGTGTGTCGTGTGTCTGATACTGAGTGGAATTCTGGTCAGTATTAGACAGTGCATGTTGCTGTTCATCTTCATTTTGCAGAGTTGATGTGGATTCTTGTGAAGTGTTGGATGTTTCACCTTCTTCATAGGTAGAATGGTTCAGATCATTAGTTGGAAACTCAGTATGAAGGTTCTCTGTTATGGGAACCTCAGTATTAATTGCAGTTGAGTGAGACTCAGTATTATGGTTTAGGGTTTAGGGTTTATGGTTTAGGGTTTAGGGTTTAGGGTTTAGAGCCCATATAGAGCTTTCTCTGGAGTATAGTTGAGAAGGTACTCCATACTGCCAGTCATGTGTCTTGAGCGGCCACTATCTAAAATACCATTTTCTGTCACCCTGCACAAGACACAAAATAAGAGTTAGTTCCTTTTAGGAACCCATTTTTGAATGGGACCTTTGGTGGAATGAACAGATTTTGACCTGATCTCTTTATTTGGAGAGGTCAGTATCACTTCAGGGGAAACTTTAGAGGTTTTCTTTGGTGATACTGACTTAGATTCTGTCCTTTTCTTTGGTACTGAGTACCTAGGACTTGAGAGATCAGTCCAGCATTCATCTCCCTTATGACCAGTGTGATGACACCTATAACATTTTCTAGGTCTATTTCTAAACATATTTTCATAAGGTATTTTAGAAAACTGTTGTACTTTTGGTAGATCAGTATGAGTGAGTTTTGAAACTTTTTTACTTAAAAGTTTAACCTGGTCACCAAGTGTTTTTAAAATGTTATTTTTGTCATTTTTAATAGATGTTTTAACATTTGTTTGTACTGGTTTAAAGGGTGGTGGATCTGGTTGCTTCTTTTTATTTGGCAGAGAAGTCTTTCTAATATTATTAGTGTAAGACTTCTTATTTCTGCCAACTGTGGACCTAGTTGAAGTTGTTTTTTGTTTATCATGTTTTGAAGAAACAACTTTAATAGGTCTTTTAGATGTCTCAGTATATGATGTTCCTGTTCCTGCAACTTCTGTATTAGATGAAACATTTGAGATAGAAGTAATCTTATTATCATTATATAATTCAAAAGTTGTTGTATTAAATAATAATTCAAAAGGTGGAACAGCAGAAGTGTCAAACTGAGCTATTGGGAGCTCATTATCAAAAATTTCTTGCACAGGAAATTCAATACTGAGTTCTTGTAGCTCAGTATAGCACTTCGAGCAGATGGAGGGACTAGTAGGTTTTTCTAAAATTTCATTTTCCTCATCATCTGACTCAGTTTGACATCCAACTTCACAAAATGTTTTAGCTTTTATAAATTTAATAGGGTTCATATTTGAAAACTCTTCAAATAAATCAGCAAAATTATTCCTATTTTTAAATTGAGGATCAACACCAAGTGCAGCCCTCACATTTTCTGGGAATTGTTGATTTAAACATTTATTTAATTTTATTCAAGCATTTCCCCAAGATTTACACTGTTTTTCAAATTTTTCTTTCTCAAGTTTGTGTAAATGAGCTTTATCAGCTAATCTTTGGTTAATGTCTTTTAAATCTGAAAAGTTTAGTTCTAAATCTTTATATTTTGCTAATTTATCTAAGTTTTCATTATTTACCCTTTCAAGTTCTTGAATTGTTAATTTTAAAGCTTTTTCTTTTTGTACAGAAGTTTTAAGATCAACAATCATATACTCAAAAATCTTAGTTTTTTCATTCACTGAATAAGTTTGAAAGGAACTTACCTTGTACAACTGAGTGGAATCCCAATCAGTATGAACACTCATCCTCTCAGCCTCTTTGATATCCTTTTCAAAAGAGCTCTTCAAATCATCTTCGGTGAAAGCCATAAAGGCTTTATTCTCAACCTCTTCCTCATCATCACTTATGTCCTCATCCATCTAAGACTCATAGTACAGTGCTTGATGAGGTGCTCCATTTCCTTCTGCCCTCTTACCCTTGCTCCAGTTCTTCAGTTTGACATACTTGTCTCTATACCTCTTTGCTCGGTATGCAATCTTGTCATTCTGATCAGTCTCAGAAGACTTGGTATGACAATTTGCAGCAATATGTCGAGGCTTTCCACATCTATAGCAAAGACCTGATCTTGGGTCAGTATTAGAAGAGCTAACACCAAGTCTCTTCTTTTTCAACTGATCCAGCTTCATAGACATAAGAGCCATTTGAGTCTCAAGCTCTTCTGCCTCAGCATCAGCGAGATCAACTTCTGGTTCTTCAGGCTCAGTCACAGTATATGCTTGTTGCACAATGAGAGCCATTCCATTTGAAGATTGATCAGTTTTCTTCCAGTTGATCAGTCTTGCAGCAGTATTCTCCTCATGATTCAACATTAGGCCATACAAAGTTTGAAGAGTATATGACTCAATGTTGTTAGCAGCATTGACAGAATTTGACATGTCAAGAAATTGTTGAGGAAGACTGTCCAGGAACTTTTGAATAAGTTCCCCTTCCTCTTTTACTATGCCAACACTAATTAGACCATGAACAACAGTATTAAACCTGTTGTAAAGAGAGGTGATATCTTCATTGGGATTTGAGAAGAAGTTTTCATACTTTCTTCTCATGTTGCTCTTTCTTTGCAACTTCACTTTTGGAGTGCCTTCATAAGTGACTGATAGGCTATCCCACATAGCCTTTGCTGTTGGCAATTCCATGATTGCATTGAGAATTTCTTTGGTAACAGCATTACCAATCACCCCTTTAGCCCTGGAGTCTAAAACATACAACTGACGGTCAGTATCAGTCCAGTTGTGCCTTAGTTTAGGTACAGTTCTTACGCTCTCAGGAGCATTATCAGTAGCCGCAACGGGTTCCACAGTTTGTGGGATGATAGGGCCATCATTTAGCACAGTAAGCATTTCGTGATGAATGGATTCAAGATACCACTGAGCTTTTAGCTTCCATTGATGGAAGTCTTTACCATCAAAGATGGGTACTCCCTTTCCAGACATAATTGGTGCAACAATGGTAGACATTTTTGATTTTGGAGTAAGTGTAAGATAAGTATAAGGGATGGCTGCCAGGGTTATAGATCGACTAAATAAGAGTTTATTTAGCCTGCTCTGATACCAGTTGTTAGGTCACAACTCCCTGGTTTAGATGGTCAATTGATTGGATAATTATAACTCAAGACAAATATTGTATAAGAACAAGATATAAGTCAAATGTATAATTCCACTAAGTGTGGCTTGTTGCGGAATAACAAGACCACTGATCAATTACAGTAGATATGAAAGTGTAAAGTGAATTGGTGAGTTCTCCTTTGCAAGATGATCTCTATTTATAATGATATAGAGATCTTACATAATGCGCAAAGGAGTAACCGAGGGACTAAACTAAGGAAATGACTAAGATCAAGGGATTTGATCTTAGTCCGTTACAAAACTGACTGTAACTCAGTCCTTCTACTCAGTATTGGATTTCCAATACTGAGTGCTGATACTGACCACTCAGTATCAGACCTAAACTTAGCTATTTTATTCTACATATTAATCTAAGCTAGTCTAGATTGTTTTGTTATCTTAAGATCCAAAGGGGTAAGGCTTTTTGCCATAACAGATTTTCTAAATAAACTGTTTATAATCACCATTATATTATTAAAACTTGGTTTTCTAAACAAACTGTTTATAATCACCATCTTTTTACTTCAAATAAAATAAATAAAAATAAATAAAAATAAATACATGCAATATTCGAAAATTTTAAAATAAACACAATTCACTTCTTTTGGGTTATGTCATACTAAATAAATTAATAAACTGATAATTATAATTACCAAACTGATAATTATTAAATTACCCATAAACCGGTTTCTTATAATTTTATAATTATCTTGATTTTAATAAACTATTAAAATCATTAGGTGTAATAATTTTATTATCTTTTATTATTAATTAAATTAAAAATTATATATAATCTAGTCCAGATCTATGTAAATCTATCATTTGATTTTATTCTTGATAGTTAATCAAAAAAAAAAAAAACAAAGATTTACATAGATTGACTTTAATAATTAAAAGAATATACATAAAATCTTGTAGATTCTTTATTCCCGATTTAGGTTACATAAAATCTTGTACCCTAAATATGATAACTTGGTCACCAAGAACCATCACCCAACCGAGACTCGGTGGGCTTGGTTTTTGTCGACCACTCGGTCGTCGAACCAAGCATCAACCGAATCTCGGTTGGTTTGGTTTCGACTCCCGTTTTAATTTTTAATTAATTTATAATAATAATAAAAATAAACCTTTTCTTTTGGTCTAAAAATCTATTCAATTCAATTGGTCATAAACTTGAACGACTTTTCTTGGATCAAATATTCTAGGGTTTCTATCTAAGATAAAAAAAACTTAATAATATATATACATATATGCGAATTTCTTAAAAAACAAGAAGGGAAAAAGAAACCTAATTTCTTTTAATCTAGAACCCCATTCAATCCAATGCTCATTCAAAACTTGAAAAACACATACTTGGCCGAAATTTCTAGGGTTCTTTTCTAGACAAAAAAAACTCAACCGAATCTTATTGAGATTAGTAGAAATCTCTGATACCACTGGAGGAAAGCCTTGTAGGATTCACATGGCGGAACTTGAATCCCACATACCGAATCACTACTAATCAATGAGATCACAAGAAGAAAAAGATGAAGAACATTACCTTTAGATTGCTAAAGAATGATCCACCTCTACTGCACCACCTGAACACGCTGCAAGACCGCGTTGTACCAACAAAGCAACACACTAATCGAGTGTGTGTGTGTGTGTGTGTGCGTACGAACCAAAACCGAAAGAACCCTATGGGGTTCTTTCTCTTGATCGACGGCCGAAGGGAGTGAGGAAGTATTAGGGTTTTGGTGGTGATAAGTGATTAGCCTAAAACCCTTGTCCCTTAGTCCTTATTTATAAGGAACTAATTTACATTTAGGTCCTTGGAGTTTAATTATGATTAATCTCATAATTAAACTTCCTATTAATACTCTAAACCCTTAAACTTTTTACTAGTTAATTAATTGTCTATTAATTAACTGTCCGTTAAATATTTAACTTAATATTTAACCTTCCTCTTAAATAATAATTAACTTATTATTATTTATTCTCTTCTTTATAATTAACTTAACTAGTTAATTATTCCACACAACTTACTTTATTCGGTTGTCCATTATTGGGTGTATAGTGGTGTGACCCTTTAGTGCCTTATAACATTGGACACGGTGACACATGTACTTATCTGTGCACATAAATCCTTCACGAATTACCAAATTCAACTACGGAAGTTGTTAGATATGTTCGTTGGATCTTTGGTTTCTTGTTTACTCCCCTTCAAATGGTGCATATTTCTTATTAATGTGGAGTAAACTGCGCTAACGTGTCGATAATCTCCATAATATTGTAAGAAACTCCTAAATTTGTTCCCGCAGATTGAGCTTTAGAAGAATTTTTCTCTGAAAGTATCAATTCTTTATAAAAAGAATTTATGTAATGTATCTCCTCCCCCTCATGATGAATAAGATTTATCTGTTTCATCATGTAACTGTGAAGTTTTGCGAGTTTGAATTAAGAAGAATCTTCAATTTAAGGAGAAAATATAAGTTGACTATGACGAAGCCCATTGATAAAAATGTGTTGAATAATGATTATACATCTTTTGTAATAATCAATATATAACACATTTTATCATTTAAACCATTAATGTCTTCTTCGTTTGTAAAAGCTGGAACTGAGTGATAAATCGTTGAGCAGTTTTGTTGAAGTATCAGCTACAGCTTTTGATGATCGGTGAACATAATACTTTTAATTGGCTTTTCAACAAATATGAAGTATTTCGGAAGAATTTAAGTAAATCGACGAAATGTAGACCCATAGATTGAGCGGTTAGCAGTGGAAATCTTTTCTTGAATTTGTGGCTTTGTCGATTTGTGATCCTTGATACTTGTTGTTAGGGTAAAATGCTGATAAAGTTTACGCTCCCCCTCAAACAGACAATTATTTCCTAACGGGAGCTATGTTTACTCTGTTAGATCTTATTCGTCCTTAACCCGTGCATATCGAAAATCTCCTTAATATTCTCCTCCTCATGATGAACAAGATGTATCTGAATCATCATGTAATCTGTGAAGACTCGCGAAGTGGAATGAGGAAGAATTTTCGAAGCACATTGATAAACATGTGTTGAATAATGATATATTCATATTTTGAATGAATCAATATATAACACATGTTATCAGTTAGACCCAGATCGTTGTTGATAAACATCTGACGTCTATGACATGGTTTATGGTGTAGGCATACGGTCTAATATTTTATCTTTTAATGCTAGTTAACCGTTGTTGATGTTTTGACCGATGTTGATAATGTTGGAGTTCGATCATCCATTCCTTGCACCATATTCCAGTTGGGTAACCCGGGATCACATAGATTGCCCGTTAACACAATAGTTACAAAAACTGTGTGACCTACGTTCAGTGTTGGCTTTGATGTTAGCACTGGTAGGATTTCCATTCAATCCTCGTGGAATACCAATATTTTTGGTATCACTATGAATGTTCCAGCAATATCACAAAGATATGCTTGGTGGTTTGCCTGTGTCCTAATGGTGTTTGATATATCGTTTCTAGACTCAATTGTGGACAAACGAAGGCGAGGACTGGAGAGACTTATCCTCTTGTTCAATATCAACAATCTCCAAGTGAGATGTCGATAGCATATGAGCTTGTCTCCGTGAAAATGAAACAAGTACTTTTTTAAGAAGTACTTGGGTGGCTGGGGGGGTTGTGCATTGCATCACTGGGTCCATGATGTCTATTTCAATATCAGAGAGCAACATATGCAATCTGATAGAGACGTGGCGACCCGGCTTTTAATCGGTTTGTTAGGGTTGTTCGTTTTCTTTAACCCTCTCACACCATCCTCACTCAAGCTTACTTTTTAAATTTTCAACTAAGCCCTCGTTTCATATTACCATGTATTTAGCTGTATTGCACCCTATACTTCATTCCCCCTCTCAAATTTTACCTCTGCGCACCCCAATCAAGATCCCGTGATACTTGATTCTGCTCACTTAGACCTACGGACCCTCACAGTATGTCCTATATTGTAGGTGGCTCGTGGGGAAGATCATGCCGGTTATAGCAGATCATAGGAGTTATTTGAGAGTGAACTATAACGCTCATGTGAAATTGATCAGCGTTTTAGATGTTACATTTTAAGAATGATGTACATGGCTTTTTCATCGGAAATGTTTGTGTTTCCGGCATAAGTCGTTGCCTTTAAGACTGAAAATTTTAGGCACAGCAACTTGAACACTTTAGGTAATACCGGTCTCACATAGAGTAACCGTTAACAAACCATTTGATTCAATAGTCGTTTGCACAACGGTCGAGTCAATGGTGTGACATGCATTTAGAGTTGGCATAATTTTAGCTCTAGCAGGATTTCCACTCAATCCTCGTGAAGCACCATATTGTGATGCCACTATGAGTGTTCCGATGAATTCACGGAGATTCATTTTAATATTGTATGTGTCTTATATTGTAAATATTTGACGGTGAGATCTAGACACTTTGTGCATTGAGGCGAGACGTAACCCGGGGCAGGAGGTTAATAATTTCAATACCAACATACTCCGAATGAGTGGTTGATAGAATATGTGCTACGTCACCTCATGAATTGAAACAAATTCCTGTTGATAGGAATCTGAGTGGTTGGTGGTGGAGTGCAGATGCTTTACTGGGCCAGTTAAGTCTAGTGAAACATTCAACACATGAATGATCACATTTTTGTGAGGTTGCCCGGTTTATTAGTTGTTTGGATGCACTCAAAGGTATGTTTTCTTGTTATTATCATGTTTTCACATCACCTTGCACTCACCTACATCTATACCCTAGACTTATACTCTCACATTTACCAATCGGCTAAAAGTATTTCCCTTGGAAGGTAAGGCCGGTTCTGGCAAACCATGGGAAGGTATTGTCTTTTTTAAAAGATGTATCGTTTATTTATTCAATCGGGTATAAAAGTTTAGATTTTCTGAATTTTCTCCCCTTAAAAATAATAATTCTCCCCCTAAAATTAATATTTTTCCCCCTCGACAAAACAAAGATATTGAAGAGTTGGTAGGTTTACCTTATACATCATCGGAGGGGTGGAGAAGAGTTTTTGTAAGTACGTATGATTGAGCTCAATGCTTGCTGGTGATGAGCGAGTTCTGAATCTGATTTGATCAGAAGCCATTTTTCGTTGAGGATCGGGTTTCAAGCTGAAGTACTTGAAAGCCATTTCTTTGAAGCTCGGGTCATACACTGAAGAGTGTAAGAGCCATACAGATGAAGCTCGAGTTATACGCTGAATTGTGTATAAGTCATTCTGCAAAACAAATCATACAACTTTTGATACCCATTTTTGTTTGGGTCCGATGGTGTTAGTATTAGAGTGAAACCATCGATAAGTTGTATTGATTTGATGTAAAGATTTGGAATTCCAAGAAAAAATGAAACTCGATGTTTCACTTTCAAATAATTTCCGGGGAATTATTTGAGATTTTGGAGTTTTAGGAATCTATTTTTCTTTTAATATTGTGGGTGTTCTGAAAACAAAAGCAGGATTTGTTGTGGGCACTGATTTAAAAGTTCTTTTAGGTGCCAAAGAAAGTAATTCTTTTCTTGTGTACGTTAATGGTTTTGTCGCAGAAATTGAATTATTTGAAAACATAGAATGTTTTAAAATAAATTTTGATTTAGACGTACAAAGTTCCGAAGATTGTGATTTCACAAACAACTTTTTACTCTTTTGAAGTGAATAAGTTGTGAACTGTGAGACCTTTTTAGAAACAGATTTTGAAGATTTACCGGTGTAAATCTTAATCGGAACTTGTACTGCTTGTTTTCCTTTGTCAATGATTTTAGATTCAAAACTTTCCTCTAGCTTGATTTTCAAACCATCATTTTGATTTTGTGACAAATTAAGATATGTTTCAAGAGATGTAATTTTGTCTAGAAATTTTGCTTTTTCAATATAAAAAATATTGATTTGTTTTTGTAAATCAGATCCAAAATTACATTCAAGTTGTTTGATTTTATCAGTCAAAATATATTTTTCAGCATAAATAGAATCATATTTTTCGATATTTAAAGCATTCAAATGATTGGAGTCATGAAGTTGTTTTGTGAGTTCAGCAATCTGAATTTTCAAGGTCTCGGAATCTGTTTCATAAGTTGTGGTTTTTTATTTCAAATTTGCGTTTTCAAATTCCAGAGTTTGAAATTTATCAGTTAAAATACCAACTTTGCAATTTCTAAAGTATTCATTACTTTTCTCACTTTTCTCAAATTTTTCTTTGTAATAATTAATGAATTCTAAATTCTTAGAATTATCAATGTTTAACTCCACAAGTATAGCATGATTTATTTGAGAAGAATTTTTCCAATAAATGACTGATTCTTTTAAGGTACTAACTTCTTTTGGTAGAGTTTCAATAACTTTATTTTCAGAAACTTCTTGGTTGAGTTTAATTGACTGATCTATGTGTCCAAGTTTGGCAATCATCTCCTCCAATTGTGTGCAGTGTTCTTTGACTCTTTCTTTGTCACGAGTAGTGTTATTTATAATTGAAGATTGTCGGTTAATTTCGCGTGATGAAGTAATTTTGAGATCATGAAGTTTTTCTGTTAATTCTTGAATTTGTGAAGCTGATGACTTTAGTTGTTCTTGATATTCATCAAACTTTGCTTCTATTTTCTTTAACCATTTGTAGTACTCATCAGAAACTAATATTACATTTTCACATGTTTATGAATTTGGATCCATCTAGCTCTTTTATTTTCTTTTATGTTGAAATTAATTTTGAATTTTATGTGAATTAAAGTCCACCGTCAATTAATTGACATTAAATTCCCTTTGTATTTAAAAACTTTCAAAAATATATCAGTTAAATCAATTCACGTGTATGGCTTTCTTGACACAAGCTAAAAGTGTCACAACAAACAAAAGCATGCACACAGTTATATCTCTCTTGACACTTTTAAGCAAAAATGTCACAAATGAATTGTTTACTTAATATGATATACCATATGCGTGAGTTATCAAAGAGAGGGACGGGAGGCTGTGTTATCAATGGCGAGTGGTGCGTTCAACTAAGATAGCTCGTAACATCTCCCTCGGAAACTTATCAGACGGTTAAAAGTGCGAGATGACGGAGGTGTTGACGAAGAGAGGTGGACCAGAGAAGCAGTGGGTGTGATCTGAAAAGAAGTTATGAATATGTTGATCGGAAGTTGGCAGAGGTGATGCTGCAATGGTGTTCGTGGGTGTTGTTTCTTGCGGAAGGTGGCAATGGGTGTTGCGGGTGTTCGTCGGAGCACGGCAAAGATGGCGGAGTACGACAGAGGTGATGAGATGAAGCAGCTGCTGGAGATGGCTCCGGTGACGATGGTTAGCAGCGATGACGGAGAAAATTATGAAGATGATGTTGACGGAGATCGGAAAGTGACTGATTTGTCGGTATCTTATTCTCGCCGGTGAGGTTGAAGGTGAAGAATCTTATTAATTGTTCGGTGGTGGTGTTGTAGTGGTTTCGAATAGAGAGACGATATGAGATGTTTATTATGATGATGATGATGATGAGGATGTACGGTGTGAATGGAGAAGATCGTGATGGGAGGAGATATGGAGATATGTGTGTGTATGAAGGAGTGATATGATATTAAATAAAGTTCCCATTTGTGTTGGGCACAATATTTTAGGAAATAGTTAGTGGTGGGGTATTTGGTATTACTTTTGATTAAAATATAAGGTTTGATTGGAGAGAGAAAGTGTTTTAGAGGATAGTTAGTGATAAAAGTATTGGTAATAATATTATTATATTAAGTGGACCCCTTAAGTTTGAGAAATGGGAACTTTATTTAGGGACAAAACTTGAAGGTGAAATGTGAACTTTATTTAGGGACGGAGGGAGTATAAAATAAAGTAATACGTCGTCGTAATCTATGGTCAGATTTTTGTTTGTTTGTGTCACACCTTTTCACCAAAACGACGTCGTATTAAGTTTCAGCTTCTCCTTTTTGACTTTTGGATAGTGTTCAGCCCGAGAAAATTTTCAAATTTTAAACAGTGTTCGGCCTCAGACCCGAAAACTTGTCAGAGTCGAACATTCATCGTCAGATTACGATTTTTCACAAAAATTCACTGAAATCATCATAACTTGCTCATTTGTTAACCAAACCGAGTGATTCTTTTTAAAAAACGTTTGTTTTTCAATTACCCACAATCATATTCAAACACTTTTTGGAAAACAAGTTCTGATTTTCTCGATTTTAGCTTTAAAGCTCCGAAAATATAGTGTTCTTCATGTTCTTCATTTTTGAACTTTTAAAAACGAAAGTAAACCTTGTATTTGATGATTTTAATATGAAATTTGCTATTAATTTGCACGAAATCAATAATAGAACAAAGCTATAATACGAAAAACATGAAACATACCTTTGATTTTGAATTTGATACCACTTTTAAGCACTTTTTCACTAAAAATCATCAAAAACCCATCAAAATATTCATGAATCTGCTTAATCTCAACTGATATGGATCGAATCAATTAAGACTTTTACTCTGATACCAATTGTGGTGTGTGAATTCAAGGATTAATCAAGGATTTAACAATAACAATTAATAATATGGAAGATTTAGATGGAAAAGAAAACTTGAACACTTTGCATTAGGATATATAGGTTACAAAATATGGCAAGGTTGCTTCGAAATTAGGTTACTACTAACTATTTATACCTAGCCTAAGTTTCAACTAATTACATAATAGATCCTTAAACTATTAGTTACAATTAATATGACCCAACAAATTCTATGTTATTTAACATACGTCTACGTTTTTTTGTTAATAATTCACGTTTTATGTTGTAAAATGGTAATTTGTTCAGTTGTGAACTACACGCAAATAAAGAAAATATAACCAACTACTCAACTCCTTCGGAGAAAGTCCAGTTTGCTATATTGATATTTCATAAATGTCAATGTCTCAATCACAATCAACAAAAAATATGGCAAAAAAATATCGCCATTTCGTCAAACAAAGGCGAAAAATAATAATGATATTTTTCTAAAAACCATGAACCAGATTGGTAGTCCATTTCATTGTACATCTACCCATGTAGGTTTCCATATAAGGCATAGTGAATACTCATCTTAAGCTGTAACTTATCTTAAGTTGTTGTGGTTGTGCAATTTCCAGTTTACAAGCTTTAGGAAGAACAATATATCTCAGAAAGCTGTAAGGTGTTTGCCTCCAACCTAGTGGTTGAGGGTTCGAGTCCCATAGTGGACATAGGTGGTTATTTAAGAGTAGATTAGATTTGCCGTTCCAAAAAAATAAAAAAATACAAAAATAAATAAAAAAATCTCTATACTCTCATGCTATAAATCAAAGCAAAAATAATAATACCAATTATCAAACACAAGAAAGAATGCCTGCAAAAATAATATACAAACACTACCTTTAAAAAATGTGTTCATATGATGTTCGTCCGTTCATTGACGACATAACCAATATTTCTTGAGTTTCATTAAGAACCTAAAACAATTCATTTCCCCACATCAAAAATAAAATAAAATCAGTGAACACCAACAAACGTATAATAACTTTTAGAAACTTAGTGAACAATGCATCCTAAATATTTCACTCATTTTATAAACTTCTAACATTCATCCACACAATTTCATCAGTTAACTAGCACTAGTTTTTCATAATAATTAGTACTTAATAATATAAAAACAACCAAATTCATTGAGATCTAATAATCAACAAACACTACTAATCATTATTTAACATTACTTATATTAACATTTGCCAAAGGCAAATCCTGTTCATGACCGGTTGATGAATAGGATTGCTACCAAATCAGGGATATTACCTTTCTTTGCATCAGTCAATTGAATCCTTTCTTTAGAGCATCTTCAACCAACCTCTATCATCCCCTCTAACTCTATATTTGAAGTTTTTCTCCTCCAACCCACCTCTATCTCTCACTCTAAATATAGAGTGAGAGAAAAGCTCACTCTATATTTGAAGTGAGAGAATGCCCCCCTCTATCAATGGACCCCACCACTTCTATTTAATTATCTAATAATTATTTCTATTTAATTAATTTTATTTTATGTTTGCAAGCCAACAATCCATCCAATTAAGTTAAAATATAATTGTTATGGGCCCCACTAGTTTTAAATGGATGGATAGAGTTTATGGTTGGAGTTGAAGTTTTGTTTAGAGTTAATGGGCCCACTAAATATAGAGATAGAGTGACTTGGATAGAGTTTATGGTTGGAGATGCTCTTACACGTTTTCATCCCCACAGAATCAGGGATGTTTGCATCAGTAAATCGATCTAAAGTCAAAATACAAGACCATTCTTTTATATCTTCTCAGATCAGATTTTGTTTATAATTCATTGAGAAGGGAGAGAATAGCAATGAAAAGGAGATTAAGAAGAGTTCAAAAACTGATTTTTTTTCGAGAACCCCTGAAATAA
The DNA here is from genome assembly GCA_963853835.1 of Calendula officinalis. Classification (NCBI taxonomy): domain Eukaryota; kingdom Viridiplantae; phylum Streptophyta; class Magnoliopsida; order Asterales; family Asteraceae; genus Calendula; species Calendula officinalis. The sequence goes on along the minus strand of OY970835.1, from coordinate 10,328,701 downwards.
TTTTTGGGGATAGAGCTTAAAAAACCTACAAATATCTTTAGCACTGATGATTTTTTGGTTGGGGATTCAAGAGCTGACAGAAGAATAGTCAATGAGACTTGGCGGCAGTGTCAGCCGGAGGGATTGAGACCTGTCTTCCGGTGGCGGTTTTGGTGAGAGGCAATTAGGTCGTGGCAGCAAGGAAAGAAGTTGAACGGTTCTGTTGTGTACCGGCGACGGAGGGGATGGTAACACCGGCGACATGGGTGGTTGGGACCAGTGGCGGTGGTGATTGTTAGTTGCGATGGTAGTTCCCATGGCGGCGGTTAGGGTTAATAATGGGAGTTTAGAGAGAGGGAGAAAACAGACCGTTTCACTTTAATTTCCCCGTTCTGCACATTTCTCAAGTGGAATCCAATGTGATCTTTATTTTATTTTTATTTTTTTTTTATAATTATTTATTAATTTACATCTCTCTCTTTTAGGAACGCTCACTCATCCCCCAATAATATCAACTAAAACATTAACTCTTATTTCCCAAAACAAACTTTTATCTTGAATATCTCTACTATATATAAAATATTTAGGACCTTTCTATTAATAGGAGACTTAAAATTCAGCCACAAACTTGCTATTTTTAGAATTATTCGCGTTTTAAAAAATTACCAGCATGCTAGACTTGAACCTGTGACCTCAAACTTAATACCAAGGCACTCAAACCAGTTGGGCTAATAAGATGCTTGATCTTCATTTGAATTCAATTATCTTTATTGTCAGCCTTTATTGTCGGCCATGGCCCACCCAATTACAATCTTTACTTTCTATGCAGTCTGCACATACGCATGCCTTAGATTTGTCTGGGGCATTCCAAGCGTCGAGGGAAAATCGAAAGGTTCTTTGGAAATCGAGAAAGGCGGCCTCCTATATTAAAATTGAAATATACATTGCAATTCAGGAATCAATCCTTGAGCAAGCAAACAGGTATGTCACCTTCTTCATTCCAATTTGATACACAAAGAATTGATCGTCCACCTCCGCAAATGCAATCATGCCACCAACTTTTTTGAAAAACCACTACCCTAAATCAAGATGTGCTTTCACCAAGTTAGGGTTTTTAACATTTGTGTACTATCTTTCGATTTTTTGGGTTTGTTCGATTATCTTTGATCTTTGATTTAGGATTTTATGTTCTGATTAGGGTTTGGCTTTTTTTGTTGCTACAGTCTACAAATTGCATCTAATACGTGGAAGGGTTTGCTGCTGGATTAAGGGATCTATAAAAGAGGTATGACCCAAAAGGATAGTAGGTTTTAGTTTTTATTATGTACTTCTTTAACAGATAAATTGGATGAAGATGGGTTTGATAGTGACGACGGGTTTAAGTTGTGGCAGAGTAGCAAGCATTTGCATCAAGGTAACATTTTATTTGTTTTTTATTTTTCAAGTTTTTTCTTCTAATTTTATGTTAATAATTATAGAAAATAACGACTTGATTTTATGTGCATCGAGCGGTGTTTATGTATACACATCTCTTGCTGGAGCAGTTGAAGGGCTGCACTGGCCTCTTCATGGTGGCACAATGAGGTAGAGTTGTCAAAATGGGTGGGTTGGGTAACGTATTGTCCAAAAGTAACCATGAACATGCGATATTACTTCACAAAATAGATGTTGAAATACAGATTTTTTGGCAGAAAAAAGTAGAGGGTGGAAATAATTTTTTTGGATGTTGAAAAGATATATTTAGAAACACTTGAAGATGTGGAAAATGAAAAAATTGTTTCAGAAAATATCAAAATAATATAGATATGCCTATTTAAAGAAGAAAGCAGCTTTAGATTGTCAAAAACATTTACTTTTTAGTTTGAAAGAAGAAGTTGAAGAAATGAAAGAGAGACTTGCATATGAGCAAGCTGATTATGTGGATGAAAAAAAATCTCGATTTGAAATCGATACTTCAAGCTGAATTTTCTACCATTTGTATATTCAGGTATGTATACGAAGCCATTTTGACCTGTAAAAATTTACTCATGTTGTCCTAAACCCATTTTAACCTCCATTTTTCCATGTGTACATATGGTATCTATTGTTGCAGATATTGGATAGAGGATGAAACAATAAAAGGTGAAGCTAGAACTAAGCTTCTTGAGGATGCTGGTAGAAGGTGAAAATGGGGTAGTCGTTCTCTGTATGGTGTCTATGAAAATCAAATTGTTCAATTGATTCTTGATTGGTAGAAAGTGATAATACAACAGCCTAATCATTTGAAAAAAGAAGCATGGCTTCTAGAACAACAAAGTCTCCATTTGGAGCAAAAATGTCGATTTGAATTTGACAGCTTTGAAAAAGTCCGAGAAAGATGTAGAAATGCTCAAAAGTAAACTAAAAGAGCAACTGAATTGACTCGACGGGCAGCAGACGGATGCCTAACCGAACAACATTTGATCGCCACAACAGGATACCGCCGCTGCGTAATTTGGACTTTAGTGTTAAGATGATTTTTGACCTTTTAACTCACTTGACATGCTCTATCTTTAGCTACTTTTCATATTTTACTCATTTGACCCTAATCAAACAAATACAACCTAAATTGACCCGTTTTGACATTCTATAGAACCCATACATTGTGGAGATTTCAACAACAAGAAGAATAATCTATAAGATGTCAAATTAAAAACTTTATTTAATGGGAAAGACCATCCAGTAAGTGGTGTGTAAAAAAGAATTGAAACATCTTTGTTTTGGTTTTTTTCCCATCAAACTTCTATTTTTTAGTGAACTTCACTACCGGAGCGCTGGCACGTCACTCGGCTCCTCGGCTGACTTCGGCTGCAAAGACTTTCTCCTTAGGCGCATGTCTCAGCGTATCTTCCACTTTCCTACCAAATCTCTCTTTATTCTGGCACATAAATGAAGGGATCGAAGAGATTATGGCAGATCCACCGGCCTAAACGACGAGCAAACACTCGAACGTGAGAGCAAGGGATCACCCAACAGCTCGAGACAGACATAGGAAAGGAAAGCAAGAAGACATAGTTTTTTTCCTTTTTTAGCTCTACAGGGTCAACCAAGGGTGTGGGTACTTTGCTTGTTGTCCTCTTACTTACTCAATTGTGGTAGCAGCAAACCACCTTTTTTATTCACAAATGATTGTGATTGTGGAGTTGAGGCGTAAGCACAAAAGAGAGAAGAAAAGGATCTAAGACAGCTCCTGAATGAGACCATAGGGATATCCAATGTCGATCCTAATGCTACAGTTGCTATCGGTTGCTAGCCTCAAAAAAATCTGGGTCCCATCCGTCCTGCCAAGAACTCGAACCGCCAACTCCGTTCACTGCCTTCTCTCCAGAACTCCAGTTTGGCTTGATTACTGGAACTCAAAAGCCCTAGCTTCTCTTACCTTCGGCTGAAGGAGAGTGAGAGTTCGAAGTTGCTTGGGTAAGGGACGACCACTCAGTCCAGAAGCTCATGGGCGTTTGGTGAGACTCCTTCGAGCCAAACTTAAGCCCCGGGAGCTGGTATTGCCTCCCGATGAGCTGTTCGAGACTGAGGAATCTAGAGATGGTCTAATTCAGGTCGAACAATTCACTTTTCAATTTGACCAGTTTGATCCATTACATCATAATTAATCATGTATAACTTAACAATATATATGCTAGCTATAAAAAATAGTTCATGCGTACCCGCCGCCGCATTGCGCGGGTATGCTGCTAGTAAAGTTAAAGGCGACTAAAACTATATAAACATAAACATAAATATAATACATAAATAAAAAGTTTGAGTTGTAATTTATGTTTTTTATATACTTTTTCTTATATACGTTATCCAACTATTTTGATGAATACTTTTACACTCATCTACATACATTAACCTTTTCAAAATCTCCACAATGTATGGTTTATGGTGGCCTTTGGTGTATTTGGTTGGCCCGTAATGGTAGAATCTTCAAAGGTGAAGCCGTTCATCTTGCTTACGGTTTTTTGTTGGAAGAAGCATAGGGGTCGTGGTTTGAATATTACATGGGAGTTATGGAGCTTGAATCCCCTTTTATGTTGTTAATTGTTTGTTGTTCTTTGTTTGTTTGTTCGCTTTTGTACTTTGTTCTCTAGCTCCTTGCTAGAGTGCGTTTTTTTTTCTTTTTTAATATATTTGCCGGTTCCAAAAAAAAATTCAGTGACTTCAAAAACAATTCAATTATAACTTCTTTTGTAGTAGTAATATAAATTTGGGAGATTTTTAGGTCAAACTTGGATAACTTGAAACTGAGCTGATTAGAGATGAATGCGAATACTAAAAAATTACAACATGCCTATAATGAACTTATGGAATATAAACTTGTCTTAATTGAAATAAATGACAATGTATATATTAGTTGATCAATTTGTTTTTGTTACTTTAGGCTGGTGAGTTTTTCCATCTTGCTCAAAGTAATGCTATAACTCCATAGAGAGAATATAGAGAATTTGAAGAACATCGACTTGGTGAAGGATCAATGGACAGTCCTTTGTTATTAAAAAAGGTACACTTTTTATTTATTTATTTATATAATGCACCATTTAGGTATGTTTTACTTTATACATCATATTTTATTTTATTATGTGATAACATATCCTATTTCTCAATTTTGTGGGAAATGACAACCGATTTGTCAAAACAAGTTAAATTAGGATTTGTAAGTTGAATATACTTCATTCTCACAAGTAAAGCCATTATGTGAATTATGTTATGTATTCCGTTGGTATACATACAATGATTAAATGCATATTGTATGTGACTGTGTTGCTAAGCATTTGGAATCTGCTAATACAATGTTTTCAATTATCTGGTCATTTTGGTGGATTGTTGGATTCTACTGGTTTCTACAAACTTCGACTTCTGAGTCACCTCCTTTATAGTGGTTTGTTTTTCTTCCTTCCTTGATAAGTGCATGTTATGCAAAATTATGCATTCGGTAAATAAAGAAAATGGATTTAAAAGGAAACGCATCAATTGGGTCTATAATATGTATATTCACAACCCGCCGCGAAGCGCGGGCACCAATTAGAACTAAAAAACAATTCATTTCCCAACATCACTAAAAAAAAGAAGAAAAAAAATCAGTGAACACCATCAAACATATAATAACTTTTAGATACTCATTGACCACCAAAAAAATTCTGTGAACACCAACACGTTCATTAATCACTAAAAAACACGATTTTCCAGCGATTCAAACAAAAAAATTAACGACATACGTTTAAACCCACACCATTACCTTCGGTTCCTTTTGACGATGAACGAGAAGCAATGAACGTCATTTCCTTGCGTGTGAATTAGATGTTCTTCAGACGATTTAGGGTTTCAAAATGAGAAGTTCTTTTAGCTTTTGAATAGATATGCTGAAGGAATCAAGGAGCCAGATCTTATGGGATTCGGTTTCAATATTATTTATGGAAAATGATAATGACAGCCCTAGGGGCTGTCACTAAGACGTCAAGACATGCATCAAAAAAACTTGTACAATAATCAATAACCGCCCCCTGCATTTTAGGAATCAACCCCCACCACTGAAAGTACAAACGATTTATGCACGTAACCACCTCTTAATGACAGCCCTAAGGGTGTCATTAACAAAACCCATTATTTATTTACCATAATTAAAATTCGTTTTGTCTCCCGAAAATGCCCTTTTACCCTTTTATTATAACCATTCAGTGTTCACTAATTCACAAGTTTACCCCCTCACATCTTAACCATTAATTATTTAATCTAATGAACAACAACCCTTCTCACACTTCTCGCAAAAAAACTAGCGGGTTTGCCCGTGCATTGCAATCGGGTTTTTGAAACACTAATACAAAAGATGTATTTACTAAGTTATAAACCAATGTATATTATCTAAAAGGGTTAAAATGCAGGTTTGTAGAAATATATTGGCTGTAAACTCATTTTTGAAAATCTAGGTTCAGGGGGTTTCTTTTTTAACGGTACCTAATCTACATCATATTATCCACAATGGGACTTAAACTCATGACCTTGGTCATGGACAACACCTTAATTTTTGTAAGTTTGTGGGGTTCCATCTTAAAACCAATTGGTTGTAAGAGGAGTACCCAGGACCCTTATAAGCACATTTGGTTCATTTCTTGTCCAAGATGAGACATCTCAATAATTTTCCACCTTTACCACTAGGTTCGGCGATTTTTAGTCAAAACACATGGGAACGTTGTCCACTAAAGATATGAACGATGGATCTCCTGTTCTAACATGGGAAAATTATCCATCCCACCTCAACTTTTGTTTTTAACAAGGTTTAATTTATCCGGCATCGTACGGGTTGAAATTTGTGTTTTTTTAAAAACCACAATTTACTTTCAATCTCTACAAATAATAATTGCAAAATGCTAATGATAGCTTTTAGGGTATTGTTTAAGAAAAAAATTAGTGTTTAAAATTGTTGTACAATAACTACAAAAAAAACCACCCCTAAAAGTCACTAACTACCAATGGTGGTTATGCATAAATATATGTACATAAACCATATTATTAATCCTTAACCATTGCCTAAGGGCTATGGTTAGCAAATCTCATAATAATTTAATATTTACAAACTGATATACATATGTGATATTGGCATATTTATACATATATTTATATGCCAATATTCCTCTTTTTGTGTATATTTATTGATTAGAATATGATGTTATCACTCAAAACTAGTTTCCATTATGTTTTTCAGGCTATAGAAGAAAAAGTGACATAAACAGGTCAAAACGACACGAGAAAACGAAAATCCCAGAATCTAAAGAAGGTAGCGCCGCTATCTACTATCTATAGATAGCGACGCTATCTACCAACGCTATCTATCACACTATTTTGGAAGAAAACGCGATTTCGAGCCGCTGTTCGACCCATGAAAAAAATAGCGCTGCTATCTCTAAGATAGCGACGCGATTTCACGCGGGAAGCCAATAGCGACGCGATTTCATTAATAGCGACGTGATTTTACACGATCTGACACATATTTAAACGAGATTACAGATCTGGATTCATAACTTTTGACCTAATTGAAGTGGGAAGCCGAAAAATACCATAGGAGCACTCAAGATCAAGATTCTAAGGCTTAAACATTGGTTTTTTTATCATTCTTATTCGATACTATGTTTATGTTTATGATTCTTCACGTTTGTTTGATGATTATTAGCATGTCTATGTGCTAATCATCTTATATTCGCTATGATTAGATGAAGTTTAGGTTTTAGGTTTGGATATTCTTAAGATTTATGATGATTGTTTGATTACTTTTGTTTTTAACAAAGAACCTTTTTGTTAAACCTTTACTTTCGCATTATTTAAATAGTTTATTGCTTGGTTGATAAAATACTAACAATATTGAATTGATCTAGTAATTCCCCTGACTTTTCATACCATTTGACGCAGTCAGCGACTCACTAGAAATAGGGGTCCGAGATTAGATACCGATAACCTAGGTACAACTTAAAGTCTGATCTTTAGAGAAGAAATTCCTAGGATTAGAAGGTCTCGGAAAGCCGGACCTACTTAAGAATAACAAGCAGGAGTGTGACTTTAAATAAGTTTCTTGAGAAGAAATTCCTAGATATTATATTAGAGACATTGTAAGGTTTGAGAGAAATCTAGTCCCTTAAACTCCTAGAACATGAATTAAATCGGTACCTCAAAACCAAACCTAGACCTAGACGGATTCAACTCAAAGTGAATATCCTCCTCAATATTTAAAACACTTCCACTTATTTTCCGTTGATTGTTTATTTTAAAAATCAATTTTAGTTAATTTAATAATTTTGTCAATAAAAATTCCTCAAATGAAAACCCTTTTTAATTACTTGTTAAGATTAGTTAATTAGTTTTATTTTATATAATCAGCTAAATTGTTCCCTGTGGAGACGAATATACCCGAAATTACTTACATGAACTATATTGCTCGCGATTAGGTCATACTTGCCTAATAGTGTGGTAATCTAGGAAAGGCGTATTAGGTCATACTTGCCAGCGACGTAGAGCAGTTTTAGCAGCACAATACCTAGAGTCAATCAACTTTCAACCGATCGATAATCCTACTTTTGACATGGAAGATCAACCACCTCCTCCAGAAGAGCAACCTATGTGGAGTACAAGGCAGCAACCACCAACTCCCACTACTCCTTCTATCACAGTTCCAGAATTGAACAATATCAATTTCGAGATTCAAGGTCAATTCCATAGTATAGTGCGGGATCTAAACTTCGATGGCAGATTATGCAATGATCCTAACAGACATCTTGAAAACTTTCTGGAAATCTGTGAGTTGTTCAAACAACGAGACGTGTCGTTGGATGCCATGAGACTAAGATTGTTTCCATTCAGTTTACCTGGGGATGCAAGAGTATGGGTTAAATCGTTAGAGCCAGGCTCAATAGCGACTTGGGATGAGCTCCGAAGTCGCGTCATTACTCGTTATTTTTCACTAGCTAAGGCTGATAAACTAAAAACTGACATTATGGCTTTTATGCAGGAGTCAGGTGAAAAATTAATGGATGCTTGGGAAAGGTTGAAAGGCATATTGAGAAAATGCCCGAACCACGGTTTCGAGAAAAACAACATTGTACACATCTTCTATAGGGGATTGGATTATCCATCTCGTTCCCTCCTCGATTCATCAAGTGGTGGGTTATTCATGTACAAAACCAACTCAAGCATATCAACTTGTTGATGACTTATCAATGAACAGTATGGAATGGCAGACCGACAAACGAGTTGGACAACTAAATTTGGTTGATGATAGAAAGAATGATGAAGTGGCCGCATTAAAAAATAACCAACAGGTATTTGAACGTAAATTAGATAAAATAACTAGTTGTTTACATGCCATACAGGTTGGATGCGATAGATGCAAAGGGCCACATCTCACCAAAAATTGTACACAACAGCAACTAATGTCAGTAGAGGAGGAGCTGAATTATATCGACAATGGGTACCGAAACAATTATCAAGGTGGAAATCAAGGTACAACAACAGAGGTTATAATAACAATAACCAAAATAATAACTATCCCTGAAGAAACTCGAACCCCGTGGTTTCCAACGCAATTATCAAACAAATCAACCACTGTTAAGGCAAAAAGCCTTACCCCTTTGGATCTTAAGATAACAAAACAACCTAGACTAGCTTAGATTAATATGTAGAATAAAATAGCTAAGTTTAGGTCTGATACTGAGTGGTCAGTATCAGCACTCAGTATTGGAAATCCAATACTGAGTAGAAGGACTGAGTTACAGTCAGTTTTGTAACGGATTAAGATCAAATCCCTTGATCTTAGTCATTTCCTTAGTTTAGTCCTTCGGTTACTCCTTTGCCCATTATGTAAGATCTCTATATCATTATAAATAGAGATCATCTTGCAAAGGAGAACTTACCAATTCACTTTACACTTTCATATCTATTGTAATTGATCAGTGGTCTTGTTATTCCGCAACAAGCCACACTTAGTGGAATTATACATTTGACTTATATCTTGTTCTTATACAATATTTGTCTTGAGTTATAATTATCCAATCAATTAACCATCTAAACCAGGGAGTTGTGACCTAACAACTGGTATCAGAGCAAGCTAAATAAACTCTTATTTAGTCGATCTATAACCCTGGCAACCATCCCTTATACTTATCCTTCACTTACTCCAAAATCAAAAATGTCTACCATTGTTGCACCAATTATGTCTGGAAAGGGAGTACCCATCTTTGATGGTGAAGTCTTCCATCAATGGAAGCTAAAAGCTCAGTGGTATCTTGAATCCATTCATCACGAAATGCTTACTGTGCTAAATGATGGCCCTATCATCCCACAAACTGTGGAACCCGTTGCTGCTACTGATACTGCTCATGAGAGCATAAGAACTGTACCTAAACTAAAGCACAACTGGACTGACACTGACCGTCAGTTGTATGTTTTAGACTCCAGGGCTAAATGGGTGATTGGTAATGCTGTTACCAAAGAAATTCTCAATGCAATCATGGAATTGCCAACAACAAAGGCTATGTGGGATAGCCTATCAGTCACTTATGAAGGCACTCTAAAAGTGAAGTTGCAAAGAAAGAGCAACATGAGAAGAATGTATGAAAACTTCTTCTCAAATCCCAATGAAGATATCACCTCTCTTTACAACAGGTTTAATACTGTTGTTCATGGTCTAATTAGTGTTGGCATAGTAAAAGAGGAAGGGGAACTTGTTCAAAAGTTCCTGGACAGTCTTCCTCAACAATTTTTTGACATGGCAAATTCTGTCAATGCTGCTAAAAACATTGAGTCATATACTCTTCAAACTTTGTATGGCCTAATGTTGAATCATGAGGAGAATACTACTGCAAGACTGATCAACTGGAAGAAAACTGATCAATCTTCAAATGGAATGGCTCTCATTGTGCAACAAGCATATACTGTGACTGAGCCTGAAGAACCAGAAGTTGATCTCGCTGATGCTGAGGCAGAAGAGCTTGAGACTCAAATGGCTCTTATGTCTATGAAGCTGGATCAGTTGAAAAAGAAGAGGCTTGGTGTTAGCTCTTCTAATACTGACCCAAGATAAGGTCTTTGCTATAGATGTGGAAAGCCTGGACATATTGCTGCAAATTGTCATACCAAGTCTTCTGAGACTGATCAGAATGACAAGATTGCATACCGAGCAAAGAGGTATAGAGACAAGTATGTCAAACTGAAGAACTGGAGCAAGGGTAAGAGGGCAGAAGGAAATGGAGCACCTCATCAAGCACTGTACTCTGAGGCTTGGATGGATGAGGACATAAGTGATGATGAGGAAGAGGTTGAGAATAAAGCCTTTATGGCTTTCACTGAAGATGATTTGAAGAGTTCTTTTGAAAAGGATATCAAAGAGGCTGAGAGGATGAGTGTTCATACTGATTGGGATTCCACTCAGTTGTACAAGGTAAGTTCCTTTCAAACTTATTTAGTGAATGAAAAAACTAAAATTTTTGAGTATATGATTGTTGATCTTAAAACTTCTGTACAAAAAGAAAAAGCTTTAAAATTAACAATTCAAGAACTTGAAAGGGTAAATAATGAAAACTTAGATAAATTAGCAAAATATAAAGATTTAGAACTAAACTTTTCAGATTTAAAAGACATTAACCAAAGATTAGCTGATAAAGCTCATTTACACAAACTTGAAAAGAAAAATTTGAAAAATAGTGTAAATCTTGGGGAAATGCTTCAATAAAATTAAATAAATGTTTAAATCAACAATTCCCAGAAAATGTGAGGGCTGCACTTGGTGTTGATCCTAAATTTAAAAATATGAATAATTTTGCTGATTTATTTGAAGAGTTTTCAAATATGAACCCTATTAAATTTATAAAAGCTAAAACATTTTGTGAAGTTGGATGTCAAACTGAGTCAGATGATGAGGAAAATGAAATTTTAGAAAAACCTATTGGTCCCTCCATCTGCTCGAAGTGCTATACTGAGCTACAAGAACTCAGTATTGAATTTCCTGTGAAAGAAATTTCTGATACTGAGCTCCCAATAGCTTAGTATGACACTTCTGCTATTCCACCTTTTGAATTATTATTTAATACAACAACTTTTGAATTATATAATGATAATAAGATTACTTCTATCTCAAATGTTTCATCTAATACAGAAGTTGCAGGAACAGGAACATCATATACTGAGACATCTAAAAGACCTGTTAATGTTGTTTCTTCAAAACATGATAAACAAAAAACAACTTCAACTAGGTCCACAGTTGGCAGAAATAAGAAGTCTTACACTAATAATATTAGAAAGACTTCTCTGCCAAATAAAAAGAAGCAACCAGATCCACCACCCTTTAAACCAGTACAAACAAATGTTAAAACATCTATTAAAAATGACAAAAATAACATTTTAAAAACACTTGGTGACCAGGTTAAACTTTTAAGTAAAAAAGTTGCAAAACTCACTCATACTGATCTACCAAAAGTGCAACAGTTTTCTAAAATACCTTATGAAAATATGTTTAGAAATAGACCTAGAAAATGTTATAGGTGTCATCATACTGGTCATAAGGGAGATGAATGCTGGACTGATCTCTCAAGTCCTAGGTACTCAGTACCAAAGAAAAGGACATAATCTAAGTCAGTATCACCAAAGAAAACCTCTAAAGTTTCCCCTGAAGTGATACTGACCTCTCCAAATAAAGAGATCAGGTCAAAATCTGTTCATTCCACCAAAGGTCCCATTCAAAAATGGGTTCCTAAAAGGAACTAACTATTATTTTGTGTCTTGTGCAGGGTGACAGAAAATGGTATTTAGATAGTGGCTGCTCAAGACACATGACTGGCAGTATGGAGTACCTTCTCAACTATACTCCAGAGAAGGGTCCTTCTGTTAAGTTTGGAGATGACTCGGTGGGAAAGACAAGAGGTTATGGTGTGATCAAGGCAGACAACATAACTTTTAAAAGAGTTGCTTATGTAGAGGGTCTTAAACACAATCCGCTCAGTATCAGCCAGATGTGTGATGATGACAATGAAGCTCGAATCAGGAAGGTTGCAGGAATCATCTACAATGATAAAGGGCAGCATGTACTCATTGCTAGAAGAGAAAAGGATGTATATGTGGTCAACCTATCTGAAATAGACCCAACTATTCGAGTATGCCTGCTTTCTAAAGTCAAGCCAGAATTGCATTGGCTATGGCACAAGAAACTCTCTCACATCAACTTTAGAAATATCAACGAGCTCAGTATGAAGAAACTGGTGAGAGGGTTGCCCACTATTACTTATTCAAAAGATAAGTTATGCTCAACATGTGAAATGGGCAAGCAGAAGAAGAGTTCATTCAAGTCAAAGGTCAATCATTCCACTAATGAACCTCTTACTATGATACATATGGATCTTTTTGGCCCCATCAGCACACCATCTTTGGCCAAAAAGATCTATACCCTAGTCTTGGTTGATGAATTCTCAAGATATACTTGGGTTATCTTCCTCAAGACTAAGTCAGATGCAACAACAGAAATCATTGCCTTTATAAAAAGAGAGGAACTTCAAAAAGGCAACAAGGTCAAGCAACTTAGAAGTGACCATGGTACTGAGTTTAAGAACTCAGTATTAGCCGATTTCTGTGAAGAAAAAGGAATCATTCAAAACTTCTCTGCAGCTTACACACCACAACACAATGGTGTTGTAGAAAGAATGAATAGAACATTAATTGAAGCTGCAAGAACTTTGTTATGCCATGCTAGACTGGCACTGAGTTTCTGGGCTGAAGCTGTAAATTGTGCAAACTTCACTCAGAATAGAGCCACTATTGTCCAGAGACATCTGAAAACTCCATATGAGTTATACAATGGCAAGATTCCTAATGTGGAATACTTTCACATCTTTGGAAGTAAATGCTTTGTACTCAGTACAAAATAAAATCTCAACAAATTTGCTCCCAAAGCAAATGAAGGTGTGTTCATGGGCTACTCTCCACTCAGTATTAGACACATGACACACCTGCGCTGTCTAATACTGACCAGAATTCCACTCAGTATTAGACACACGACACACCAAATCAACAAGATATTGTTGATCCTATTTCAAATGCTCCCTTAGGAAACAATTTAAGGGAACACAGAGACCATCCATACTCAAACATTCTTGGTCCTATTGAAGAAGGTGTCCAAACAAGAAGAATATTAGAGTTTCCACCCCAAGCAACTGCAAATTTTTGTTTCTTCTCAAGTTTTCTATCTCCCATTGAACCAAAGAAAGCTGATGAAGCTTTATTAGATGAAGATGGGGTAGAGGCTATGCAAGAAGAGCTCACAGAGTTTGAGAGAAACAAAGTTTGGAACTTAGTACCACCTCCTACTGGCAAAACTATTATTGGTACTAAGTGGGTATTCAGAAACAAGATGGACAAGGATGGTGTTCTCATCAGAAACAAAGCAAGGTTGGTTGCTCAAGGTTACAGGCAAGAAGAAGGCATTGACTATGATGAAACTTTTGCACCAGTTGCAAGAATTGAAGCTATTAGGTTGTATCTTGCATATGCAGCTTTTAAGAACTTCAAAGTTTATCAGATGGATGTCAAGAGTGCTTTTCTAAATGGAAAACTACAAGAGGAAGTTTATGTTAAACAACCACCAGGTTTTGTTGATACTAAATTTCCTAATTATGTTTTCAAGCTTGATAAAGCTCTATATGGGCTCAAACAAGCTCCAAGAGCCTGGTATGATACCCTGTCTGAGTACCTTATTGAAAATAAATTTACAAGAGGTAAAATTGATACAACATTATTTTCAAAATGGAAAGGTTCTGACATCTTACTCATTCAGATATATGTAGATGACATTATCTTTGGCTCCACTGACAAGTCAATGTGTGACTGGTTTGCTAAGATAATGTCAACTCAGTATCAGATGAGTATGATGGGAGAACTTACTTATTTTCTTGGTTTACAAGTTGAACAAAAGCCTGATGGCACTTTTATAAATCAAAGTAAGTATGTGCATGATATGTTAAAGAAATACAAATTTGAAAATTTATCCTCTATGCACAATCCTATGGGTACTCAGGATAAGATAAGTAAGGATGAAACTGGTAAAGCAGTTTGTCAATCCACATACCGAGGTATGATTGGTTCCTTACTTTACTTAACTGCTAGCAGGCCTGATATCATGTTTGCAACATGTTTGTGTGCTCGGTATCAGGCTGATCCTAAAGAATCACACATGAAAGCAGTTAAGCGCATCTTTAGATATCTTACAGGTACTCCTAACCTGGGTCTTTGGTATCCCAAAGACTCAAACTTTGACCTTGAAGGGTACACAGATGCAGATTTTGCAGGTTGTAGATTGGACAGAAAAAGCACAAGTGGAGGATGTCAATTCCTAGGTGGAAGACTAGTAGGTTGGTCATCCAAAAAGCAAAATTCGGTAGCAACTTCCACAGCAGAAGCAGAGTATGTTGCTGCAGGAAGTTGTTGTGCTCAATTATTATGGATGCAGTATCAACTATTGGACTATGGGTTCAACTTTCAAAAGACTCCAATTCATTGTGATAACAAGAGTACTATTGCTATCACAGAGAACCTAGTCTATCACTCCAAAACTAAGCACACTGATATCAGACACCACTTTATTCGAGATAATGTGGAAAAAGGTAAGGTTGAGGTAGATTATGTACCAACAGATGAATAATTGGCCGATGTATTTACTAAACCTCTCCCTGAGGAAAGGTTTATGTATTTACTAGGGCAATTAGGTATGCTGAATCCTTGATCTTTCTTAATTTTCTTTAAAACTGAGCGCTTAGTATCACCCCTGTTGATACTGACCACTCAGTATCACTAGTCTGTTATCATCAAAATTTAAAATTTTTATTTTTTTATTAATTTCAAGAGTAAATTAATTGTTTTTATATTTTTAAATTTTTTTTTCTAATTAATTTTTTTTACTCAGTATTGGGGTATGACGGCGCTCACACCGAGCTTAATCCTCATACTACTCAACGGTAACCTTTCTTAATAGGAAAGTTACAGTTGGCACAGGATAAGGCAGTCAAATCAGCCGATTTTACTTCCCAATACCTTAATTATCTTTGAATCCCCTATAAATAACTGTTTTTTTTACTTCAAATATTTTTTAACAGTTATTTCATTATTTCTTCTTAAATTCTCTCTGCGATTAACGATTTCACTCTCTTTTAGCAAGCAAAAAACTCTTAAATCAAAATCACAGATGGCGAACTACACTTTCGTCGCTCCAGAGGTTGAATCGGAAATCAAATTCCGAAATGATGAACTGCCCAGGTTTGCGAGGAACAACATCACAGCCAATTCACTATTCCTCAAGCCTGGGTATGCCAAGAATTCACAAACATTGTGACCTTTTTGAAGAATTTCCCAATTGCTCGTGCACTGACTTTGTCTCCTCGAGCAATTTACCCAGAAATGCTATGCGAGTTTTGGTACTCTGCCACACTCGATTCTCCAGATATGATTGCTGGGTGGGTAATTAGGGATCAAAGAAGGGCATTTGTTTCTACTGCCATCATTCGTGAAACACTGAGGCTTCCCGCCCAAGCTCAGTATGACCCATTCGTTGATAGAACAGAGGCACGCTCAGTATTGCCATTTTTGGGTCGAAGAGGAACAACGGGCATAATCAAAAGAAACCAATTTGGTCCTATGTGGGGTATTCTCATTACAATGATTATTTGGTGTATGACCCACAAGCCGGGTGCTTTGGACCAAATAAATGAATTTGGGATGCAAATAGTACATGCTCTGTACTATTGAAGAAACATTGATTATGCAAGGCTCATTTTCAATGAATTAGCTGCTTTGGTTCGGGCTAACACAAGGGAATGTAATGTCCCTTTCTGCACATTCTTATCACTCATCTTTCAACACTCAATGCCCACACATACTTATGATGAGTTTCACAGTCCAAGGGTTGATCTTCCTCCTCTTAGTGAGAAGATTTTCTTTTACAGGCCAAGAGAAGGAGAGCCTCTACTGAGTCCTTATATGTGGGCCATTGTTCAAGAACACATAAATGAGGAAGAAGACATGTCGGATACTGAATCAAACAATGATGATGATGATGATAATAGTGGTAATGGAGGACATGCTGGTCAAGACGTTGAGATGCAGGATGTTCCACAAGTTCAAGAACCGACTCAACAACATATCTCTCCACCTGCACAGGATCCTGATGCTCCTCATATTGAAACAGCTTCTGATACTGAGTTCTCAGAAGACACACCACTGGTCCTCCAAAGAAGAAGAAGAAATCTTTCCCCAGTTATTATGGGAAACTTATCATCTGAGGAGGTGCAGCCTGCAAATGTTCCATCATTAACTGCCTCTCTTCAAGCCCAAAGCCTAGTTGCAGCCACCGCTGACCTTCCAGGTCCAGAACTAGTCCCAACTGCTCAACCAATTGAGGAACCTCATGTCCCTCTTGATGTGGAGATTCAATATGAGCAAACTACACTGGAAGGTGCTCAGCAAAACAGACAGGTCGGTATTGAAGATATTGGTGATGCAAATCAACAATCACATGATCCTGCACCGACCTCTGCCGATGCTAGAAGGGAATCTGACAGAGTGTCAGGTATGAATTTCTAAAAAGCCCTTAAACTTATATATATATATATATATTTCATTCCCAAATAGAGACTAAGTATTGGCCAGTACCAACTCAATACTGACCAAAGTCTCACACGATCTTTCAAATATATATCCGTTTATGGCCAACATAGCTAGCCCACTGCTGCTATGCACAATTCATATACTGAGCACCAAATTGATCATTGTCAGTCTACAGTTGTCTCAACATTTAAAGAGACAATGGTGGTTGATGTCATACTGACACCCACTGGTGCTGCTTGAATTATGTCCAACTTATTTTTGAGTTGGGTAGCATAATTCAAGAAATGATCCCATACCCTTAAGCCACAAAATCCAAAAACTTTCCATGGGGTTTAGCCACATTTCTGTTATCACTCTAATACCAAGTGATAAACATTGAAAATAACAAGAAGCACATCCCAGGCTTCGAATTCCCAAACCCAAACCTTTTAGTAAATGTGACTTATCCTATACTAAGCTACTTAAATTTACACACTCACTTTTACTAAAACCTTCTTACACATGCTATGCACAAGTCCACAATATTTCATCATAAACCAGATAAAATACAGACTTCATAAACCAGATAATATTTCCACTGCCCTCCCCATCCAATGACAACAAAAAGGGGGAGAAGAGACAAAGAGATACTGAGGTTGATCAAACTGAGCCATCTGCTCAGGGGGAGAAAAGAAGAAGACTGAATGAAGATCAACCTCCACAACAAGAACAACAACAACAGCAATGCCCTCATACTGAGCTACTTCGGTTTCAGTATGAGAGAAGAAGACAAAGAACTAGGTCAGCATTACAAGTTGAAGACCCACTTGAGCCATCTGCTCAGGGGGAGACTCATACTGACCAACCACAGCAAACTTATTCTGAGCCACCTGCTTGTGAGGAGAATGATTTGCAAATTGTGGTCTATAGGCCTTTCATCTGGCCTATAGCTGATGATGAAGATGAAGAACCAGATTTAGTAAACTATGCACTAAATCTGGTAGAACAAGAAAGTTCTTCATCATCATCCTCGGATAATAAAGAACCAGAAAATCTGGTGATCAGAAGAAGGAGTTCCTTATCAAGAAGACCCATCAATGCAGTTCTATCTTCTTCTGAATGAAGTGAAGAACATGCTCCTTTGGTAACAAGACAAAGAAGATCTGTCCATACAATGGACAGTGATACTGAGCGGGCTCCAAGACTGACTCCTCAATAACTATGTGCAGAACAAGAAAGATTTTTATATGAGCAAGAGTTGGGAGTCAAAGCTGAACCAGAATCTGACCCAGATACTGATACTCCTGGTCCTTCCCATAGAATCTCAAGAAAGGGTCCATACCATATTCAACATTATTGGAATATGGTTGCTGCCAGGACTCAGTATAAGGAGGAAAGAAAGGAGTTCTTGAAGACAAAAACATTTCCAAATGTAAGAGGGATACATTGGTTGAATCTGGATGTCAATAAAGTAAAAGTGAAGCTTAAAGAAGGAAGAATCACTATCACTTGCACTGGCTTAACCAGTCCTCCCATGAAGATATTTCTTCATGATATTCAAAGAATTGGTCTTCAAGACTGGGTGAGGATCACAAGACTGATCAAAGAGCTTCCAAAGAAGTCAACTTATGATCAAATAGTCTTGGATGAGATCTGTGCAGTTTCTGCAGTATGTTATGAGAAGGGCTTGCTTCATGAGATAGAGTATAGAACGCTCAGTGTGATGACTGAAGCTTACTCAAACAACATACCAGAATGTCTTCATACATACAAGTATCTTAATAAGTACCCTCTTCCTCCTAACCTTGTTTTTCAGGATCAAAAGAGTGTCATATATCCAACTTCTGGATATATGTATACTGACTCAGAGGATAGAGAGTGCTTCATTTCTGAAGAAGATCTGCCAAGAGCTCAAATCAGTCACCTTGTTGGACTGAAATGGATGATCACCAAGAAAGAAGACTCTTGGTTCAGAAAGAAGATTGTTGCAGTTCTTAATTGTAGAAGGGATGAACTCAAGAGGAGAGAAGAGTTTGTCCACATCAAACAAGAAGTCTTCTATGAGAATGAATCCATCAACAACAGATGAAGAAGACGATTTTGCTACCTATGCTGTTGTATTCTTATTTCTTTTTATCTCTTTGTAATTGTTTTGTTATCATTAGATAGGGGGAGATTGTTAAGGCAAAAAGCCTTACCCCTTTGGATCTTAAGATAACAAAACAACCTAGACTAGCTTAGATTAATATGTAGAATAAAATAGCTAAGTTTAGGTCTGATACTGAGTGGTCAGTATCAGCACTCAGTATTGGAAATCCAATACTGAGTAGAAGGACTGAGTTACAGTCAGTTTTGTAACGGACTAAGATCAAATCCCTTGATCTTAGTCATTTCCTTAGTTTAGTCCTTCGGTTACTCCTTTGCCCATTATGTAAGATCTCTATATCATTATAAATAGAGATCATCTTGCAAAGGAGAACTTACCAATTCACTTTACACTTTCATATCTATTGTAATTGATCAGTGGTCTTGTTATTCCGCAACAAGCCACACTTAGAGGAATTATACATTTCACTTATATCTTGTTCTTATACAATATTTGTCTTGAGTTATAATTATCCAATCAATTAACCATCTAAACCAGGGAGTTGTGACCTAACAACCACCTCGAGAGAATGCTGCAGGTGAAGGAGCGAAGTTCTCAATGGAAATACTGCTCGAAAAATATATGGAGAAGCAAGATAAGAAAGCTGAGGAACAGGATCAGATTATCAGAAATCAGCAAGCAGTAATCCAAAGCTTAGAGAGAAATATGGGCAGGATGGCCGAAGCTTTACAAGAACGATGACAAGGCAGTTTACCACCCCGTACACAAGATAATCCTAAACGGGGATTCGAAAATGTTAAAGCTATTACTACTCGAAGTGGTAAAATGGTAAGTTCACCTGTTTTAAATACTAATTGTTAGGTCACAACAATCCTGGATTACTTGTATAATTGTTAGATAGATTAAACTTAAGACAATTAAAGTGATTAACACAATATTAGAGTCAAATGTATAATTCCACTAAGTGTGGCTTGTTGCGGAATAACAAGACCACTGATCAATTACAATAAGATATGAAAGTGTAAAGTGAATTGGTGAGTACTCCTTTGCCAAGTGATCTCTATTTATAATGATATAGAGATCTTACAAAAGGGACAAGGAGTAACTGAAGGACTGAATAAGGAAAGTAGCCGAGATCAAAGGGATTTGATCTGGCTAAGTAAACATGGAAATGTGTACTCAGTCCTTGTGCTCAGTATTGGATGTCAATACTGAGTTCCAACACTGAGTGACCTAGACTGTCTACTCAGTATTGGCCCGAGACTTAGCTAATTTATTCTACATACTATTCTAAGCTAGTCTAGGCTGTCTTGTTATCTTAAGATCCAAAGGGGTAAGGCTTTTTGCCTTAACAATCTCCCCCTATCTAATGATAACAAGACAGTATACAAAAGAGAAACAAAAACAACAACTGCAAAGTCTTCTTCCACAACCTCTGCTTATAGCTTCAAGCTCATAGAAGACTTCTTGCTTAATGTGGACATACTCATCTTTCTTTTTAAGCTCTTCTCTTCTATTCCATAGCACTGCAACAATCTTCTTTCTGAACCAAGAGTCTTCTTTCTTGGTGATCATCCACTTCAACCCTACCAGATGACTGCTGTTTGCTTTTGGGAGATCTTCTTCTGTAATGAAGCATTCCTTGTCATCTGAGTCAATGTACATATATCCAGATGTTGGATATATAGTGCTCTTCTGGTCCTGAAAGATAAGATTAGGAGGAACTGGGTATTTATTTACAAATATGAATGTGTTGAGACATTCAGGTTTGTTGTCTTTGTAGGCTGCAGTCATCACACTGAGCGCCCTGTATTCCCCTGGAAATAGTATGCCTTTTTCAAAGCATATAGCAGCAACAGCCCAGATTTCATCTAATATTACTTGGGCTTGAGAAGATCTTGAAGGCATCTCTTTAATCAGTTTTGTTATTTTGATCCAGTCTTGGAGACCCATATTTTGTATGTCATGGAGTAAAATCTTCATTGGAGGACTGACTGGCCCAGTGCAGGTGGCAACAATTAATCCTTCGATCATTTTCACCTTGATCTTGTTAACATCACTGTTCAGCCAGTATATGTCCCTTACACTGAGAAATTCTTTATTCCTCAGTGTATTCATTCTTGTCTCCCTGTACATAGTCCTTTGAGCAACCGAGTTCCAATATAGTTCTCTAATGTCTGCTCCTTTCAACCTTCTTCTTTGTGATGTTGAAGGAACATCAGTCTCAGTATCAGTTTCTGGTTCCTCTTTGATACCAAGAGCATGTAGATAGAAGAATTTTTCTGTTTCATTTTATATCTGTTGTGCAGTCTTTCTTGGAATCTCCTCAACCTCATGAACAGATCTTCTTAGTCTAGTGATTAGAGGTGCTGAGGCAGGTTCCTCACTTGATTCGGAAGACATAACAACTCTTGACATTCTTCTTGTTATAGGTCTTCTTGGTGCTCTTGGTTGAGGCTCTTGTTGTTGTTCTGGGGGCTCTTCATCATCTGAGGAGGATGATGATGAGGAGCTTGATTCATCATCCATATTCAGTGCAAGGTTTATGAAATTCTGAGTGGGCACTGGATTTGGTTCTTCATCATCATCAGCTACTGGCCATATAAAAGGCTTGTACACAATTATTTGCAGATTGTTCTCATACTGAGCAGATGGCACAGTATGAGCCTGCAAAGGTTGGTCCTCCCCTTGAGCAGATGGCTCAGGTTGGTTTTCTTCATGTTGTTCTAGAAAGGACCTTCCTCTTTCTCTTCTTCTTTCATACTGCAACCTAATAGGCTCAGTATTGATGACTTGCTGTGATTGTTGTTGTTGTGGAGGTTGATCTTCATTTATTTTCCTTCTTTTCTCCCCCTGAGCAGATGGCTCAGGTTGATCAACCTCATCTTCTCTTTGTCTCTTCTCCCCCTTCTTGTTATCATTGGATGGGGAGGGAAGAGGTTCAGTATCACCACCTGCATCTCCTTGAGTGTCATCATGAGTAGGAGATGGCATAGGCTCAGTGGCAGCATCAGTATCACCCCCTTGATCTTCATTTGTGGGTGATATTCTTGGCTCAGTATCATCACTATCTCCACCTTGATCTTCATTACCTCCACTGTGTCGAGATTGTGGAGTCAGTGGAGGTTGTTGATGTTGTTGTTGGAGTAGTGCAACTGATTCTTTTAATGAATCAATGTCAGTACTCATGGTTTCCATCCTGGCCAGTATGGTAGACTATGTTTGTTGCATTGCCAGGATTTGCTGCATGATTATTTGCAGAGAAACCTCTTCCATTGGAGCCTGCTGGACATGAGCACCCTGCACAGATGGTGCTAAAGAAACAAAAATAGTAACTGGTTAGTATAGGATGGCTTATCAGATAGAATTGTGGTGTTGTTAAATTCTAAAATCATTTAAACAGAGTTTTGAAGTCTGTATTTCATCTGGTGTTTGATGAAATATTGTGGACTTGTGCATAGTATGTGTAAGAAGATTTTCAGTATGATTGACTGTGATGTTTAGTAGCTCAGTGTAGGATAAGTCAAGTATGCTGAAAAGGTTTGGGTAAAGGAAAGCGAAGCCTGGGATATGCTTCTTTGTTATTTCAATGTTTATCACTCGGTGTTAAGGTGATAACAGTAATGTGGCTAAACCCCATGAATTTTATTTGGATAGTGTGGCTTTAGGGTTTGTGATCATTTCTTAAATCATATTGTCCAATTTAATATAAATTGGATATGATAGAAGCAGTACTAGTGGGTGTCAGTGTGACATCAACCACCATTGTCTTTTTGTATGTTAAGACAACTGTAGGCTGGCAATGATCTTTTGTGTTCAGTGTAGGAATTTTTCATAGTAGTAGTGGGCTAACTATGTTGGCCATAAGAGAATGTATATTTAACAAAAATCGTTTGAGACTTTGGCCAGTATTTAGTTGGTACAGGCCAATACTTAGTCTCTTGGTTTTGAAAAAACAAAATAATATATATAGAAGTTTGAAGGCTTTATTAGAAATTCATACCCGAGGCTTTGTCAGATTCCCTTCTTGCTTCAACAGATATAGGTGCTGGATCATCTGTATGTTGATTTGATCCTCCAGCACCTTCTAGATTTTGTTGTTCTGTTGGTTGTGCGGCTGCTTCCAAACTTTGTTGTTGCTCATATTCAATTTCAGCATCAAATGGAACATGTGGTTCCATGATTGGTGGTGGTTGAGCAATTTGTTCTTGTGCTGGTTCTGGAAGTTCAGCATGAGATGCTATTTGATGTTGTTCTTCAAGGGAAGGAGTCAGTGTTGGATGTAGACTGTGCAACACTGAGTCTGTGGACAGTGCAGCCATGATGACTGGACTCAATCTTCTCCTAACCCTTCTTCTTATTATTAATGGGTGTTCTTCAGTATCAGAAGCTGATGCAGTATTAGGAACATCAGGTTCTGGTTCTTGGACTGGAGGGGAAGGTGGAACATCCTCCATTTCAACATCATCATCAGCATTATTATCATCTGCATCATCAGTACCAGCTTCATCTTCTTCATCATTCATGTGGGATTCAGCAATGGCTAACATTGTGGCACTGAGTGGTGGTTCATCCTCCCTAGGCTGATGAAAGAATATCTTTTCATGTATTGGGGGAAGATCAACTCTGATACCAGTTGTTAGGTCACAACAACCCTGGATTACTTGTATAATTGTTATATAGATTAAACATAAGACAATTAAAGTGATTAACACAATATTAGAGTCAAATGTATAATTCCACTAAGTGTGGCTTGTTGCGGAATAACAAGACCACTGATCAATTACAATAAGATATGAAAGTGTAAAGTGAATTGGTGAGTACTCCTTTGCCAAGTGATCTCTATTTATAATGATATAGAGATCTTACAAAAGGGACAAGGAGTGACTGAAGGACTGAATAAGGAAAGTAGTCGAGATCAAAGGGATTTGATCTGGCTAAGTAAACATGGAAATGTTTACTCAGTCCTTGTGCTCAGTATTGGATGTCAATACTGAGTTCCAATACTGAGTGACCTAGACTTTCTACTCAGTATTGGCCCGAGACTTAGCTAATTTATTCTACATACTATTCTAAGCTAGTCTAGGCTGTCTTGTTATCTTAAGATCCAAAGGGGTAAGGCTTTTTGCCTTAACGCTAATGAAAACTCTTTTGATGCACAAGTTAATGAGGAGGCTCCAGTTGATGAAGAGGAGATAGCCTTGGAGAATATTGAGACGCACATGTCTACTCAACCAGAAGCAACAAACTCGTACACACCGAAGGTTCCTTTCCCTCAACGGTTGAGGAAAGAAAAGCTTAAAGAAAAATACGGTAAGTTCGTTGACATGATAAAACAGGTGCGCATTAATGTTCCTTTGGTTGACATGTTAGCAGGGATGCCGAACTATGGGAAATTCATCAAGGATTTGATTTCTAGCAAGACACTAACGGAGGAGGCGTCGTCAGCAATACTAAGTGAGGAATGCTCAGCTATCCTCCAACCAAACATGCCTCCAAAGAAGGGCGATCCAGGGAGTTTTATTATCCCTTGTCTTATAGATAACTTACCACCATGTAAAGGATTAGCGGACTTAGGAGCTAGCATCAATTTAATGCCCTTGTCGATGTACCTTAAATTAGAATTAACGGATCTTAAACCGACTAGGATGAGTGTTAGACTAGCAGACCTGTCATTCAAATACCCGTTAGGCATAGCAGAGAACGTCCCAGTCAAGGTCGATAGGTTCGTATTTCCGGCCGATTTTGTAACTTTAAACATCCCTGAAGAGCCAAATGTCCCTCTCATCTTAGGAGACCCTTTCTGAACACCGCCAGTGCCATCATCTTAGTCGCTGAAAAAGAGCTTAGTCTAGGTTTTGGGGATGACCGAGTCACTTTCTCCTTTGAGAAAGCGATGAGGCATACATCTGCCTCTGATGATACATGCAATTTCATCGACATCATCGATGTGTGCATGGAGGAGGAAATTACTTCGTTTCTCGACCTAGGCTGCGATGACATCACTACCTATGGTGATGTCACTCTAGACTCTCCCGTATCTATCCAAGATCTCTCCGAGCTCGAGGAATTACTTCGCCTTGACGAAGAGGATTCGGAAGAAAATGAAGTAGTTTTTGAGAAATTCGACCCTGACCGAAAACTCTGCATAAAAACATCTTTTGAGGACCCTCCATCTCTTGAACTTAACCCCTTACCCGATCATCTAGAGTATGCATTCCTTCAGGGAGAATCGGACTTTCCTGTGATTATTTCATCTACTCTAGCTCCTCTCGAAAAAGATAATTTAATAAAAATTTTAAAATCTCATAAAAGAGCTCTAGCTTGGAAAACCGCAAATATTCCGGGCATAAACCCTTCTCTTTGGACACATAAAATTTTAATGGAAGAAAACTTCAAACCTAGTGTGCAGAGATAAAGGCGTTTAAATCCCAACATGAAGGAAGTCGTGAAGAAGGAAGTTCTTAAACTGCATGATGCAGAGCTCATCTATCCGATTTCTGATAGTCCTTGGGTGAGTCCGGTCCAAGTGGTTCCGAAAAAAGGGGGAATGATAGTTGTGCGTAACGATAAGGATGAACTAGTTGCTACTCGGATGGTGAGTTTGCATCGACTACCGCAAACTCAACGAAGCCACTCGAAAGGATCACTTTCTTTTACCCTTCATCGATCAAATGTTAGAGAGATTTGCCGGGAACAACTTCTACTGTTTCTTGGACGGTTTCTACGGCTACTTTCAAATCCTGATCGACCCCCAAGATCTGGAAAAGACTACTTTCACGTGCCCCTTTGGTACATTTGCGTATCGGAGGACGCCTTTCAGGTTGTGCAACGCGCCTACAACATTTCAGCGGTGCATGACTGCGATTTTTCAAGACATGATCGAGGACAGTATGGAAGTCTTCATGGATGATTTTTGAGTATTTGAAAATTCCTTCGAGTCATGTCTTTCTAGCCTTGAGCGAGTTCGCATTAGGTGCGAGGAATCAAATCTCGTGCTTAATTGGGAAAAATGTCATTTCATGGTGCGTGAAGGCATCGTGTTAGGGCACAAAATTTTTGCGCAGGGGATTGAGGTCGATAAATCCAAAATCGATGTTATTTCTCAATTACCCCCCCCCCCCCCCCTTTCTAATATCAAATATGTGAGAAGCTTCTTAGGTCATGCGGGGTTCTATCGTCGGTTCATCAAGGATTTTTCCAAGATAACCCGACCCATGACTCATCTTCTCGAGAAGGATACACCTTTCGTGTTCACTCCTGAATGTGTTGAGGCCTTCAATCTCTTAAATAATCGGCTCACAGAAGCTCCTATCATGGTATCTCCCAATTGGGAGTTACCATTCGAACTCATGTGCGATGCTAGTGATTTCGCACTCGATGCAGTTTTAGGTCAGCGTGTCAATAATCGTTTCCAACCTATCTATTACGCTAGCCGAACACTCATCGGTGCTCAGGCGAATTACACCACAACTGAAAAGGAACTCCTTGCAGTGGTTTTCGCCTTTGACAAATTTCGTCCGTACCTCGTTTTATCCAAAACAATTGTCTATACGGATCACTCAGCATTGAAATATTTGTTCGCCAAGCAAGATGCAAAACCGCGTCTCATTCGTTGGATTCTTCTCCTACAAGAATTTGACATTGAGATAAAAGATAAAAGAGGAGCGGAAAATCTTGCGGCGGATCATCTATCCCGATTAGAGAACCCTCACCTTGAGGAGTGCAATGAAGACGAGATTTATGATTCGTTTCCCGACGAATTTCTCGAAGCGGTCAATGCTTTACAAGACACCAACGATCCGTAGTTCGCTGATTTCGCAAATTATCTAGCGGCGGGTGGTCTTGTTAAAGGAATGACCCATCAACAAAAAGGGAAATTCTTTTCGGATCTGAAACACTACCATTGGGATGCTCCACATATTATCCAGGTCGGTCCCGATTTGATGCATAGACGGTGTGTTTCCGGTGACGAAGTCCATGACATTCTCAATAAATGTCACAAGGGCCCCACCGGTGGACATTTGGTCCAAACTATACCGTACGGAAAATTCTTGATGCGGGTTAGTATTGGCCAACGATCTTCAAAGATGCACAAGAATTGGTCAAAACTTTCGACATTTGGGGCATTGACTTCATGGGTCCGTTCCCAAGCTCCTAAGGTAATAAATATATCCTTGTTACAGTTGATTACGTCTCCAAATGGGCCGAGGCAAAATCTCTCTCAACTAATGATGACCGAGTCATAATTAATTTTCTTAAATCTCTTTTCTGCCGGTTCGGTGGCCCGAGGGCACTGATTAGTGATCGTGGCACCCATTTTGCCAACCGTCTTATGGAGAAAATTCTCCAACGATACGGTGTCCACCACCGTTTCTCGTGCGCATATCATCCACACACTAGTGATCAAGTCGAGAACACTAATCGTGCCTTAAAGAAGATTCTAGAGAAAAACATCGAGAAAAATCCCAAGTTTTGGTCTCAACGACTTGAGGATGCTCTATGGGCATTCCGTACCGCGTACAAAACTCCTATCGGCCATACTCCGTATCGTATGATTTACGGAAAAGCATTTTTTCTTCCATTCGAGATAGAACACAAAGCCTATTGGGCTATCAAAGAATGTGACATGAGCATCATTCCCGCCGCAATTGAGCGTAATCATCAGCTTAACCTTCTTGATGATCACCGTTTTGAAGCGTATGAAAATTCCCGAATCTACAAAGAGAGAAGTAAGTATTTGCATGATAAGAAATTAAAAACTCAAAAATGCTTCCAACCGGGTGACAAAGTCTTAATCTATCAATCTCGGTATAAGTTTTCTCCCGGAAAACTTAAATCAAAATGGGTGGGTCCGTATACCGTTTTAAAACAACACCCATCGGGATACGTAGACCTCGTTACCGAAAACGGTCATTCCAGTGTTAACGGGCATCGCTTAAAGCTCTATCATGAAGGCGAGAATGAAGGCGAGACCGAGAAAGAGGAGGTACACTTCGCCATTATGGGCGAAAAGAAGTAAAAGAGCAACACCGAGTCAAGCTCGAGACTCGTAAACCCATGAAGCGCTTCTCGGGAAGGCAACCCGTGTTTAGTTTCTGCGTGAAAAAAAATAATAATAACAAAAAAAAAATTAAAAAAAAAATGTAGATAGCGTCGCTATCTTAGATAGCGGCGCTATCTGGCCAAATCGAAACCAAACAGAAACCCGAAATCACGAATGGACGATACATAATGTTTATAAATCGCATCGCTATTTATGAAATAGCGTCGCGATCTTCCGGTCCGATCTCGGTATCCTATCCGACGCGGTTAACTCAAAATACGGGTTCGCGAAAAATAGCGACGCTATTCCAGGATAGCGGCGCGATCTCCAGCGCATATAAAACCTTCGCTGCCCTCCAGATCGAGCAGATTGCAAAAAACCCTAGTTCCCCACCTGCGATTTCGGCGATTTTCACCCCAAAACCCTAAATTCCGGCCAAATCTTCCGAATTCTTCCATCATTCTTCGATTCCATGGCATATAAGGTTTGTTTAACCCTATTTTCTTCATGTAATCGATGTTTTAGGGTATAAATTTTAGATTTTAGTGGGTTTTCTTGTCTAGGTCCGAAAATTAGGAACTCTTGCTAATTACTTCCGTTTTTCGTTTATTAGTTGTTGATTGAAGCCATAGATTGTTAGTTAGTCGAATTTCTACTAAACCCTAGTGCAAATTTCGAATTTTTAGGGCTTGATTTAGCTTTTTAGGAAGAAAACCTATGAACTCTTGCTTGATAATGAGACAAATCCGGAAATTTCTTTGTTTGGCTTGTTAAATTGTTTACATTGTGTTAATGAGCTCAGTTTTGTATAAATAATAGAAATACTTGTTAAATTTTCACATTGTGGTTAAAATTTTAATAATTAGGTTCATGTTTTTGACAACTACATCACAAGTTTTCTACAAATTTCATTTTTTAATTGTTAAAACAATTATTGTAAGTGTTGAATAATTTCACACTTAGTTTAACAACTAAGTGTGGGTAAGGGAAATTGAGATTTTTAATTAAAAGCCATATTATTCATGTTCAATTCCCTTATTTAATCTTCAACTATTACTGTTAAATACACTTCTAATGATTACTCTCTTATTTTGTGATTGGCAGCGAACAAGAGCCTCAACAAAAGCCTCATCCTCACGAGCACCTCCACCACCGCCTTCCCCAACTCCCTCATCATCATCATCCGCCTCGGAGGATGAATCAAATGATGAAATTGAAGTCCCCATGCACAGGGACGGTTTTCCGCTGGCACTCCAAAATGAAGTTCATCACGTGTTTGAAGAATTCTCGACTATCCGCAATGAGAGCACGAGAATTTTCTATGAAATAAAAAAGAAACAAGATAATGCACAAAAAGGTGCATGTTGGCCGAACCCCTAAATGGGATCAACTTGCGGCATTGGGAAAAGAAGAAGATATACGGGCCTATTTGGTTCGTGAACTTTATGGCGGAGGAGGGCAAGTTTTATTCTCATGCAATGCATGTGAAGTTGCCCTCACATTACGAGAACCGGTCTACTCCGAATTGGTACTTAAATTTTTCACAACGTACCGCTTGGAAGCAGTCAAAGCCGACAATGATCCCACCGCCGATTCCATTCATTATCGAATAGCAAACCAGTGGGTTAATTGCTCTCTAGTTCAATTTGCAATCAATCTGGGGCTTTACACAGTAGCCCAAGCAAATAACGATCACTTCATTCCATATCTCAATCGGGGCGAATTTCAAGAAGCCCGGAATGTTGAACTTATTTGGGCCGAACTTGGTGTGGGAGTTTGGGACCCAAGGCACTCCAAGTTAAACGAAATCCAGAACATTGAACACCGATACTTATACCGGATGATCACGAATACTATTCGACAGAGAAAGGAAGGTGCCGAAAAGATGAATATGTACAGCTTATGGCTATTGTACAAGTTAGTCCACATGAACCGCCTCACTAACATACCACTCATTATTGCTGCGTTTCTGAATGGTCCAACACAAGGGCACAAAGGGAAAAGTGGTTTCACGGGATGCCAATACATTGCCCGTCTGGCCAAAGCAGTGGTAACTCTGACACCACGGGTGAGGTTGAGCATGACAAAGCAAGAAATGGGGTTCCTGGATTATAATCAAATGTATGGTATGGGGGTGATCAGAAATGCAGTACATGGTGTAGAGGATGGGCGGTACGTATGGGAAGATAACTCGCCCACCGAAAATATTCAACGGGCTAGGTAGAGGCAACCACAGCAGCAGCAAGCAGAAGATGCAGAGATGCGGGAAATGGAGCCGCCGGTTATGGATCATGGTCATGGGCATCCCGGAGCGTCTGGCTCCGGAGCGGGTCCTTCCTCATATGACCCGTATCAAAACTTACATGCAGATATTCAGGCTTTACAGGTAGGCATGGCCGGGCTGCAGACCGAGGTTGGCGGGATTCACCAATATTTGGGAGGCATGAACTTAAAACTCCAAAGGAACTATTATCAAGGTGAAAGAGCCCAATCATACCCGCACTGGCAAACTCTGACAGCTACAGCTGATGCCCGCGACCCGTTACCTTATTGGGGCCCGAGCTTGTCAGCACCGCCGAACTTCCCCACCTATGAAGACTGGTTCAACCAGTACGATCCGACACGGCCTCGTGATGGGCGTGATTATTGATCCTTGTGTTTGGGTTTCATAAGACTAGTTCAACCATGTTATGGTTTAGTTTCTTTCTAGTTGTGGTTTTTTTAGAATGTGATGAGCTTTGGAACTGGATGGCAGTGCTCGGAAATGGATCTAGCTTCTGGATGATAACATTACGTGGAAACACAAAATACCCTCAGGGAGTAACGTTCCTTTTTGCCTTTTTACTTTTTGTTCATAATTTTTATTGCATTGAGGACAATGCAACTCTCTAAGTGTGGGAATGGGGGTGGATTCCACCATTTTTATAGTTCTCATTTAAATCATCTAAATAAAAACAAATAACCACGTCAATTAGCAACAAAAATTTTAGACACATCTCAAAAACCTTAGAAAATAATTTTTGGACAATAAAGTCATTTTTAAAAGTCAAAATTTTACCTAGCTATTATGTGTCAATTTTTGTGACTTTTCATCGATCTAATTCTTTTTCTTAACTAGTTAATTAACCATTTTTAACTTGGAAAATTTAAAATATCTTGCAAAATTTATGAAAACTATCTTTTAGAAAATTAAGTTTAGCAAAGCTAACTCCTGATGACATTAGGTTAGGTTAAAAGCTTTTAGTTTACGTAAAATAAATAAAAATAATAAATAAATAAATAAAAATGAAAAATTTAAGAGTCGGTGAGGACATTCAACCGGCCTTGTGTCTCCGGACAAGTACGCCCGAGGGGTCCTTCAAACCTAGCATTCTAAGGTCAACTGATCTGGACATGTTGATCGAAAGTCTGTTATGCGGATTCACAATGTAAGATGAGGTTCTAATCGATTCTTGAATAAATACCTAATTAAATATTTAGGGGGA
The DNA here is from genome assembly GCA_963853835.1 of Calendula officinalis. Taxonomy (NCBI): domain Eukaryota; kingdom Viridiplantae; phylum Streptophyta; class Magnoliopsida; order Asterales; family Asteraceae; genus Calendula; species Calendula officinalis. The sequence goes on along the minus strand of OY970835.1, from coordinate 10,296,966 downwards.
GCAATTAACCAACCTTGGGTTCCCGACAAGTAAGCTCGCGGGGTCCTTCAAACCTAGCATACTAAGGTCAATTGATCTGGATATGTTGGCTGAAAGTCTTTTACGCGGGTGCTCAAAGAAAGTAGCGGTTTCCTCTACTAAACCAAAATAAATAAAACTAATAAACATGCAAAGCATGTATGAAAGAAATGAAAAATAAATAAATAAGCATGCAAAGGATGAATATATATAAAGTAAATGCTATAAAATGAATAAATAAACTAATTTTTCTTATTTTAACCTTATTAGTTGGGTAATTTTAATAAAGGTGATATTTATAGGTTATGCAATAATGATGAGGATCTAAGTTAAAAGTAGTCTAACTAGCATTGTTGGAAAATTAATTATATTTGTGAAAAGTTAGCTAATGTCTTACACAAACTTGGGCATAAAATATAGTGAAAATTTTAACTGCTAAATTGGACTAGGCTCTGAAAATTGTTGTGCTACTTTTTTTTTATGTATTAATTTTTTTTTTATCTAAGTTTTCTTCATTTCATTTCAAAATATCATTTTTTACATGGTTAAAGAAGGCAAACGGGCAACAAGCTGCGCCGCTATACCTTTTTGAATTGCAAAACTAATTCTTTTAAAAACAACATTTGTGCATCTGGGTGTCATAACATTGCTATGCATAACACGTTGGACTCTGTTAAGAAGCTCCACCGCCTCAGGCGCAAGGAAACCGAAAGTATCAAATGCGAAAGGAATGAACACGTGTTGATTTTCAATGCATGCTTTCTCGTGCTTTGTCACTTTACACGAGGCGGCTTTCAAAGCAGCTTGTCCCACCGTAACACCCCGACTACTCAAACCCACGAGAGGAGAAACTCCGGTTAGATCCACACATGCGTGTTTCCTCCCAACCCATCCAAAAACTAAAATGTCAGCAGGTCTAAGAGTGGATCTTCTATCCAACGGGTCGCTCAAAAAGTTCACACGAGCTTCTTTCTTGGCGGAGATCCTGGCACACCGACATATGTCAAAAAGGACGTCTCTAACCATATCATGTCGGTACTTGAATCCCGGGAGCTCTTTACAATGAACCGCATGTTCCCCAAAGGAATCCAAACTTGCCTTGCGACAAACAGAGCATAACGCATCAACCGGAAATAATGGAATCATGAGACGATACTTAAGGATGCACAATATTCCACAGGTGACATATGTTGACCTAACCCGTCTATGGGAATAACTAGAAGAAAATCTTGAGCATGAGGTGCCCATAAACAATCGAAAACCGCTTTCTGAGATAAAGTGTCGATTGTGTTATATTGTTATTAGCTGATTGAATTATTTTTTATGATGATTTGTTTGAGGACAAGCAAAGTTCAAGTGTGGGCATCTTGATATTGGCATATTTATACATATATTTATATGCCAATATTCCTCTTTTTGTGTATATTTATTGATTAGAATATGATGTTATCACTCAAAACTAGTTTCCATTATGTTTTTCAGGCTATAGAAGAAAATGTGACAAAAACGGGTCAAAACGACAATATAAATCGAAAATCCCAGAATCTGAAGAAGATAGGGCCGCTATCTGCCAACGCTATCTATCACGCTATTTTGGAAGAAAACACGATTTCGAGCCGTTGTTCGACCCATGAAAAGAAGAAATAGCGCCAATGTTTCTAAGATAGCGATGCGATTTAACGCGGGAAGCCAATAGCGACGCTATTTCATTAATAGCGACGAGATTTTACACGATCTGACACATATTTAAGCGAGATTACAGATCTGGATTCATAACTTTTGACCTAATTGAAGTGGGCAGCCGAAAAATACCATAGGAGAACTCAAGATCAAGATTCCAAGGCTTAAACATTGGTTTTTTTATCATTCTTATTCGATACTATGTTTATGTTTATGATTCTTCACGTTTGTTTGATGATTATTAGCATGTCTATGTGCTAATCATCTTATATTCTCTATGATTAGATGAAGTTTAGGTTTTAGGTTTGGATATTCTTAGGATTTATGATGATTGTTTGAATACTTGTGTTTTTAATAAAGAACTTTTTTGTTAAACCTTTACTTTCGCATTATTTAATCTGTTTATTGCTTGGTTGATAAAATACTGACTATATTGAATTGATCTAGTAATTCCCCTGACTTTACATACCATTTGACGTAGTCAGCGACTCACTAGAAATAGGGGTCCGAGATTAGATACCGATAACCTAGGTACAACTTAAAGTCTGATCTTTAGAGAAGAAATTCCTAGGATTAGAAGGTCTCGGAAAGCCGGACCTAGTTAAGAAAAACAAGCAAGAGTGTGACTTTAAATAAGTTTCTTGAGAAGAAATTCCTAGAGATTATATTAGAGACATTGTAAGGTTTTGAGAGAAATCTAGTCCCTTAAACTCTTAGAACATGAATAAAATCGGTACCTCAAAACCAAACCTAGACCTAGACGGATTCAACTTATAGTGAATATCCTCCTCAATATTAAAATTACTTCCACTTATTTTCCGTTGATTGTTTATTTTAAAAATCAATTTTAGTTAATTTAATCATTTTGTCAATTAAAATTCCTCAAATGAAAACCCTTTTTAATTACTTGTTCAGATTAGCTAATTAGTTTTATTTTATATAATCAGCTTAATTGTTCCCTGTGGAGACGAATATACCCGAAAGTACTTACCTGAACTATATTGCTCGCGATTAGGTCATACTTGCCTAATAGTGTGGTAATCTAGGAAAGGCGTATTTAGGACATTTAATTTATAACTAGTTTTCACACATCAATTTGTTTATATTTTTATTATTAAAAATACTTTAAGTTATAATTGTTGGAATAGATGTCCAGCGTCATCAAATAAACCGATTATCCGGTCAACGTATATTAGAATCCTATTCATGTTTCCCACGAGGCGCCAACGATCACGAGAGATAATAAACTTATTTAATTATCGGACAAATTAAATGTTTCGGGCTCATCTGGCTATATTACGTTAATGGGTATTAACTAGCTAATCATATGGGCTTGTCATTAATCAAAAGGATTCACTAGTGCATCGGGCTTTTATGGACAGGGCCAATTAGAGTTTGACTCTAATTGTGTCTTAACCTTATAAGAATAAGGATTCAACAAAGAGGGACTAGTCCAAACAATCACTTTTTATGCCCTATCAAAATCCATCCCACCACCCCCCCACCCCCACGTCTGTCCGCCGCAACACCATTGCATCACGCCGCCTGTAACACCGTAATTTTAGAAACCAATTTTTTTGTTAATACGGAAGCAATTAATACTAATAATAAACGTAGGTTTAAGTTTACAAACCATGGTCTATAAATATTATAAAATAAAGTATATGTTTTGAAACGGTATTACTAAACGCATGGCCCATTTATAATAAATACAATATCATGAGCTTGGTCAAACTCTTCGTCCAAAAGCCTGACGCGTTTCAAGCCTACCAAACTGAAAAGTATCAACGAGAGAGAGATTAGTACAAATCTAAGTGAATGAACAAAACATACAATTATGTTAAGTACAACAAGCAAGCAATTAATATCTCCGAGTGGTAACCAAATATGAGAGTACCGGCGATTCTGCCGAACCTAAAACCATTGTTGACCCAACAATGGTAAACCAATGGCCCTATATCACGCAACCTGGTAAACCCCCTTTGGTGTAACAAATATACGTAAGGTCCAAATATCGCTAACCACTGATACACGTATGCCCAGCCGATATCCTTCGGTCACTGAACTCTCCCCGTATGTGCACATAATCATATATAATATTCCACAAGCAATTAGATATATCAATTAAGCAAGCTATTAAAATTCGCGCCGAAAAACTGCACGAAGTACTTCGCGCCGCGAACCACTCTTTCGCGACCGACAAAGTACTTCGCGTCCGCTAAAATTGATTTCTGTTTTCTTCGAGTCCAATCAAGCCAAGTTCACGCCGTGAACAACACATATTAGGTCACCTGTGCGTGATAGCTTAGACTAATATTAGGAATCATTTTGAGTTTAGGACGTCAGGCATCTGTGAAGAGTTTGCCTTTGAGGTTTTATTGAGCTAAGCTAACCATCAGGTGAGTCCACATCTCCTATTTACTCTTTTTACTGCTTTTATAAATTATGGGGTGAAAAACATAACATGCTCCTTTTACATTTTACTGTTTTATATTATGACGGTTAAACATCATTATCCATTTCATTTCATTTTGGCATGACATACAATTATTATACCGTACTAAGTACCAACTTTTATTAACTAGAGTACCTTGACCCTGGATATACGAATAGTACTATTGACCGATATTCAGCCTCCTACAAAGTATTTCTCAAACATAGAAAATGTAGATCACTCTACGATTCCATTACATTTCATTTCATTACTTGGTTTATCAAAACACAACTATAACACCTGAATTTTATAACAAAACATTTGGCCAAAATATATCAATTTATAAATAGAAGAACAGTTTCAACAACATAAACCACTAATAATAAACCCCTTTATCACAACTTGTTCAACAACATAAACCACTTATAATAAACCCCTTTATCACTAGATATCCTTTAATAACACTTTCCCCCAATTTTGGTGATATCCAAAACCCTAGGTTTTTACACATCTTAAGGGAGTGTTTAGTACAGAGATTTGAGAGGTGATAAATGGAATTAGCATCCATATCACTTGTTTGGTTACATTGAGAAAAGGAGAGGAGGAGAATTACCAATTCCTATTCTCTAAATTTGTTTCCCTCTCTCATGTAGAGAAAAGGTGGGAATTGTGAAATAGGGAATTAGAAAAAAGCACGGAGACTTGGAGAGACTTCCACAACAGCCGAACAATACCTTCCTCCGCACAAGCACAATCGAACTTCCACCACAGCCGTTCTCTTCTACAGACCTTCTCTTCATCCCTCGATCTCTCACTGTTTATCTGTCTCAATGTCTCTCTCTCTCTCTCTCTCTCTCTCTCTCTCTCTCTCTCTCTCTCTCTCTCTCTCTCTCTCTGTGTCTCGCTCTATTTCTATCTCTCCATCTTGCTCTCTCTCTTTGGCGAACATAAATTGTTTCTATCGAGCAGAATTTCTGGACCGAAATACTGTCGGATTAGGTTATTGATTTTGTTTCTATGACAGATGCTCTATATGTGTCGATTAGTAATTGATAAAATAGATTTAGGTTGATTATTTTGACTGGTCACTGATTTAGGTTAGCGTAAATTTCTGTTATGATCGGATTGCAAATACGATGATGGTTTGTTTTATTACTGCTGCAAAAAAGCTAGACTGGACCGACGTGGTTTACTAAAAAAATTTGTCCAGTAGCATTTTGATGTATTTTGGTGGTCTTAAATCTAGTGCACATGTCTGTATCATTTTAGTAATTGAAGTCTGTCATAAATAGGTTTTAATAATTGATGTCAAACTTAGATTTTGGTCAAATTGGTCATAGTGTTGTAGTAATTGGTCAAATTGGCAATCTTCATCAAACACTGTTTGGGATGAGTTCAAAAATCTATAGATTTAAAAAAAAGATTTATTCTAATTTCTTTGTAATCGCTTTATAATCTCTCCAATGTGTTGTTCAATTTCAAGGCGAGTCATTTCCATTCTATGAAAAATGGTGTACCATCTTTGGTAAGGATAGAGTAATGAGTAGTAAACCGATTAATCTTGGAGAAAATGATGAAGTTATTTCAGAGACACAAGGAACTTCTCCAATTGATACTGATGACTTTGATTTTGTTGAAGAGGCCATATTCTTCTTTGTTACAATATGGTTTAAGTACTTAGAAATCCCTTTTTAGTTACATTATCATTGAACCGATGTTTTTGAATGTGATCGTGATTTATGTTTTTGGATGTTATTGATTTTGTTAATCACTTTTATAATTAATTTATTCATATTTTTGTATGTTTTGAATTTTAATAATGATTGTTATGAAAAAATATATGTCTGCTAACTATAAAGTTGGTACATTTCTCTATTGATTTTTTTGTTGTACCAAACAAGAGAATTGATTCTCTATTACAATTCTCTATTAAAGTCTCTGTGCCACCAAACAGAACAGCCCATTCCCATTCTCTAGACTAATTCTCTTTCTCTGCAATTCCATTCTCTGCAATCATTTCTCTACCATTTCATTCTCTGTACCAAACATACCCTAAGATTCTTACAAATCTTAAGGATACACTTGTTTCCTTTGTTAAAATACCATTTATTAAGTATAAACAACCTTTATATATTTCACCATTTAACAAAACCCAAGAACCAGGGTTTGACATATAAGCTTTTACTTCCATAGATTCAAAGCTACGGCTATAAAGGAGTGAAGATATACATTTAATCTTCCACTAGGAGTGAAATGTCACAAGATATGGTGAAGAAATCTCCTCCAAACAATCCTTTGCACTCAAAATCGTTCACACACTTGTAGAGAGAATTTATTGGGTTTGGGATGGCATTAAATGTAGGGTTTCATTATACTGATTAACCACATGGGTCAACCTCCTAGTCGCTTGGCTCGAACCATACCGATAAGAACATGAACTTGTTCTTGCCGGTTAAACCAACTAGCTAGTTTAATCCCTAAAGTGGAACTGAGATTAAACTTAAACTTAAACCCTAAAGGATTATGGGATGTTGAAAATCTAAACTAGATTAACAAGAAAGAAACCTTTTATGAAAAACTCGAACACACACACATGCTTGTGTGTGTTCATCGAACTAACCAAGAACTCTAGGGTTCTTGGTTCGAATTTCAAACAAGAGGGAGAGGGGAAAAGGGTTCTCCAAATCATACCTTAATCTTGCTTAAGTAAGTCCACTGATAATGAACACGACGAGTGATCTTCTAATTGATCCTTGTAACATTCTTGTACTTCAAGACTTGAAGAACACGAAGAACACGAAGAACGAAGAATACCAAGACTTGGTGTCTTAGTGTATTCGGCCGAAACCAAGGGGGAGGAAGGGGAGGTAATTTGTGGGGTGCAAGGGGGAATTAGGGTTACCCTCTAGTTTATAGATAAATAAGTTGCACTTTAGGACCCTCTAGTTTAATTAAGATTAATTCTTAATTAAACTTTCTTTTTAACGTTTCCATCCCTTATAGTTTAACTAGTTATTATTGTTGCACTTAATTATTAAATGTCTAGTATTATACACTTATATATTTCATGTATATTAAATATACGAAATATATACTTTGTATTTTATAATAATTAATTATATAATAAACTTTATATAATCTAAACAATAACATTATCCAAACACTATATGATTTACTTACTTTAAATCATATTATGGATAATCATTAATTAACACATTTTATATTTACTCAACTAATAAATGTACAAATACTTGTATTAATTAGTTACTCAAACTAATATAGTAATAAGTTAAACTTAACATAATACTTAACTGATTCATAATGACTATTATGAATCATTCCTCTTGCAAGTATAATTACATACCTTACTCGTATTAGATGCATTCACCGGTTTGACCCTTAAGTGTTTTGTAGGCATGGATGTATCACCATAGGTCGACTAACTGTGCACATAATTCCAACAGACTCCCACTTGTGCAAGTTCGTAACCTTAGCTTGATGACACGAGCTACAGTGGCCCTCTAGATAGGCATGTAGGTAACCAACCTCATAGAAACAGCTTTGTAACCCAGGTATAGTTTTTGAGAAGCTCTTTAATAGCGTTGCCTAGTAAAGAACACCCGTCTTTACTTCTTGAGTAACATGTTAGGTTTATCCCTTGCAGCATGATATTTGTGATAACGAATACGAGCATGGTAGAAATTATCAACTCCTGTATTCGAAATCATTTCTTGACTTCTTAATTAAAATTGTTGTGATAAACGACAGAGAATATATCAGTTCGCTTTGGGCATGGCCATGCACTTATCAGTTTTTCATCATGTCAAGGGACCCATAAATATCTCTACTAAAAAGGAGGCGCAATTACCATCTCGTTATATTTCGATTCGAAATACAACTTCCTCTGTACCCAGTAAGACCTCGTAAGACAATCATATTCAGAATTTTCTAAGACGAACCAAAGTACATTAGTCATTGTATCTCAAACCAAATACCTCAGGCTTAAGGACAATCCTAGTGAATAATAATTTTGAACTTTTCAACCACGAAGTATTATCACGGTGGTCAATCCAATATTCGTCGATACGACAGAATCTCACCGATATTTGGTTTACAATAAAACTTGTGTAGCTATCTTCGAAAAACTTCGAATCTACCACCAAATACCGCGATGACGTTAACGTACCATCAAGGTTCCCACCAAGATGAGTAGTCACGGATTATATCTTTTGAATATAGAGACTTTTATTCGTAGATATTGTAAAACATACAAAGTTTGAATAACAATGATACTAACTCATTTATTATTCCATACTGGACATAGATACAGAATTATTACTGGATCATTACTTATTCCTTTTGCTCTTGTTGATTACTTAATGACGTTTACAATCTTAATTGTAACTTTATCACTAAACCAGTCGTTTCTATAAAATCAAAGACATACGATAAGTATTTGAAAAACACTAATACTTTTGTCTTTGTTAGATTTTGTTCTTGCAACATTCTAGAACATATTCTAGTTTTTCCCTTTTATGCAATTCGGCAAACATAGGAGGATTGGAAAATAACACCTTAGTTTCTTGAATTCATAAAACTTGCCTTGTAACTAAAGACTCTTTTAGTTACTTGATTTGTAGATATATTATTACTAGTTAAAGAAATATCATTAAATGATTATCTTATCCACTGGATTGTGAATATCCTATTAGATATGCAATAATTAATCACAAGACTTGTGATCACGCTATTTAGGTTTGCAATAATCTAATTAACGATCATTTATTATTTCTCTTAACTCTTTGGATAACGATTTGGTAATACCTTGTTGTTAAAAATCATACTAACTTACTATATTCATTAATGCCTTAAATGAACATGTTAGTCATAGCTCCCACTATCTTTTATGGAACATAAGCATTACTTAAACTATCACTTTGACTAAGTCAAGATTTTGACTTTGGTCAAGAACCTACAGTTTAATCTTATAAAAATTTATCAATCATTAATGTCATCCTTTGGATTTATGAATATCCAATATTCCTGTTTAGGGAATTATGACTTTCATTGATCACTGTATCTACCAAGTATAAGACACTTGAAACGATACTTCCGATTCTTAAATATATTAGTATCTTTCAAGAACTTTATTTAATGCCAAAGTCAATTCTTGAATTTCTCAAATATTCAGTATTCCTATTAGGGAATCATGACTTGATTAAATATTGTATTTGTTACAAATATAAAAGACTTGCATCAATACCTTTAATTCTTAAATACTTTAATATAGTTTAATCTTTTAAGAGTATATTTAATGTCTAAGTCATCCTTATTGGATTTTGCGAATATCCAATCATCCCTATTAGGGAATTATGACTTTATTAAATTCCTTTATCACAAGTGTGAGATACTTGTAATAATACTCTTTAATGTCTATCTTGATTATATCCAATATAATCATACTATATTAATACTAACACTTTAAAACTTATTATCATAAGTAATAATTATTACTTAAAATGTTTTAATTAAGTTCAATAACTTTGAACCTTATGCTTCCATAAAACTCTTAAACACTTGTATTTAGAAAAACTTTCTAATTACTAGTATCTAAGTAATTTGAGCTTCTAAGATATTATCCATTTATACAACAATCAAATAAACATAAACAATGAGATTATTATTAAGTCAACACTTTATAATCTAGTAATAAAACTTGACTAGTATAATCATCACACATGCACACACAATATAATTCAACCATGGATTCAACGATGATAAACTAAAACCGAAAATTTATCATAAAATAAAATGTAATTTGTTCAAACAAATAAAACCAAGAAATTGTTTTTATGAATCCAAAAATACTGAATTATAAATGTGGTGTTAGTGGGATCATCTCCAGCTCATGCCCGTCATCATCACTTTCCATTTCCTCCTGAAATAAACAATTGCAAAAGTTAGATTACTCGTAATGTACTTTACAAGTATCTTAAGGTGAATTAGAAGTTTGGTCATGTTACATGAGGAACTAGCAAGTGCTCCAGTACTGGCATCCTTTGGACAATTTCTTTTCCAATGCCCGCCCTCGCCACACTTGAAGCACCGATTCTCTGTCCTCTCTGTGTTAGGCTTCACCTTCTTGACCTTTTGTTTGACATTATTACCCTTTGGCACTCCTTGGTTAGGATTGGTTTTACCCTTTCCTTTACCACCATGCATGTTTCTCTTTTTGCCACCACCACTGCCATTACCGATCTTCAGAACATCCTTAGACTTCGATCCTAAACTCAACTCAGCGATCTTGAGCATTGAATATAGCTCAACAATGGATTTCTCCATATTGTGCATATTGTAGTGGACCACAAAAGGCTTGTAGTCATCAGACAGCGAGTTGAGTATAGTGTCCGTTGCCATCTGCAACGGTATAGGGTGACCGAGTCGAGCAAGGTGATCCATGTGCCCTTTCATTTTCATGACATGGGCACTCACCAGTGTTCCTTTGACCATCTTGCACGAGTTGAAGGCTCGATTGATGTCAAAACTCTCAGTGTGAGCTTGCTCTTGAAATGAATCCCTTAATTGCTGGATCATCTCAAACGCCGGCACATCCATAAATCCTGCTTGTAAATCTGGACTCATGGTTGCGAGCATCAGACAACTCACATCGAGTGCATCACTGACATGCTTATCATAAGCTTTCCTTGCTTCAGCTCTAGCATTCACGGCAGACACATTCGGCACAACTCTCTCCAAGACATACCACTTTCTCTCATGCCTGAGCACAATGCGAAGATTGCGCTCCCAATTGAGAAAGTTTGACCCAGTCAACTTGTCCTTTTCTAGGATTGAGTGAAGCGAGAGATTGTTGGTACTTGTCTTTGTGGTTGTTGCTGCCATCTACCAATCAAACCTAGTTTAATAGTAATCATCAATAAACATCTCTAAAATATATTATAAACCCATAATTAATATTTTAGGCCTAGGATCCATATATCACATTCTCGCCGCAAGGTTTGGGCACATCCCGACAGACATGTTGTTTCTGGTAGGTAACATCCTTACCGATCGTACCAAGACTTGATACGATTCCTAGGGTTCATAGAATCTATAGACTTTTAACTTACTACAACTTTGTACAATTTAATTGCAAATTTCTAAGTTTGTAATGAAGTCTAGTATGTTTATTCTACTCGAGTACTTTTTGGGCCGGGACTCCCGATTATCACCAAAGTATATCAGACCATCTAAGACAGTGCGATGTTCTGGACTCCCAATTATCACAGAACCCTACGCACCCTAACACTCGCAATCATTTGAATCAATATCTAAGGTTCTTTCTCCTTACAATATGAATATCATTGAACAAGTGAGGTTTCCATTAGGTGGATAGTACTTAGATCTAAGATTTCTTGGGTTTGTTTAAGTCTTAATCTAAACTTAAAACTTATTCCAATTTTAATCCTTATTTAAAATGTGCGACTTGTTTTATTCAAGAATGCCACAAGACGCCTTTCTAAATATCTTTTAAAACTTGTAGTTTTAAATTTTGTTCGATTTTACTTGTATATCTAAAACGAGGTGTACAAAATGATATTACTAAGTTTTGTGAAAAACCTAATCTTAATAAAATAAAACTCATTTTATTTACTTGAAAAACTTAAACCTTATGTTAAATTTTAAAATAGAGATTCTAATTATTTATGACTTACAAACACAAGTCATAACTCTAATTTAACACATCTAGTTTTTCTATGTCTAATAATAAAATTAAACATTTTTTCATTATATTCACCAAAATATGTCCTAAGGACACATTTATAAACTTTGCGATTTTCTTGTGTAGCTCCCACTGGTTCCAACAACCATGATGGAACTCAAGCATACACAATCACTAGTTTGTAATTGGTGAACACTAATAAATTTATTATATATAAACTATATATAATAATCTTAGTTTGTTTATACCATTCTTATATTTAACTTATACTAGTTAAATATAGGTTGTAAAGTTCCTATGTTATTTAACCATTTGATCATTAATCTAGTATTTTACGTAACTCATAATATACTTGTATAATTGTGACAACTCGATATTTCCGGTATGTGATCTCATATCATTTCTAGAACTTTCCTTATTTAGAAAGTTTCTACTTTAGACATTTCTTTTTTTGGCATCCATACACACAACAAAACATCTATTTTTACACCATGCATTAGTGTTTGACTATTTTTGTCAACACAACATATTAACTTTCTTAAGGTGACACGTTTGAGCTAAAAACATACTTAAAATAGTAACTTTTATCGGTTACACAATAAACGTACTTAACTAATTAAACGTGACTCGAATTGAACGATGGTTTAAACCAACATCGAACCATGACCGACCACCTAAGTGGCCGGCCTCCCCTTGCTCGTGACCAACCCAAGTCAGCCGAACCCTACATGGGTGAGGTTGACCCTTCTTGGTCTTATCTTTCTAGATCTTATATTAAACTTATTTGAAACCAATTTGAGTTGTACTCAAACTCCTCTTAAACCCTAATCCCAAGCCACTATATATAGCCCTCATTAGCAAACCCTAAACTCTTTGATTTCTCCATCTCTTCCCCTCTCGGCCGAAACAACACCACCATCACCTTCGTCCGTTTTCGTGTTCGAGTAAGCAAGCAAACCCGAGCACCCTTGTTCGGTTTCTCCTTGATTCGTCCATAGCTAGCAAGGTATTATTCGATTCCTTGTTTCGATTATCTACTTCTTTCGGTACCTAGTTTGAAACCGAGACCATGGCCATGGCCATATGGTCTCGGCATTGGTAGATCTAGAACTCGACGTGCATGCTTGCATGCATGTCAATGGGTAAATTGTTCTAATCGTTTATTATTTCGTTGTTCGTTTGATTCGTTGCCTTAAACCCTAGATTTGCTATTATTATGATTTAATTCCTAGATCTAGCCGAGCCTAACCACAAGCTTGAACCCGTGACCGAATCTAGACCAAACCCGTAGGGTGTTGGCCTATTCGGCCAACCCTGGCCGAACTCAAACCCTAGAAACCGAAACCCTAACCCTAGTTGACTAGTAGGTTGACTATTTGGCCTAGGTTGACTAGATTTAACCATCTTAACCCGCATATACACCGAAACCCTAACCCTAGACCGGAAACCCTAATCTAACCGAAATCTAGTTGACCTATGGTTGACTTTCGTGGACTTTTGTTGACCATATGTTGACCCACAATCTTAAACGGGTCAAGGCCGGATCTTGACCCAAACCGTGTCCCAAACCCAAGCATATAATCGGGCCAAGGCCCGTACTTGGCCCAATTCGATCTATCTTACTCCATCGGGCCCAAACCGTAGTTGGCCCATTAGTATCTAAGCCCATTTGGACCAAAGCCCAAACCTTTGGCCCACTCATATCCCAAACCGAACCCATTGGGCCCAAGCCCAATCCATGGCCCAACTCTATTGGACCTAACCCAATATGAGGTCCAAGTGGCCCACTTAGTGGCCCAATAAGCCCATCTAGGCCCAATAAGCCCATTAGGCCCAATCTAGGCCAATTAAGCCAAACCCATTTCATTTCATTTCAAGACCCATTTCATTTAATGTCATTTCATTTTGAAACCCATTTGATTTCATTTTATAAAACCCAATGTATTTCATTTCATTTCATTTTATTAAAGTCTCATAACCCATGTTCATTCGATGTCACAAAACATATAACATAACATTTAATGTATATCATATATCTTATATCGTATCTAGAATCACCTGTGTTAGCTTAGTCTAATTAGAAAGTCATATTGTTTAGGAATCTAGGAGCATTTGAAGGATCCTCTGTCCTAACTGTTACTAAGCTTTCCCCAGGTGAGTCCACATACCTCTTTCACTCTTTTTACTGCTTTTATAAACTATTGGGGTGGAAAACATAAACAAACGCTACTATTTTATTATGAATGTACAACAACATTTACATTTTCGATCATCGCGTTGGTATGACAAATGATTATTATGCCGGACTAAGGTGCCAACAATCATTAACTAGTGGATCTAGACCATGGATATGCGGATAGTACTATTGGCTGACACTCATCCTCCCAACGATACTTGATCATTGTTGGTTTATCCAATGCTACCGGGAGTGTATATCCATAAAAGAACATAACATACTGGAGTTGAAGTTTTGATTGTGGACTTAGGGGATGGTATATTAACTCAATAGACTAGCAACCTATTAGGGATACGGTCATGCGATGTCAAACATAACAACTTGTTCAACACGTTTTCATAACCAAACTAGTAATTGTAGATTCTTCTACAATTTTCGTACTTACTTCTCATATCATATGAGTGTTGAACCTTATACTTTCAGTAATAAAACTATTTTCATAACAAACATTTTGAGTAGCAAAACACTTTACTTTTGTTACAACATTAACCCTGTGGATTCACTCAACATTATTGTTGACCCTTTTTATATTTATGTTTTTCCAGGTGATAAGGTGCAGTGGAACTGGAGGATATGAGCAGTGGGATTGTCGTGAGCCATGAATAAAGCATTAAGTTTATGAACAATCATTTCATTTCAAACAATTTCTATTTTGGGAAAACTTACTATTTTTGGGAACTTTCTATTTTTGGAAAGTGAAACTACTTTTATTTTTCGTTATTGCGTGGTTGTTTGTTTAAACTACTTAATTTTTGCTATGTTGTCATGAACGTTACACCTCCGTTCTTCCGCAAAACGTTTTAAATGAAGTAAAACTCATTTTTGGCGGGATGTGACAGATTGGTATCAGAGCTTAAGTTATAGTGAATTAGCAAGCCTAGTCTATAACTACAAAAGATTTTTGGGGAAAAACAAAGACTTTTACAAAATAAAAATATTCATGGCACGCTGAATCTCATATCCTGAAGTTTCATTGTTCTTAGATTAGAACATTTGCCTTAGTTAGCTTTGCCTTTGTGTAATGTTTAGCGTTCGTTAGCAGAATGTCGCCTACGAGTGTCCTAATCTCTATAGAGAGCCCAAAATTTTGCCCTAATCTAATAATAATTTTACGCATCGTCATGAGCAGAATGTCGCCTACGAGTGTCCTCGATATTTCGTCCGCTTCCGACAGTGATCGTGGTGCTACTGTTCCAGTAGTCCCAGCGCCAGTTGCTCCAGTGCCAGTAGTGGTACAACCTCCTGTTGTCCCATGGCATCGTCGCCCAAGAAGACATTCTATTCCTATCATCCCTAATGGTCCTCCGACACCAGCGCGTGGTCAGCGTCCTATTCTCTTTCGTATACGTGAGGGTGGTATGATTTTCCTACGTTCGCCGGCGAAACCAAAACGTGATACTGCCCCAAGAACTCCACGACGTCGAGAACCAGAACCTGAAGTTATATCAGAATCAGAGCATGAGGAAGACTCTGAGCCAGAAAAAGAATCAGAACCAGAAGAGGAACCAGAAGAAGGGTCAGAGCCTGAGGAAAACTCTGAGCCAGAAGAAGATGATTAGTCATCGAAATTTCGTCTATATTTGTTTTCGTATTACTATTATTAGGTTTTATGTTTAGCTATTTTAAAAGTTAGTTTTAAATTAGTATTTTCTTTTATGCTGCCCCTAATCATAACAACAATCAGTCTAATCCAGATTCTAAACCCTATGCTGGAAGCAAGCCTAAGTGCAACAAGTGTAATTGGCATCATGATGGTGAGTGTGAGAAGTCCTACAAGTGTGACCGCTGGGGTCACAATTTCAGAAAGTGTCCGTCCAATAATCCTCCTAAGAATCATGTTTGTTACGAGTGTGGTGATCCCAATCATTATTGAAATTGTTGTCCTAAGCTTCAGAACAACAACAACAACCAGAATGGCAACAACAACGGCAACCGTAGCAACAACTGCAACAATAACAACAACTGCAACAACAACCGCAATGCCAACAACAACAATGATCATCAGAATGGTCGTGGTCGTGCATTTGTTAGGAATGCTCAGGAAGCTCGCTAAAATCCCGATACCGTTACCGGTACGTTTATCGTCAACAATCACTTTGCTTCTATTTTATTTGATTCGGGAGCTGACTTGAGTTTCATATCGGTGGAATTTAAAAGTTTCTTAAATCTAAACCCAGAACGTTTGAAGGTTAAACATGAAATTGAACTAGCGAATGGCAAAATTGTTAGCTCTAGTGAAGTTTTTAAAGGTTGTAAGCTTGACCTAGATGATCACATTTTCGATATAGACCTTGTGCCTATAGAGCTAGGTAGTTTTGATATCGTCATTGGGATGGATTGGTTATCTAAAAACCGTGCTGAAATTTTATGCTATAGCAAACAAATTCGAATCCCTATATCCAAAACAGAAACATTAATAATTTAAGGTGAACAAAGAAACAAAAACATAAAAATCATAAACTCTATGAAAGCTCAAAAATATCTTCGTAAAGGATTCCAAGCCTTTCTTGCTCATGTCATTGACACAATGTCCAAAGATCGTAAGATTGAGGACATCCCTATCGTTCATGAATTCCCTGGCGTTTTTCCTGGCGAATTGCATGGACTGCCACCGCAGAGACAAGTTGAATTTCATATTGATTTGATCCCAGGAGCAGCACCTATTGCGCGTTCTCCTTATTGTCTTGCACCGTCCGAAATGCAAGAACTCTCATCACAATTTCAAGAACTTGTTGATCTTGGTTTCATTCGACCGAGTTTCTCGCCCTGTGGAGCTCCGGTCCTCTTCGTTAAAAAGAAAGATGGTTTAATGAGAATGTGCATTGACTATCGTGAACTGAGCAAAGTAACCATTTAAAATCGATATCCTCTTCCCCGTATTGATGATCTATTCGATCAACTTCAAGGATCGAGTTTCTATTCAAAGATTGATCTTCGTTCAGGCTACCATCAGCTAAACGTTTGTGATGAAGATGTGCCCAAAACTGGTTTCAGAACTCGCTATGGCCATTACGAGTTCCTGGTAATGCCATTTGGTTTGACCAATGCACCTGCTGTGTTTATGGATCTCATGAACAGTGTGTGCAAGCAGTATCTCGACAAATTCGTTATTGTCTTCATAGATGATATTCTCATCTATTCGCAAACAAGAGAAGAACACGAAGAGCAGTTAAGAATTATTCTTGAGTTGTTGGAGAAGGAGAAATTGTACGCCAAGTTGTCCAAGTGTGAATTCTGGTTGCGTGAAGTCCAATTTCTGGGTCAAGTTATCAACGAGGAGGGTATCCACGTTGATCCTGCGAAGATAGAAGCTATAAAGAATTGTGAAGCTCCAAAGACCCCAACTGAAGTGAGACAATTCCTTGGTCTTGCTGGTTACTACAGAAGGTTCATAGAAAATTTCTCAAAGATTGCAAAGGATTTAACGGTGTTAACACAAAAGGATGAGAAATTTTCTGGGGTGAAGAACAAGAATCAGCCTTCCAATCTCTCAAGTCTAAATTATGTTGTGCTCCTATCCTATCTCTTCCTGAAGGAATCGACAATTTCATGGTGTACTGTGATGCTTCGCACCAAGGGCTAGGTTGTGTATTGATGCAGCATGACAAAGTGATCGCCTATGCCTCCCGACAACTAAAGAACCACGAGAAGAATTATACAACTCATGATATCGAGCTGGGAGCCGTGGTGTTCGCATTAAAGATTTGGAGACATTACCTCTACGGTACCAAGTGCACAATATTCACCGATCACAAGAGCTTGCAACATATCTTCAATCAGAAAGAGCTCAACATGAGACTACGCAGATGGGTAGAGTTGATGAATGATTACGACTGTGAGATCAAGTATCATCCTGGTAAAGCTAATGTGGTAGCTGATGCCTTAAGTCGAAAAGAGCAGCCTAAACCTCGTCGTGTTCGAGCCGTTCCAATTTCTGTTTGTTCTAATCTATCTTCCCAAGTTTATGAATTCCAAACTGAAGCCTTGTAGGTAGAGAATATCAATAGTGAAGCTTTGCGTGGTATGGAAAAGCAATTGGAAGCAAAGGCGGATGGACCCTTTATTCATGGATCGTTTATGGGTCCCTAATCATGGAAGTGTTCGCGACGTCATCTTGAATGAAGCTCATAGATCCAACTATTCTATTATCCTGGTGCTGACAAGATGTATAAAGATGTCAAAGAGTTGTACTGGTGGCCAAACATGAAGAAAGAGATCGCAATTTTCGTCAGAAAATGTTTAACTTGTGCCAAAGTGAAAGCAGAGAATCAGAAGCCGTCCGGTCTTCTACAACAGCCTGAGATCCCTGTATGGAAATGGGAAGAAATCTCTATAGATTTCATAACCAAATTGCCTCGAACGTCTAGTGGTCATGATACCATTTGGGTAATTGTTGATCGATTGACCAAATCAGCTCATTTCATTCCTATTAAAGAAACTGATCAAATGGAGAAGTTAACAAGAATCTACCTAAAAGAAGTCGTATCTCGGCATGGTGTGCCAGTCGCAATCATATCTGATCGTGATAGTCGCTTTACCTCTCGTTTTTGGCAATCATTGCAAAAGTCTCTCGGTACTCGCCTCGATATGAGTACTGCTTATCATCCCCAAACGGACAGTCACACTGAAAGAACAATTCAAACTCTGGAAGACATGCTGAGAGCTTGTGTTATTGATTTTGGTGGAAGTTGGGATTCTCATCCCCCTCTAGCTGAGTTCTCGTACAACAATAGTTATCATACAACTATTAAAGCCGCACCAATTATAGGCCCTGTATGGAAGAAAGTGTCGTTCGCCACTTTGTTGGATCGAAGTTGGTGATCGTCAGATTACTGGTCCCGAGATTCTACAAGAAACGATTGACAAGATCTTCAAGATCAAAGATCGTATTAAAGCTGCAAGAGATCAACAAAATAGTTATGCTGATAATCATCGAAAGCCTCTAGAGTTCGCTGTTGGCGACCGCGTATTGCTAAAGGTAGCGCCTTGGAAAGGTGTTGTACGCTTTGGCAAGAAGGGAAAGCTCAGTCCTCCTTATGTTGGACCATTTGAAATCATTGAAAGAATCGATGCTGTTGCTTATCGTCTTCGTCTTCCTAAAGAGCTCAGTAATGTTAACAACACATTTCATGTGTCGAATTTGAAGAAGTTTATTCATGATCCCTCGCTCATTGTTCCTGCTGAAGAAATTATTATCGACGACAAACTCCATTTCACTGAGGAACCTATTGAAATCTCCGACTGGAAAGAGCAAAAGCTAAGAAGAAGCAAGATCAAACTCGTTAAAGTCAGATGGAATTCCAAAAGAGGTCCTGAATTCACGTGGGAACGTGAAGATCAAATGCCGAGGAAATATCCTCATCTTTTTCTCGTTATCTCATCTGTTCGTCCTTCGTCTTAAATTTTGGGACAAAATTTCTTCAACTAGGGGAGAATGTGACAACTCGATATTTCCGGTATGTGATCTCATTTCATTTCTAGAACTTTTCTTATTTAGAAAGTTTATACTTTTAGACATTTCTATTTTTGGCACCCATACACACAACAAAACATCTATTTTTACACCATGCATTAGTGTTTGACTATTATAGTCAACACAACATATTAACTTTCTTATGGTGACACGTTTGAGCTAAAAACATACTTAAAATAGTACTCCCTCCATCCCTAAATAAAGTTCCCATTTGTGTTGGGCACAACAATTTAGGAGATAGTTAGTGGTGGGGTATTTGGTATTACTTTTGAATAAAATATAAGGTTTGATTGGAGAGAGAAAGTGTTTTAAGAGATAGTTAGTGGTGAAAGTATTGGTAATAATATTATTATATTAAGTGGGTCCCTTAAGTTTTAGAAATGGGAACTTTATTTAGGGACAAAACTTGAAGGTGAAATGGGAACTTTATTTAGGGACGGAGGGAGTAACTTTTATCGGTTACACAATAAACGTACTTAACTAATTAAACGTGACTCGAATTGAACGATGGTTTAAACCAACATCGAACCATGACCTTCCACCTAAGTGGCCGGCCTCCCCTTGCTCGTGACCAACCCAACTCGGTCGAACCCTACATGGGTGAGGTTGATCCTTCTTGGTCTTATCTTTCTAGATCTTATCCTAAACTTATTTGAAACCAATTTGAGTTGTACTCAAACTCCTCTTAAACCCTAATCCCAAGCCACTATATATAACCCTCATTAGCAAACCCTAAACTCTTTGATCTCTCCCTCTCTTCCCCTCTCGGTCGAAACAAAACCACCATCACCTTCGTCCGTTTTTGTGTTCGAGTAAGCAAGCAAACCCAAGCACCCTTGTTCGGTTTCTCCTTGATTCGTCCATAGCAAGGTATTATTCGATTCCTTGTTTCGTTTATCTACTTCTTTCGGTACCTAGTTTGAACCCGAGACCATGGCCATGGCCAAATGGTCTCGGCATTGGTAGATCTAGAACCCGACTTGCATGCTTGCATGCATGTCAATGGGTAAATTGTTCTAATCGTTTATTATTTCGTTGTTCGTTTGATTCGTTGCCATACACCGTAGATTTGCTATTATTATGATTTAATTCCTAGATCTAGCCGAGCCTAACCACAAACTTGAACCCGTGACCGAATCTAGACCAAACCCGTAGGGTCTTGGCCTATTCAACCAACCCTAGCCAAACTCAAACCCTAGAAACCGAAACCCTAACCCTAGTTGACTAGTAGGTTGACTATTTGACCTACGTTGACTAGATTTAACCATCTTGACCCGCATCGACACTGAAACCCTAACCCTAGACCGGAAACCGTAATCTAGCCGAAATCTAGTTGACCTAGGGTTGACTTTCGTGGACTTTTGTTGACCATATGTTGACCCATAAGCTAAAACGGGTCAAGGCCGGTTCTTGACCCAAACCGTGACCCAAACCCGAGCATAAAATCGGGCTAAGGCCCGTACTTGGCCCAATTCGATCTATCTTAGTCCATCGGGCCCAAACCGTAGTTGGCCCATTAGTATCTAAGCCCATGTGGACCAAAGCCCAAACCTTTGGCCCACTTATAGCCCAAACCGAACCCATTGGGCCCAAGCCCAATCCATGGCCCAACTCTATTGGACCTAAGCCCATCTAGGCCCAATAAGCCCATTAGGCCCAATCTAGGCCCATTAAGCCAAACCCATCTCATTTCATATCAATTCATTTCAAGACCCATTTCATTTCATGTCATTTCATTTCATGTCATTTCATTTTGAAACCCATTTGATTTCATTTTATAAAACCCAATGTATTTCATTTCATTTCATTTTATTAAAGTCTCATAATCCAAGTTCATTCGATGTCATAAAATATATAACATAACATTTAATTTATATGATATATCTTATATCGTATCTATAATCGCCTGTGTTAGCTTAGTCTAATTAGAAAGTCATATTGTTTAGGAAGCTAGGAGCCTTTGAAGGATCCTCTGTCCTAACTGTTACTAAGCTTTGCCCAGGTGAGTCCACAGACCCTTTTTACTCTTTTTACTACATTTATAAACTATTGGGGTGGAAAATATAAACAAACGCTACTATTTTATTATTATTGTATAACAACATTTACATTTTTGATCATCGCGTTGGTATGACAACCGATTATTATGCCGGACTAAGGTGCCAGCAATCATTAACTAGTGGATCTAGACCATGGATATGCAGATAGTACTATTGGCTGACACTCATCCTCCCAACGATACTTGATCATTGTTGGTTTATCCAGTGCTACCGGGAGTGTATATCCATAAAAGAACATAACATACTGGAGTTGAAGTGTTGATTGTGGACTTAGGGGTTGGTATATTAAATCAATAGACTAGCTACCTGTTGGGGATACGGTCATGTGATGTCAAACATAACAACTTGTTCAACACGTTTTCATAAACAAACTAGTAATTGTAGATTCTTCTACAATTACACTTTACTTTTCGTACTTACTTCTCATATCTCATGAGTGTTGAACCTTATACTTTCAGTCATAAAACTATTTTCATAACAAACATTTTGAGTAGCAAAACACTTTACTTTTGTTACAACATTAACCCTGTGGATTCACTCAACATTATTGTTGACCCTTTTTATATTTATGTTTTTCCAGGTGATTAGGTGCAGTGGAACTGGAGGATATGAGCAGTGGGATTGTCGTGAGCCATGAATAAAACATTAAGTTTACGAACAATCATTTCATTTCAAAGAATTTCTATTTTAGGAAAACTTACTATTTTTGGGAACTTTCTATTTTTGGAAAGTGAAACTACTTTTATTTTTCGTTATTACGTGGTTGTTTGTTTACTTAATTTTTGCTATGTTGTCATGAACGTTACACCTCCGTTCTTCCGCAAAACGTTTTAAATGAAGTAAAACTCATTTTTGGCGGGGTGTGACAATAATTAACTAGTTATAATTACTTATAACTTTATACAATCTAATTATAATACTTATAACTTTTGTATGATTATCTAATCATAATAAAACATTACTTTGTACAATTTCTAGTTGTTTACAACTTTGTATATTTCTAGTTTAATTATAACTTAATACAAATTCTAGTTATTTTAATATTACAACTACATGATCAAAATAACATTTATATTTAATGTTCCATTTAATCTTGTATTTAATATATACAATTGATTTCTTGAAAACCATATAATATTCTAATAAGAATATTACACCTAATTTATACATATGTATTTTAACTTGATCTAATTAAAATACGTATAAACTATTTTATCTTTTAAAATGCATTTTCTTTTACATATATAAAAAATCAAAAAATTTAAATATAAATACATCTTGTTAATTTTAAACCATAAAATTAACACTTCTTTTAATCCTTATTAATTTCCTTTTATTAGTTAAACCCTAATCTTGTTCTTCATCAATCAAAACCAGGGTTTCGAGTTTCTTGATCAAAAACATTATTTATTAAAAGATTAATCCTAATCAATCCTATTCAAACAATTATCTTTGTTTAAATTCTATGATAGATTATAACTTTAATAAACTTATTTAAACTTTTTAATTTAAACCTTATAGACAAAAACTTTGTCTAGATTTCTAGGTTTAAAGAACCAGCTTTAATAAACCTATTAAAACATTAATCAAACCTCTTAAACATGGACTTGTTTAATTATACTAGGTTCTAGATTATGTTTTTAATTAATCCTGTTAATCAATTAAACTAAAATGGTTTAATGTTCTTGGTCCTAGGGTTCTTTTAGGATTTCGAAAATTCTTAAGCCTAAGAATCTTTTTCACCAATTAAACTAAACTAGTCTAATATACTTGGTGTCCAAGTTTCTCCTAAATTTCGAAATTCTTGGGGAAAGGGAAAGAATCTTTTTGACCAATTAAACTAAGCAAGTTTAACATACTTGGTCCTAGATTTCGAAAATCAAAAGGAAAAAAGGAAAGAATCATTTTGACAAAAAAGTTTAACATTTTTGGTCCTAGGGTTCTTCATATTTTCGAAAATTATAGGGAGAGGAAAGAATCCTGTTAGGACTTATTTATATTATAATGCATAGTCTAGGGGGTAATGTTGCCAACATTGTATAGTTACTAAGAATAGTCATTAGGACTAATTAGGCAATTAGTGGCTAGGTATAAATACTAAAAAGTTAGGCACTAATTGTAACTTTTGATCATTTAATCAAATTATCTCTTGCAATTGTTCTCTCTCCCTCTTTCTACTTTCTCTCTCTAAAACCCCTTTTCTTCTTCAACAAGTTTATCAAGAATCATCATCTATGGATCAAACTATGGATTGATTGCTCTTTCAAGGATTCAGAATTGGTATCAGAGCATAATTTCACTCAGAAATCGATCCACAATCATAGTTTGCATTCAAGAAGTGAAGATTAAATGGGTTTTTGAAGTTTTTGAAGAAAACGAGTTCAAAAATCAAAATCCGAATAAGAGGTAGATTTGTTTGATTTTATGGCTTAAGTATGTTCCTTTCTTCATTATATTAAGCTTAGAATCAAATTTCGTTCAATTCCAATCCATATTGACAATGAAATCTTGATTTTACTAAAACACCATTAAAGCTTCAAAAACTCTGAAAATTCAAATTTTGTATTAGTTTTCGGTTTATTTTGGTCAATATTATTGGAATGGATTGACGGAAAACAATTTTAGATCATTTTGCAAAAAGAATCAATCATTTTGGTTAAGTATTGAAGAAGATAGGATAAATTTTGTGGGTGTTTTTGACATATTACGCTAATGTTCGTTCAAGTGCTTGAAGAACACCGTGAGACATCTTCAACCTTGAGATACCCCAAACCTTGAGATATCTCATACATAAAGATATGTCAAGCCCACAACTTGTCTCAAGTCTGTGATATCTCACACCCAAAGTCTGAGATATCCCACACCCTGAGATATCTCACACCAAAAAATTTGTCTCACGACCTTGTGATATCTCACACCAAAACTTTGTCTCAAGACCCTGAGATATCTCACACCAAAAAAAAAAAAAAATTGTCGCAAGACCCAGAGATATCTCACACCAAAAATTTGTCTCAAGAACCCGAGATATCTCACACCAAATATTTGTCTCAAGACCCTAAGATATCTCAAAAAGGTGGTATTTCTCAAATTTTTCTATATCACATACAATTCAATATCACACGAAACGATTCATCAATGACGTGAAAAGATGCCTTGTCCATTGGATCAGATACTAAACCACCTATTCTCTACCGAGGAGAATATGCTCTGTGGAAGAATCGCTTTCTCCATTTCATCCTAAGTTAGCCATTTCATCCTAAGTTAGCCGGCGGATCCATAAATCCTCGAATCCCTTGAAAAAGGACCAGCTAAATTCTTTCGAATTGTGGTCGGTAACCTACACTCTACACCACCGGTAATAGGAGGTATGTTCCCAACTCCCCAGAGGAGTACGACAAGGACAGAAAGAAAGGGCAAGAGCTTATGTAAATTCACACTCATACATGTTGCAAGGTCTTCCAAATGAAATATACAGCAGTCTCGACAGTTTTGAGAGTGGCAAGGAACTCTGGGATGAGATTCGCAAACAGATGGAAGGAACTAACCTTGGAAACAAAGCAAAAATGGTATCAACTGTTAATGCTTACGGCCAGTTTAAAGCAAATCCAGGAGAATAACTACAAACCACCTACCACAGGTTCCGCAACATGCTGAATGATCTTCGCAAGAACAACCTTGTGAAGGGAAACCTTGAAATCAACATCAAATTCATCCAGTCTCTTCTCCCTGAATGGGCAATCTTCGGAAATAGTGCAATGCAGAACAAAGATTTGGGCGTGATTGATGTTCATGTACTATATGAATATCTACATCAGAGTGAGCCAATGTTTAAAGGAATTGCCGAATCCAAGCAAGAAAGTACTGATGCTCTTGCACTGTTAACCAAACAAAATCTAGCGTTAACCAAAGGAGTTAATGAAGCTTTAATGGCCGCTCAATCAAAGGAGTTTGTTAAAGAAGAACCAGAGACTCTTCTCCCTGAAGGAACAAACGAAGAAATCGAGTCGTACCACCAAGCCATGGCTTTCATCTCAGGCTACAACAACAAATACCACAACAAGCCAAGTAACAACAACCTCAGATCATCATCAAACCTCAAATTTAACTCAACTTCCTTCACCCCAATCAACAAGACATCATCTTCCACTACTGAGCCACCTAAGACGTGTTACAACTGTGGCATGACTGGGCACTTTGCCAAAGAATGTAGGAAGCCAAAGGTCAAAGATTCTGAATACTTTAAAAGGAAAATGTTGCTGGCTAAGCAGGTTGAGACTGGCAAAGTCCTTCTAGCTGAGGACCTGCACTGGCTGGAAGATTCAGATGATCAGGAGGAAGAACAATGCACTGCCAGTTTGGCCCTAATGGCAAGATCAAATGAATTGAGGGTTGAGTTGGGCATTCCAGAGAATGATGAGAATGAGGTACATTCTTCTTTCCCAGATTCTTCATTATCTGACTCAGACACTGATTCACCAGAAAATTCCTTGTTTAATGAAAATCTTTTAATTGAAATTGACGAAAAAGCCCAGTAAAGAAAACAAATAACAAAATTAGAAACTGAAAAAGCACAATTTTTAAAAGATTTAAGTAACTGATCCCTTCAATTAACACAAATGCAAACCTTTGAACAATTAAACAAGGAATTACAAAATCAGCTGTCTACGTCACAATCTACCTTTCAACTCAAAATATCTGGATTACAAGAAAGTCTTCAGCAACAAGTAAACACAAATAATACTTCAAATGCACAAATCCAACACCTAAAAGCAGAAAATGCGATGTTTCATAATCAACTTGAATTAATTCTTCCCCAAGTAACTCAAAATAACTCTTTTCTACAAAAAACTAAAGAGCTACAAAATCAGTTGACAACTTTTTATGTTGCTCACACCAGTGAGGTCAACCAATTAAACAAACTAATCAATAATAAAAAAGCTGAGATTTCAAATCTTAAAAACTGAAAATGACGTCAAGTGAGAAAGACGATTTCCTTAAAATGTTTCAAGATTTGTCGACTGAATTACAAAGAGAAAGAGACTGTTCAAAGGCCACCAAAACTAAGTTGAAAGATCATCAGGAGAAATTGAAAACGGCTGACACTGAAATTTAAAAAATAATGAACAAATCTCAAACATTACTAAAACTCTCAAAAAGGAAATCGATGAACAATCATCAACTATTTACATTCTGAAAACCAAAAAGGAAAATGCCGAAGAACATATCAAAAAGCTGGAGCAGACAATTGTCAAAGCCGGTCATAAAGAACAACCAATCAAGTTCAATGAACCAAAAGAGTTCAGATTCTACAAATCAAAAGCGGGTCTAGGAGCTGAAAATCCTCGTTATCTGGAAAAAGCAGCTGATGTGCTCCCTACACTGTAGAACTATGACTACATGAAATTGGGAATCTGGCAAAGCTTTCTTCATATACCGGACGAAGAAGCAGAAATTGAGAAGTTCAACAGAGAAAAGCAAGAATATGCTCAAATCAGCTTCAACTATTCTGCAGTAAACTCCACATATGAAAAGAAGAAAACAAAATTCGATCATGATGAATATTTTCCAATTATCACTCCAGCAGAATTTTCCAGTTCAGATAATGAAATTTTGAAACAAATCAAAGAACCAAAGCTTTATGTTCCACCATTGATTTTAGAAAAGAAAATTTTCCAACTTGAGTCTGAAATTGATGAAACCCACAAAGCCTTTGAGAAACAAAAAGAAAATTTTCAAACAAGGATACATAAATTAGAAAACACGATTTCAGAATTAAAAACTAACACTGACAAACATGTTTCTCAAAATTCTAAATCTTCCTTAATAGGACCGACACCAGTTAATCCTGTTCCAATCATCTTGAGGCGAAACTCTAATCCACATGTTTTGAATGTTGCAGCTCACAAATTAGAGTCCTAGAGGAAGAAGTCTATGACGCCCGATGTAGTCACAAGAGCCACGCAGACCAAGAAGTCTATTCAGACTGGACCTAGTATGCTTAAGAAGTCTAGTCTGCTTAAGAAGTCTAGCCCACTTAAGTCTGTAGTTTCTTCTTTTTCTGTTCAAAATAAATGTAATAACTCTAAATATGTGAAAACTCCTGCAATGGCTTATAGAAGTGTTTATGATGCTTCTATTTATCGTCCTGTTAATTACTCTCCTAATTTTGATATTGTGTTTACTAATACTGATAAATTTGGATCAAAGTGTTTGTTTGATATAATTACAAAGAAACAAATAACTCAAACTGATAAACGATTTTTTGTTAGATTAGATGCTCCATGTGGTTTGAAAATCAATGTTTTCCATAAATCTGGTGAAATTATAAAATCATGCAAAACATGTTTTCCACAACCATGCAAAAAATTTGTCTCTCGTCCACCCAAACCTGATCAAAGAGGTTCATCTTCACTAGTTTCAAAACAAACGAAGAAATTTCTCAAACACCCACCAACCTCTGATACTCCTAAGCCAAAATCTCATCGAATAAATTCCGCACCTAAGCCAAAATCTTCAGGTTCCTCACAATGCGACAACAAAACCTCTAGAAAATCATCAACATTTGTCAAATATAGGTGGATTAAAAATGAGGAATCTCATTGGATTGTTCAATCCTCTGAAAAAACTTTAAAATTGGTCATCAAATCCACAACTTCTGAACTGCCTCCTAGCAGTTCACCCAACACTCTCCATTGATCAAAACATATTTCTACATAACACATTTGTCACTAATCGTTATGGAACCATACATGATTGGGTACCTAAAATGTTTTATTTGTCTTATGTAGAATGTGTGGTACCTTGACTCGGGATGTTCAAGGCACATGACAGGCAACAAAAATTGTTTAGCATTCGTTGAAGATCTTTCACATTATCTGTTTATCATGGGACTTGGTGACATCATTCGTCCTCACCTCATTATTAGAAATGTCGCTTATGTTGAAGATATTTCACATAATCTGTTTAGCATCGGTAAATTCTATGACAAAACACTGGAAGTCAACTTTTGTACCAAACAATGTGCTGTCTGTACATATGATGGTATAGAACTCCTAACCGGAACTCGAGATACGAACCTGTTTACCATCGATTTGAATGATGTGGTTCCCCTTGAAGATGTCTGTCTTGTGTCTAAGCCAACATCAAATGAATCATGGTTATGGCATCGACGTCTGTCCCATCTTAACTTCAAAAACATGAACAAACTTGTTAAAGGAGGACATGTCTCTGGATTACCTGATGTTGCTTTTGAAAAAGATCATAAATGTTCCTCGTGTGAAATGGGAAAAATGACCAAAAAGTCACACAAACCAAAACCTGCACCAAGTACTTCTAAACCTCTTGAACTACTACACTGTAACGCCCTGAAATTTATAATAATTAAATAATATTAATTTAATTGTCATATTTAATTTTAAAATTAATAATTAGTAAATTAATATTAAAATAGACGGTTCGTATCATTTAGACGACCTGTAATTAGACAATTCGTATTATTGAGACGTTTTAATTAATTGGACACTTTAAAATTTTGAGTATATATTCGTATATTATTAAAAGTAATTAAATAATTCATCTCGGGTTTGGACCGGTTAGTTAATCAGTAGTGTTGAGTGATATTCTTCTGAGTCGGGCCGGCCAAAGGCCAAGGCCCCGGGCTTTTGAGTATCGGGCTTGCTTAACTAAATAGTGTAAGCCTTTAAACCCTTAATCCCAAAAACCCCTAATCTAAAATGTCGTTCCTCGTAGACCAGCTGCGAATTTAACTTGTGGGACTCTCCACTTCAGCCGCATAAACAATGGCGGTGGGATGGATTAAATTATGTTAATCGATGGCGGTTGTAATCGTAGCATCTGACGTTGATGAAATGGAAGCAGCTCACGTGTGCGATAGGATTCTTATTCATTGTGGTCAGTTGGCTTTCTTTTTCTTTTCTCCAAAACAACCCTTTTGATATGGTGACGTAATGAATTCAGATTGAGGGGATGCTTCACCGACAAGAAGAATTAGAGAAAACTACAAAATCCAATATGGTGTAGTGAATTCCTTTTAATATTATGCATTGCTTCACTGACCAAGGTTTTATGTGAAGTTAATTTGAAAGGGGGGAGGCGGCACATGGAGGAGAATTAATTCCCTAGATGGAGACAGCCAATGAGGTGAATCAAAAAATAAAAGAACCCCGTCGTCGTTCTAGCCAAAGAGAAAACATGTCATCGTTCGAGTGGTCTCGTGGTGTGTTGCTGAGTGTTAACATTTGATTGTGTGTCGGTTTGTAAGGGTATAATTCCTAACCCTATTTCTTGTATTATTTCTTTGATTCGTGAGCTCGTGCTGAATGCAATTTAATTCTGTTTTGATTTGGCGGGTCGGGTTTATTAAATCGAGTTTTATGTCAAGACGATTTTTTTGGCAGATTCTGCCCTTCTATTCACAGCTGTTTTTAACCTGCTTAAATTATTCTTTTGGGTTTTTGGCCCGCGAGTGGACCTATTTTTCTGAGTTATCTTTCCAATGCCGCAAACCTCTCGTCAATCTGATTTACGGTTTAAACGTTATGCTCGTTTCAATCTGCTACTGTTACAAGCTTGACGTGTGCAGCATGCCTATCTTGTGACACCATTTTGAGACCCTTAGAGTCCGTTTTGGCTAGTGACCGTCCCTCAGTGAATTGTAGTTCTGGTTGTCTAGTTTCGGTGGTAAAAAGATGGGAACAGTCTAATGAGCCTTTTACGAGTGATGACAGTTTCCGTGAGACTGACGGGTGCTGCCAGCTTTTCTAAAATAAGCCCTTGGGTTGGATTTTAATTCGGGGTTTTATTTTTATGTTTTTAGGATCATCTAGGAGTAACCGAGCAGTGCCTTAGAGTGTCAAGGATCTTTTGGATCTTACGTATTCCATGTGAGTATTCTTACCGTGTATTCAGTTATAACGTTATACATACATGACTTATATGTTTCATTACTTGCACTATATTTGCTATCTGAGTTTTGATCTGTTAATCTAGAGTATATGGGCATTTGTTTTTATTATACTGATCTGAGTATCTGTGCTACTACCTGCTAGGGCTCTGAGATAATAATGTTACAGAGATAAAAACATAATAACACACATCTGAGTTTTGGCTATGTGCCTATTTGGGATCACCTCCCGTCTGAGTTTTGGGATCACCTCCCGTCTGAGTTATAGCCTGAGTGGCAAATCAAGCCTGAGTGGCAAATCTGATTTTGCCTGAGTGGCAATCTGGGGTGTGAGGAGGGGCGAGGTTGATCTCTCGTCCTGAATCACACAAGCGCGCTATATAAATAAATCTGAATAATAAAATCTGAGAAACAAATCTGATTAATTAACTAAGTAGATTCTGAGTAGGAGTACACCGATGTGCCTCATGTGTTGTATGTTATGATTGTGTGCATTTTGAGATTATTCACTCAGCTTCCCAGCTGACCCATATTTTCCCCCACATTGTTCCAGGTACCAGCAAAGGAAAGGAGAAGGTGGACGGTTGACCGCTGTATCTTTCTAGTGCTGATGTGGACAGCATTTAATATTTTAAAACACTTTATTTTATTTAAACTATTTCCGCATTAAATACATTTTTAAATGAAAATATTATTATTGGGATTTAATTATTCAAGTTATTGGGACCTTTTTATTTAAAATCTTGTATTTAATATTTTTTTTTAATTTTTACAAAAATTTGGGTGTTACAAGTTTGTATCAGAGCTCTGACTTGAGGGATTTGTATTCACAAGGGGCGAATTCAAACTCAAGTTTGAGTTTCGAGTTTTTAAAACGAGAAATGAGCAAAATATTTTCTGAGTAAAGTTTCCACATCAAGCATACAGCATGTCACGTCAACCTCTCGTTTTTCCCGCTACTGGTAATATTTTAGAGTTTATTTGAGATTTTATGTATCATAATCTAAGTTTCGCCGAGAGGCATATCTTAAGAATTTCGAGTTAAAAATCTGTGAGAAAATCTGAGCATATTTCGCGACGTAGATCGTTTTTTTTATAGAGTATAATTTCCGAGTGAAGCTTCTGAGTGCCTGTGATGTAAACGCTAAAGTTATAATTACATATATTTCTGTAACCTGAGAGACTTATTTGTGAACTGTACGACTAAATATATATGTAAATATATTGAAATACGAATGTGAGATTTTATAATTATGAGTATGATTTAGAGCATAATTTTGAGTATGATTCTGATTTTAACTTTCAGAGTTCTATGTATTGAAATATATACAAAAACATATACTCGAGCAATGCGAAGTTATAAAATGTAATGAGAAAATAATAAAATTTTCCAATTTAGAGGAATGCCTAATAGAGTTAATGTGAGATTCTACGAATCTGAGAAATTGTAACCAAAGTCTAATTAATAGATATCAATTTATGATTTAAAATCTATAAATCATTTAATGAGAAGCATACTTTGAGTAAATGAGAAACGAGGTAGTTATTAATATTAAAGAGGAGTAAAAAACTTTTTTTTAGGATGGGAAAATATTAAAAGTTTTCGTCTTGGAGAAAACACGTAATAAATTGAGTTACTGGAACGAGTAAACCAGAGATTATTAAATCAAAATGATTAATAATATTTTTAAGAGAGTTTATCTAGTTGAGTAAGAAGAAATTATCAACTCGAGAAAATGAGAAATAATTACATTTGAACTAAACGAGAAAATATCGAATCAAATTTTGAGAAGTATGTTTAATGAGAAGTTAATAAACCTTGTTAACATAAGCGATCGCGCGAATAACTAATTGAATACGTTAAACTGTAAAATTCAATTAATGAGAAATAATTAAAATTTGGGGTATGACTGCTAAAATTTAATGAGAAATGGTCACATCAAAAATTTATTAGAACACCTGATTTACTTTAAAAGGGTATTTATTGAAAAACGAGCTTAATAATAATTAATAATGTGGGTTAATGAGAAGCGATCATGTAAAGTTAAACGAGAATTATTTACATGAGCTAAAAGAGAATTATTGAACAGAGTTAATGAAAAGCTATTAAATTAAACATACTAAATGAGAAATTTATTTATGAATACAACGGGGCATGAGTTGGAGTAATTGAGAAGATTTCAAGTTGAAAACTCAACAAATTGATAGTTAATCAAGAATCATTAAGCTGACATAAATGAGAAAACATTTAAAGTATACGAATAAATTAGTTGAGTGCAAAACTTCATGTGAATAACGAGTTAGTGAGAGATTATTGAGTTAACGCAGTGATCTCAAATAAACTATATGAGGGTATTATGTTAATTAACCGAGAATTTGATTAGTCAAATTAACCAGAAAATTTTTGTTCTCTCTACCTTAAAGAATATTTATTAAAATGGATTAAAGGGAAACTATCATCATGCAATTGTTGATTATCTACATAAAAACGAGTTAAAAGAGCCAGAAATGAATCAAGTTTAACGAGGAACACAATAACTGAGAACTCTGATCGAAAGGGTATTAATCGAAGCTCACAAATTACAATAAACTTAATACAGTTGTGAAGATGATGTAAATCATATTTATGAGAAGTGATAAATGACATATCCAAATGAAAAGTTTAGAATGAGATTTGCATTGTGAAAACAACAAAGTGGAAATATTTCTATGAATCTAAGTTATCCGAGTATCGCGTATGAGACTAAATATACGCAAGATTATCTGAGTATTGTTTATAAGATTTCGATTACACGCAGGTGAGTGCATATCTGTATTTATCAGATATGAAAAAATAAAATTTTCTTTCTTCCGAATGTGATTTGTTGGTGGATTTTTAAATGGGAAGTTGTGAAACTTGGGATTGACTCGTGACCAAACAAGAGTAGGTGTCGAAAGTAATAGAAGGGCCCCTATTACCATGTACACACATGACTTTTGGTTGGTTATGGGGAGATTTTAAGGGGAATAATGGACCAATGCTTGTTATTGTGAAATTAGTATGTATATCCTAATTGCTTGAGTGATTATATGCTTGTTTTTTTTATTTGGGTAGATAATGCTAGTTCCAAACTCGAGGACGAGTTTTTCTCCAAGTGGAGTTGAGTAGGGGTAAAAAGGGAAAATTCCAAAAACAAAAATAATTATCATTATCTATTATCTATTATTTATAATTATTGTGCGTATGATGCTTATACAGAGATATTTTTCTGAATGATGATTTTAAAAGTATGAAATCTAGATACATATATTTGATTAGAAAATTTATAAGAGTAACTACCGAATAGAGCAAATTGAGAATAATTAAATTAATTCTATGGTGTAACTATTGAGTTTATAAAATTGATAATCGGGATTAATGGAGCAATTAATAAACCAAGATATATCGGGTTGAGTGCAATTGTGCAAAAGAGAAATGATAAGTACCACAATTATATAAATAATGAGCTAACGAGTTAAAATTAGGTCGTTAATTGAGTTAGTAATGAATTAATAAAATGAGTTGAATGAGAAAATTTCGTTTGGATTGACTATTCAGTATTATTGAGTTTCTAAGAAATTTATAGATCGAGTTAAGTGAACGAGTTATTAAAATGAGTTAAAAAGAGAAAAGTGGTAAACTAACGAGAAGTTCTATTTAAAATTATTGGTAATGTAAGATTTTTATTAATGAACATTTTATTTTTGAGTAAGTATTAGATTGAGTTAAGGAGAATGATAAAGCGAAATCATTGAATTGAGTAATATATTTTATTTAGAATTATCAAATAATATATTTTATTATTATTAAGTTGTTGAATTAATAGCAGTTAGTGAACCGAGTAATGAGAAATCATTAAAATTAGAGTATGAAATTTAATTGGATTTTTCTTTTATCAAGAGATATTTTAAGTTGTGTAAAAATCAGTGAAACAGACCATTAAGAACCGTTAAACTGGAGGAATGAAAACACATCTATTAAATATTATCGAGAAACCACTAAATGTAGTAGAATGAGAACCTATTAAAGAGAATTAATTGACTAGATTGTTAATTTGAGCCAATTAGAGAGTTATCAAATTGAGTAATATGCAAAACTAATAGAGTGAGGTAACGATAAATGGTTAAAGAAGACTTATTCTGAGAACCAATAAAATTATCAGTCCAAGTATTATGAGCTAGTAAATTGGAACACACGAGTAGTCATGAGAATGAGTAAAAGTGCGATTTATATATAATGCTATTGCTAGTAAATATTACTCCCTCCGTCCCACAAAAAAACTTCTCATTTGACTCTAAATTTTTGTCCCACAAAAAACTTCTCATTTCCCATATTTGATGGGCCCCACACAATAAAAAACTATTATTACTAAAGACCCACCAATAATATCCACTAACTATCTTTCTCTCTCCAACCCAACCTTATATTTTAATCAAAAGTATTATCAATGACCCCACCACTAATTACCACCTAAAAACTTGTGCAAAAACCAAATGGGAAGTATTTTGTGGGACGGAGGGAGTATTACTTTATGAGTTACTAGCAGGGTACCCGCGCAATGCGGCGGCGGGTACCCTGTTGTGTCAAGTAAATGTCATTCAGGTAGGCATTCGTATGTATAGTCTGTTGAGTCTCATTTCTCTTTTTGCGCAGCAATGGCTTCTGCTCCAGCAAGGCTAACCAATTTGGTTGCTCTTTTAGTTTCTATTTCAAACATTTCTAGGTCATTTTAAGACTTCTTTAAACCTATAAAATTCATATCAGTATTTTCACTCCAAATAGACTCACTCTTGTTCTTAAATACATGCTTATTTTTCAAATAAATGAGCTGCTTCAGAAGTAGGTCCTTCAACTTCCTAAAATTTTGTAATTGAAGGGAAAACACCAACTTGAAAGGATTTGATTCGAAAACTAATTTAAGTTACATCTTGTGTCAATGAAAGTACGTGTGCACCACTCCACAAATAACATATGATCATATTCACATATTTAATAGTAATAAGATCTAAAATATGCATCAAACTTCTTCAAAATGTGTTTTTCTACTAAACATAAGCAACTGTTGGATCCATTTCACCCAATGTTATACAAAACCATATTTAGCATGTATCAAAAACATAGAACATAGGTTAAACCAAGTAAATATCAAGTTATCAATTTCATCTTCAATTGATGAGGAGTTTTCATTATTAACCATCTGCACAGAAAATTTTAGACCATTATATAAGAACTCAGGCATATGATCAACATTCAATATTACCAGCCCGCCTTTTTAATAGCATGTCTTCTATGTTCTATCATGCTTGATATATCATACAGTCCAGTTATATCTGTTGGAATCCTAGTGAAAGGTTTATTTAAAAATACCGGTCATTAATTAAAACAATTATTTAAAAATTAACTATTTGAAATGGAATGAAACTGTTTTATCTATGTAGGTTTTTTATAGATTTAAAACTTTTCCACAAGTACATAAACCTTTTTTCTTCAAATTAACTTTTGCAGAAATTACAATGACCAGAAAAGGGCACTAATCCAATTAATTAAGTTAACATCATTTATTAAGAGTTACATATTGCAGAAGAGAGGAGTTACCTGTTCACGTTCATATCTTTGTTCTTGTTCTCTATATTTTTCCTCAGCCACCTACAAATATTGAAGGTAACAAATAAATATGCAAAAATATTGACAGTAAGAATGCTACCAAAAGAACTAACCTCAATTGCTTCTTTATACTGCTCGGTCTGAGTGTATGCAGCTGCCATAACAAATTATAAATCCCACACAAAAGTTGATTGATAAAAATGTCTACAAAAGAATGTAAATTAATATTATTTGAGTAAATATTTTACCTGTTGGGATAATAAATAAGATTATCATCAAAAAGTTCCATAGCAATGGTATAGAGATCAATTGCCTCAGAGTACTTCTTTGATTGCATAGTCTTGCTACCTATATCAAAAGTTTGAAGACACACAAACATTTATCATTGAATATGAGGAAACTTAAGAAAGCCATAAATAATTAATTAAAAACATGAGGCACCTGCAGTAGAAGAAGCATCAGCCGATGGTAGCTCCCCAATGCTCATTTTGCATTTCTCGTATTCAAGTAATGCTGCACACAAAATTAGTCAGCAAATGATATAAGTGTTTAAACAACAAACAAGGAATCGCAATTTTACCACAATCGAATCAAATCAACCAAAACTGGAACAAATGATCTGCAAAACAATATATTTGTTTGTAAAGAAATTGAAATAAGAAAACATACAGTAAAAATATCATTATCTTTTAGGCGAGTAATACTTAGGTTAGATTTGGGTTCCATGATAAGCCAATTCGAGACGACTGTCTTCAATTGCTATGGCTCGTCGTATAAAACAACCTTTCCACCATTGTCGGAACAATTTCTCCTTCCGGCGGCCATAATGGATTATAGGTTTGGCGAGAAAGCAAAACGATTCTAGAAAGCAATTTGGTATCTGTGTGAAAACCCTAATTCGCTTTTAAAAAGCAAACATTTTTAGTTACCTACAAACAATCTATAATGAGTTGCGAGTTCCAAAACCGTTTCCACTTCCCTATTGCAAGTCTGACGATTTTGCTTGAAGTATGTTGGGTTTCGGATGTCGTTTAGTTTCCCCATAAGACGATTGATATTCTTTAAGCAAAAATATTAGATACCTGAAATTCCATGATTGGGCCGAAAATTTAAGCATTCGAAGCCCAGTAAATATAAGCAACCTGAAATGTAGCCCAAAAAGTTTCGGGGCCAGTAATCGGGAACAGGTGGCTTTGGGCGAACGCTTTAATAAGCATTTGTTTAGGATTGACAACGCAAGCAATGATTAGATCATGTGGTATGTCGCTATCATTTCAGCGGTAGGTCTCGGTTTCGAGACATGGCTGCTGCATATTTTTTACTCATTGGATTAAAATCCCAAAATAGTAAGAAATGGGTGAATTTTCAGTCTGCTATTTAAAGAAAGTCCTAAATGCATTATAGATAGTAGAGATTTCTGAGATATATTTCTGTTTTTCTGAGTTAGATTTTTTGAGTTTGCTTCTGAGTTAAGATTTCTGAGTTTGCACATGAGTTATATTTTCGAGTTTATTTCTGAGTCAGATTTGTGAGTCAGATTTCTGAGTTATACTCCTGAGATATGTTTTGAGTTCATTTCTGAGTTGAACTTCTGTGTTATATTTCTAGATCATATTTTTAGAGTTATATACCTGAGTATATGAGAATTCTGTATGATATGTATATTCCTTGTCAATAATTGCATGTATTTGTATTAGTTGATAGCGGTGTAAACCGCCGAATTATTTTTACCTTAAGCAAACTATTGTCTTATATAATAGATGACCCTTCTGAGCCATTCTGATAGATAATTGCCAATAATGAGATTTTTACATGTTACTAAAATGTTTAATGATCATTTGGTTGAACCATGCGAGGAGAAATTCCCCATAAACTTTATCCCTAACACCATGAGATAGCCATATGTGGTAGTGAATATGGATTGGATTACCGGGTACCACGCCGGGATCATCTGACCTCATCAACAAATCCGTAGAAAATTCCTGGTGTGGTTGAATCGGAGATTCAACGGGACGTTAAGCGCTGGGTGCAGACACCGTGTTCGGCTACTAGGGCAAGGAGACACCTTCAACAAGGTATTGTGGGATATTTGGGCATGCTATTGACATCATTCTCGGCGTGAAACCGAGATCCTTAAAAAGTGTTCCGATTTTTGCCCTTATCGTTTTGCACCGCCAAAGATGGGAGAATTGCACGAGCAATTGCAAGAACAAGAGTTCATCGGATCGAGTAGTTCATCCTGAAGAGCTTCTTTTTATTCATCCTTTTTTGTGTCTCCCCATTTGAGTATGTGTGTCGTTGGCGGGCTTGAGTTAAGATGCGAGACCACTATTCTGAGCTATTTCCGAGTAATGACTTCGGGGACGAAGTCCGATTCAAGTGGAGTTGAGTTGTAACGCCCTGAAATTTATAATTATTAAATAATATTAATTTAATTGTCATATTTAATTTTAAAATTAATAATTAGTAAATTAATATTAAAATAGACGGTTCGTATCATTTAGACGACATGTAATTAGACAATTCGTATTATTGAGACGTTTTAATTAATTGGACACTTTAAAATTTTGAGTATATATTCGTATGTTATTAAAAGTAGGGGTGTACGTTCGGGCGGTTTACGGTTTAGCAGGGTTATTCGGTTTTTAAAAATATTTTTGCCCAACCAATAACCAAACCAAATTAACTAAAACCAAACCAAACCAACCAAATAAGTAATCGGGTTATTTGGATTGGTTCTCCATAAATCCAAATAAATAAATAAAGAGTAACATTGAATTGAAATCATGAAAACTGATTCACATTAAGAATCCAAATATTAAAGACAAGCCACTCTACATAAAACTATTAAACACAGACAACATAGAGATTCAACACATACCAAAAAATTAAGAACAAAACTTTGAAACTGAGATTAAAAACGTATCATCACCATATTGAATCTCCGAGATCTTAACCACAACTCTTGAGATCAAAATAAATAGAATAAACCTACCAAATCTCTCACATTTTAAATATTTGATGGAAAAGTTTCTATATTGTACAATATAGTTTATATAAATATTAAACTTCGTTTTTACTATTCGGTTATTCGGGTGTAAACCAAATAAGGATTTTTGAACCCAAATCCAATCCATAAACCAGTATATTATTTCGGGTACATCCACAAATCCGAACCAAACCCAAATAAGCCAAACCATTTCACCCAATATCATTTGGATTGGTTGGTTTTTCGGGTCAAACCGTTTAATGAACACCCCTAATTAAAAGTAATTAAATAATTCATCTCGGGTTTGGACCGGTTAGTTAATCGGTAGTGTTGAGTGACATTCTTCTGAGTCGGGCCGGCCAAAGGCCAAGGCCCCGGGCTTTTGAGTATCGGGCTTGCTTAACTAAATAGTGTAAGCCTTTAAACCCTTAATCCCAAAAACCCCTAATCTAAAATGTCGTTCCTCGTAGACCAGCTGCGAATTTAACTTATGGGACTCTCCACTTCAGCCGCATAAACAATGGCAATGGGATGGATTAAATTATGTTAATCGATGGCGGTTGTAATCGTAGCATCTGACGTTGATGAAATGGAAACAGCTCACGTGTGCGATAGGATTCTTATTCATTGTGGTCAGTTGGCTTTCTTTTTCTTTTCTCCAAAACAACCCTTTTGATATGGTGACGTAATGAATTCAGATTGAGGGGATGCTTCACCGACAAGAAGAATTAGAGAAAACTACAAAATCCCTTATGGTGTAGTGAATTCCTTTTAATATTATGCATTGCTTCACTGACCAAGGTTTTATGTGAAGTTAATTTGAAAGGGGGGAGGCGGCACATGGAGGAGAATTAATTCCCTAGATGGAGGCAGCCAATGAGGTGAATCAAAAAAAAAGAACCCCGTCGTCGTTCTAGCCAAAGAGAAAACATGTCATCGTTCGAGTGGTCTCGTGGTGTGTTGCTGAGTGTTAACGTTTGATTGCGTGTCGGTTTGTAAGGGTACAATTCCTAACCCTATTTCTTGTATTATTTCTTTGATTCGTGAGCTCGTGCTTAATGCAATTTAATTCTGTTTTGATTTGGCGGGTCGGGTTTATTAAATCGAGTTTTATGTCCAGACGATTTTTTTGGCAGATTCTGCCCTTCTATTCACAGCTGTTTTTAACCTGCTTAAATTAATCTTTTGGGTTTTTGGCCCGCGAATGGACCTAGTTTTCCGAGTTATCTTTCCAATGCCGCAAACCTCTCGTGAATCTGATTTACGGTTTAAACGTTATGCCCGTTTCAATCTGCTACTGTTAGAAGCTTGACGTGTGCAGAATGCCTCTCTTGTGACACCATTTTGAGACCCTTAGAGTCCGTTTTGGCCCGTGACCGTCCCACAGTGAATTGTAGTTCTGGTTGTCTAGTTTCTGTGGTAAAAAGATGGGAACAATCTAATGAGCCGTTTAGGAGTGATCGCAGTTTCCGTGAGACTGACGGGTGCTGCCAGCTTTTCTAAAATAAGCCCTTGGGTTGGATTTTAATTCGGGGTTTTATTTTTATGTTTTTAGGATCGTCTAGGAGTAACCGAGCAGCGCCTTAGAGTGTCAAGGATCTTTTGGAGCTTACGTATTCCAGGTGAGTATTCTCACCGTGTATTTAGTTATAACGTTATACATACATGACTTATATGTTTCATTACATGCACTATATTTGCTATCTGAGTTTTGATCTGTTATCTGAGTATCTGGGCATTTTTTTTTATTATACTGATCTGAGTATCTGTGCTACTACCTGCTAGGGCATCTGAGATAAAAATGTTAAAGAGATAAAAACATAATAACACACATCTGAGTTTTGGCTATGTGCCTATTTGGGATCACCTCCCGTCTGAGTTTTGGGATCACCTCCCGTCTGAGTTATAGCCGGAGTGGCAAATCTAGCCTGAGTGGCAAATCTGAGTTTTAGCCTGAGTGGCAATCTGGGGTGTGAGGAGGGGCGAGGTTGATCTCTCGTCCTGAATCACACAAGCGCGCTGTATAAATAAATCTGAGTAATAAAATCTGAGAAACGAATCTGACTAATTAACTGAGTAGATTCTGAGTAGGAGTACACCGATGTGCCTCATGTGTTGTATGTTATGATTGTGTGCATTTTGAGATTATTCACTCAGCTTCCCAGCTGACCCATATTTTCCCCCACATTGTTCCAGGTACCAGCAAAGGAAAGGAGAAGGTGGACGGTTGACCGTTGTATCTTTCTAGTGCTGATGTGGACAACATTTAATATTTTAAAACACTTTATTTCATTTAAACTATTTCCGCATTAAATACATTTTTAAATGAAAATATTATTATTGGGATTTAATTATTCAAGTTATTGGGACCTTTTTATTTAGAATCTTGTATTTAACTTTTTTTTTAATTTTTACAAAATTTTGGGTGTTACATACACATGGACTTACGTGGTCCAATGAGTGTTCAAAGTCTTGCTAATAAACGATTGAAGGATTTATGTGCACAGTTAGTCAACCTATGATGATACATCCATGTCTACGAAACACTTAAGGGTCACACCGGTGAGTGTATGTAATACGAGTAAGATATGTAATGACACTTGGAAGAGGATTGATTCATAATAAGTCATGTATGAATCAAGTTAAGTATTAAGTCAAGTTTGACTTATTACTAGATTAGTTTAACTAACTAATTAAAACAAGTATTTGTACATTTACTAGTTGAGTAAATATTCAATGTATTATTTATAGATTATCCATAATATGATTTAAAGCTATTAAATCATATAATGTTTGGACAATATTATTGTTTAGATTATATAAATAGAAGAATATATTTCGTGTATATGGGTACCGAAATATTATGTGTATAATACTAGACATTTAATAATTAAGTGTAACAATAATAACTAGATAAACTATAAGGGTTTAATGTGTAAAAGATAAGTTTAATTAAGAGATTGATCTTAATTAAACTAAAAGGGCCCTAAGTGAAAGTCCTTCTATTATAAATATAAGGCTTGGGGTTCCCGTATTCCTTGATCACTAGAGCCGAAACCCTAGCCCCCTTTCTCTCCCTTGTTTCGGCCGAATAGGAGAAGCACCAAGATCTTGGTGTTCTTCGTTCTTCGTTCTTCGTTCTTCGTGTTCTTCAAGTCTTGAAGATCCAAGATCATTACAAGGATCAACTAGAAGATCGCTCGTCGTGTTCATCATCAGTGGATTTATCTTAAGCATTAACCAAGGTATGATTCATGGAGCACTCTTTCTGCCTCACCTCTTGTTCGACCGAAACCAACCAAGAACCCTAGGATTCTTGGTAGTTGTCGAAACACACACAAGTGTGTGTGTGTGTGTTCGGATTTTCGTACAAGGTTTCTTCCATTGTTAATCTATTCTAGATTTCCAAGATCCCAATCCTTTAGGGTTTAAGGATTAGGTTTAATCTCAGTTCCGCATTTAGGGATTAAATCAGCTAGTTGGTTTTAACCGGTCATGAACAAGTTCATGTTCTTGGTCAGTAGGGTTCGAACCAAGTGACTAGGAGGTTGACCCATGTGGTCAATCAGTGTCAATGAAACCCTTCAGTGGTATCAGAGCGGTGGTTTAGAGATCTAAACTAGATTAACAAAGTTTGTTTGTTTAATTTTATTAAGTTTTTTTGTTCCAATTTTTCTTCTTCTTCTTCTTAAAGCACGAAAAGGGTAAGAACCCTAGGACCAAGCATGTTAAACTAGTTAAGTTTAGTTGGTCAAAAGGATTCTAGAAAAACCCTAGAAATTTCGTGTAAGGGTAAAAGAACCCTAGGATCAAGTATGTTAAACAAGATTTGTTTAATTGATCAAAAGGCTTTTTTTTTTTCGTAACCCTAGTGTATTTTTCGGAAATCATATGAACCCTAGGATCAAGATTGTCAAAAATCTTGATCAAGAGGATTCTTTCCTTAATTGTTTGATCTTCCAAATCTAGGATCAAGTATGTTAAACCAAGATTTGGTTTAATTGATCAAAAATGATTCTTTCCTTTTTCTCAAGATTTTCGTGGTCAAAGGGCTTTCTTGGACACCAAGTTTGTTAAACTAGCTTAGTTTAATTGGTGGAAAAGTTTCCTAGGCTTTAAGGATTTTTGGGAAAAACCCTAGATGTAATCTAGAACCCTAGAACTTTAAACTAGTTGAGTTTAATTGTTTAAAGGATTAATTAGGTTAATAATCTAAAACCTAGATAATTAAACAAGTTTATGTTTAATAGGTTTAGTTATTATTCTAATAGATTTATTGAAACTAGTTCTTTAAACCTAGAAAATTAGACAAAGTTTATTGTTTAAAAGGTTTAAATTAAAAAGTCTAAATAAATTTATTAGGGTTATAATCTATCTTAGAATTTAAACAAAGTTTGTTGTTTAAATAAGATTGACTAGAATTAATCTTTTAATTAAT
Source organism: Calendula officinalis (assembly GCA_963853835.1). Taxonomy (NCBI): domain Eukaryota; kingdom Viridiplantae; phylum Streptophyta; class Magnoliopsida; order Asterales; family Asteraceae; genus Calendula; species Calendula officinalis. The sequence goes on along the minus strand of OY970835.1, from coordinate 10,253,372 downwards.
GATGTCTTTGATCAAGAAAGTTAAAACCCTAGTTTTGATTGACCAAGAACAAGATTAGGGTTTGATTAAAAAGAATTAAAGGAAGTGTTAATTTCTAGTTCAAGAAATTAACAAGATGTATTTATTTATTTATGTATTATATTTCGAATTTTAAATAATTAAAAAGGTAAAATGAATTTTAATAAATAAAGTAGTTTATACGTATTTTAATTAGATTAAGTTAAAATACATACGTATAAATTAGATGTAATGTTCTTATTAGAATATTACAAGTTTATTTTAAAAGAAAAATAATTATGTATATATATATTAAATACAAGATTAAATGGAACATTAAAAGATAATGTTATTTTGATCTTAAAGGCTAAATAGTATAACTAGTAATTGTATGAGTTAATTATATAATTAAAACTAGAAAGTACAAAGTTATGATTTCATTATAACTAGAAATTGTACAAGTTGAGATTATATGATAAACTAGAAATATACAAAGTTATATATTAATATTATAAGGTGTATAAAGTTATAGGTTATTTTAACTAGTAATTATACAAGTATAATATAAGTATGTTACAAGTCATGTAAGATACTAGCTTAATGATCAAAGTTAAATAACAAGATAACTTTAGAACCTATGTTTAACTAGTTCAAGTTAAATGTAAGAAAGGTTCAAACAAACTAAGAATTATTATATATAGTCTTTATATAATAAGGTTATTAGTTTCACCAAGTATAAACCGGTGATTGTGTTTGCTCAAGTTCCATCATGGTTGTTGGAGCTAGTGGGAGCTGCACAAGAAAATCACAAAGTTTATAAATGTGTCGTCAAGACATAAGTTTTGGTCGAATCTAATAAGCCAAAAACATATGTTTGACTTCATTATTAGACATATGAAAAACTAGGTATGTTAAACTAGATTTATGATTCATGTTTATGAGTCATAAAATAATTAAAAGTTTAACATAAGTGATTAAGTTTTTCAAGAAAGATAAAACAAGTAAGTTTTATTCTAGATAAGGTTTTCCACAAAACCTAGTGATACGTTTTGTACACCTCGTTTTTAGGTATTCTTGAATTCACAAGTCACACATTTTAAACAAGGATTTAAGATTGGAATAAGGTTTAAGTTAAGTTCAAGACTTAAACAAACCCAAGAAAATCTTAGATCTAAGTACTATCCACCTAATGGAACACCTCACTTGTTAAACGATATTCATATTGTAAGGATAAAGAACCTTAGATATGGATTCAAATCATTGTGAGTGTTAGGGTGCGTAAGGATCTGTGATAATCGGGAGTCCCGTCGCAGAACATCGCACTGTCTTAGATGGTCTGATCTACTTTGGTGATAATCGGGAGTCCCAGCCCAAAAAGTACTTGAGTAGAATAAAAATACTAGACTTTATTACTAACTTAGAAATGTACAATTAAAATTGTACAAAGTTGTAATAAGTTATAAGTCTAAAGATTCTACGACCCCTAGGAATCGTGTCAAGTCTTGATACGATCGGTAAGGATGTTACCTACCAGAAATAGCATGTCTCGTCAGGAAGTACCCAAACCTTGCGGCGAGAATGTGAAATATGGATCCTAGGCCTAAAATATTAATTATGGGTTTATAATATATTTTAGAGAATGTTTATTGATGATTACTAATTAAACTATGTTTTATTTGTAGATGGCAGCAACAGACACAACGATAACTTACAACAAACTCTCGCGACGTTTCTTTCTAGGAAAGAAAGAGTTGACTGGGTCAAATTTCCTCAATTGGAGGCGTAATTTCAAAATCATGCTCAGACAAGAGAGGGACAGGATTGACCGAGAAAGAAACGTGTTGAAAGCCCCTGCCGAGGATGCAAAGAATGAACCAAGACAAGCATTTTACGCTTGTAGGTCGTTGATTTCTTGCAAGATGGCTAAGGGAGCATCAGTAGGTGCACACGTCATGAAAATGAAAGTGCACATTGATCACCTTACTAGACTTGGTCACCACGTGCCATTGCAAAGTCTTTGTAGCCAACTACAACAAACATAATATGGTTAATTCCATTCCTGAGCTACGATCCATGCTCGAGGCTGTTGAGTTGAATATTAAGACCAATTCTAAAAGGAATCGCACAACTGATGATAGCGATGAAGAAAGGCATGGTGGCAAAGGAAAGGGTAAAACCAATCCTAGCCAAGAAATGCCTAATGGTAAAGGCATCAAACATAAGGTCAAGAAGGTTAAGCCTGACACGACGAGGACCGAGAATCGGTGCTTCAAGTGTGGTGAGGCTGGGCATTGGAAAAAGAATTGTCCAAAGGGTGCAAGTGGTGGTGGAGGAAACGCAAGTTTCTCAGGTAACACAACCACACTTCTTAATCACTTTTAGATACTTGTAAAGTACATTACGAGTAATCTAACTTTTGCAATCGGTTATTGCAGGAGGAGATGGAAAGTGAACATGACCAGCATGAGATGGTGATTCCACAAGCACCAAGATTTTATAATTCAGTATTTTATGGATTCAGTAAAAACAATTTCTTTTTGTTGGATAATTTTTTTTTATTATGTTAAAACAAGTTTTTCTTTGGTTTTAATAAGAATCCATGGTTGAATTATATTATGTGTGTGCATGTCTGATGATTACACTAGTCAAGGTTTTATGACTAGGTTGTAAGTCAAGTTTTGATTTACTTTATATTTCATGTTTTATACTTGTTTGATTGTTGTATGTGTAATGTTTTAGAAACTCAATACTTAGATACTAGAAAATAGAAGTTTTTCTTCTAAAGTATTTAAGAGATTTTATGAAAAGCATAAGGTTCAAAAATTATTGAACCTAGTTGAAACATCATAAGTAATGGTTACTTATGATAGTAAGTTTCAAGGTGTTAGTATTAATATAGTATGATTATATTGGATATAATCAAGATAAACTTTAAAGAGTATTATTGCAAGTCTTTTATACTTGTAATAAAGGAATTTGATGAGGTCATAATTCCTTAATAGGAATAATTGGATATTCGTAAAATCCAAGCAAAATGACTTAGACACTAAAAGAACTCTTAAAAGAGACAAACTATATTAAAATATTTAAGAATTAAAAGGTATTATTGCAAGTCTTTTATACTCTTAATAAATACAATATTTAATAAAGTCATAATTCCCTAATAGGAATAATGGATATTTGAGAAATCCAAGAAATTACTTTGGCATTAAATGAGATTCTTAAAAGATACTAATACACTTAAGAATTGGAAGTATCGTTTCAAGTGTCTTATACTTGTTAGATACAGTAATCAATGAGAGTCATGATTCCCTTATCAGGAATGTTGGATATTCGCAAATCCAAAGGATGACTTTGATAATTAATTAATTTTTAAAGGGTTAAACTATAAGTTTTGACTAGGTCAAAAGAAGTAGTTTAAGTGATGCTTAATTTCCATAAAATTTAGTGGGAGCTATGACTAACATATTCACTAGAGGTACTAATGAATATAGTAAGTTAGTTAGGACATTAACAACAAGGTTTTACCAAGTCGTTAGCCAAATAGTTAAGAAAAATAAATGATCAGTAATTAGATTATTGGAAACCTAATAGCGTGATCACAAGTCTTGTGATTAATTATTGCATATCTAATAGGATGTTAACATTCCAGTGAACAAGTTAATCATTTAAGGAAATTTCTTTAACTAGTAAGAATATCTACAAATCAAATAGCTAAAAGAGATTTAGTTACAAGGCAAATTTTATAAGATTCAAGAAACTAAATGAGTAATTTTTTCCAATCCTCCCACGTTTACCGAATCATATAAAAAGACAAGACTAGAATACGTTCTAGAACGTTTCAAGAACAAAATCTAGAAAAGACAAAAGTAATAGTATTCTTAATACTCGTCTTACGTCTTTAGTTTAATAGAAATGACTAATTGTAATTAGTGATAAAAGTTACAATTAAGAGTTGTTGAAGTGATCAACACAAACGCATAGAATAAGTAATGATCCAGTAATAATTCAGTATCTATGTCCAGTGAGGAATAATACATGAGTTAGTATCATTGTTATTCAGAATTTGTATGTTTTACAATATCCATGAGTAAAAGTCAATTTATTCGAAAAGGTATAAATCCGTGACTACTCGGCTTGGTGGGAACCTTGATGGGACGTTAACGTCATCGTGGTATTTGGTGGTAGATTCGAAGGTCTTCGAAGATAGCTACACAAGTTTTTGTATAAACCAAATATCGGTGATATTCTATTGGAGCTCGACGAATATTGGATTGACCACCGTGATAATACTTCGTGGTTGAAAAGTTCAAAAGTATTATTCACTAGGATTGTCCTTAAGCCTGAGGTATTTGGTTTGGGATACATTGACTAATGTGCTTTGGTTCGTCTTAGACAATTCTGAAATATGGTTGTCATACGAGGCTTTACTTGGTACAAAGGAATTTGTATTTTGAATCGAAATATAACAAGATGGCAATTGCACCTTAGAAGAGATATTTACGGGTCCTTTGACATGATGAGATAACTGGAAAGTGCATGGCCATGCCCAAACGAACTGATTTGTTCTTTGTCGTTTATCACAACAGTTTGAATCAAGAAGTCATTAAATGATTTCGAATACAGGAGTTGATATTTTTTTCTTCCATGCTCGTATTCGTTATCACAAATATCGTGCTGCAAGGGATAAATCTAACATAGTTGCCCAAGAAGTAGAGACAGAGTGTTCTTTACTAGGAGACGCTATTAAAGAGTTTTTCATAAACTATACCTGGGTTACGTAAGCTGTTTTTATGGGGTTGGTTACCTACATGCCCATCTAGAAGGCCACTCTAGCTCGTATCATTAAGACAAAGGTTACAAACTTGCACAAGTGGGAGTCTGAAGGATTTATGTGCACAGTTAGTCAACCTATGATGATACATCCATGCCTACGAAACACTTAAGGGTCACAGCGGTGAGTGCATGTAATACGAGTAAGATATGTAATGATACTTGGAAGATGAATGATTCATAATAAGTCATTTATGAATCAAGTTAAGTATTAAGTCAAGTTAGACTTATTACTAGATTCGTTTAACTAACTAATTAATACAAGTATTTGTACATTTACTAGTTGAGTAAATATACAATGTATTAATTATAGATTATCCATAATATGATTTAAAGCTATTAAATCATATAATGTTTGGATAATATTATTGTTTAGATTATATAAAGTTTATTATATAATCTATTAATAAAAGTATAAATACAAGAATATATTTCATGTATATGGGTACCGAAATATTATGTGTATAATACTAGACATTTAATAATTAAATGTAACAATAATAACTAGATAAACTATAAGGGTTTAATGTGTAAAAGATAATATAATTAAGAGATTGATTTTAATTAAACTAGAAGGGCCCTAAGTGAAAGTCCTTCTATTATAAATAGAAGGCTTGGGGTTCCCTTATTCTTTGATCACTAGAGTCGAAACCCTAGCCCCCTTTCTCTCCCTTGTTTCGGCCGAATAGGAGAAGCACCAAGATCTTGGTGTTCTTCGTTCTTCGTTCTTCATGTTCTTCAAGTCTTGAAGATCCAAGATCATTACAAGGATCAACTAGAAGATCGCTCGTCGTTTTCATCATCAGTGGATTTATCTTAAGCATTAACCAAGGTATGATTCATGGAACACTCTTTCTTCCTCTCCTCTTGTTCGACCGAAACCAACCAAGAACCCTAGGGTTCTTGGTTGTTGTCGAAACACACACAAGTGTGTGTCTGTGTGTTCGGGTTTTCGTACAAGGTTTCTTACATTGTTAATCTATTCTAAATTTCCAAGATCCCAATCCTTTAGGGTTTAAGGATAGGTTTAATCTCAATTTCGCATTTAGGGATTAAATCATCTAGTTGGTTCTAACCGGTCAAGAACAAGTTCATGTTCTTGGTCAGTAGGTTTCGAACCAAGTGACTAGGAGGTTGACCCATGTGGTCAATCAGTGTCAATGAAACCCTTCAACGATATGTACTGGTTATTGTTGACGACTACTCTAGATACACATGGGTCCATTTTCTTCGCTCAAAGGATGAAGCTGCAGAAATCATCATCTCGTTTATTAAGAAAAATCAAGTGAACCTGGAACTAAATGTTCAAACAGGTCGTACTAAAAATGTTATTGAGTTTAAAAATTGATTTCTGGATTCTTTTCTTGAATCTGCAGGCATCACTCATCAGTTTTCCTCTGCAAGAACTTCACAACAAAATGGTGTAGTTGAAAGACGAAACCGTACGTTAGTTGAAGCTGCACGTACAATGCTGTCATTCTCAAAACTTCCACTGTCCTTATGGGCAGAAGCTAAAAGCACCACATGTTTCACTCAAAACCGACCCATTATCAACAAAACATATAACAAAACTCCATATGAGCTTATCAACAATCTTTTACCAAATGTCAACTATTTCCATATTTTTGGTAGTAGATGCTTCTTTCAGGGTGTACAACCGCTCCAACAGAACTGTCAGAGAAAGTTTCAATGTTTCATTTGATGAAACGTTTCCTCTTGATTCATTGGCCTTAGGTATTGAAAGACTCTCGCCAACCTCAACATCTTATCATTCAATAGCTCAGAATGATCTCGAAATATTATTTGAACATTTCTATGATGAATATCACAACATCAGACATCCACCACCACCACCACCCCCAGCCTCAACACCACCCCCACCCCCACCCCACCCCCACCTCCACCTCCACCTCCACCTCCCGTTGATGTTCAATCCATCAATGCTCCTTAGATAAACACTCCTACCACAAATGAATCCCCATCTCCCACCTCACCTGCACCAACCTCACCAGTACCTACCACGAATGCTGGTCCTTCAAGTGTATTCCAAGAAATCAATCTTCACCAGATGATCTCCCACCATAGACAAATATTGTTGCTCCTCTGGTGATCGACTTTTCTAAATTTAATCTTACTCGAACTGCACCAATTCCACCCATCCACACTGAGAATCTTCAAACGGCTATCATTCCATATCCAGCATTCACAGATGATTCCAATATCAATCCTGGACCAAGGAACACCCTTTGGATCTTATTATCGGGAACACGGAGTCTTCGGTCCAAACACGTAGATCCACTGCAGATGAATGTCAATACGCTTCATTTTTAAGCTCCACTGAGCCTAAGAAAGTCAGTGAAGCTCTTTCTGATCCAGACTGGATAATTGTCATGCAAGAAGAAATTAATCAATTCAAACGATTAAAGGTCTGGCGCTTAGTTCCAAAACCACCAGGGTCATCTGTAATTGGGACTAAGTGGATTTCAAGAACAAGAAAGATGAAAACGACATTATCATTCGCAACAAAGCTCGGTAGTTTGCTATGGGTTATGCTCAACAGGAGGGGATTGATTACGAAGAAACATTTGATCATGTAGCAATAATTGAAGCCATTCGCATTTTCTTGGCATATGCAGCACACAAAAACTTTATTATCTATCAGATGGATGTAAAGACTACATTTTTAAATGGCATTTTAAAAGAAGAAGTGTTTGTTCATCAACCTGAAGGTTTCGTTGATCCCAAATTCCCAAATCATGTATATATCCTTGACAAAGCATTGTATGGTCTCAAACAGGCCCCTCGGGCATGGTATGATGTTCTCCCCCAAATCCTAGTAGAATCTGGCTTCTCAAAAGGAAAGGTTGATAGCACATTGTTCATCAAACGTCAAGGGGAAGATATCATTCTAATTCCGATTTGTGTCGATGATATAATTTTTGGCTCTACAAATCCGAAATACTGCAAGCGATTCTCAGATCTCATGTCAAACGTTTTAAAATGAGTATGATGGGAAAAATGAACTTCTTCTTGGGTCTTCAAGTTCGTCACCTTCCAACTGGCATTTTCATCAATCAATCAAAGTATATCTCTGATTTGTTGACAAAGTATCTAATGGACGACTGCAAACCTATCCAAACACCAATGTCTCCTGGCACCAAACTTCATGCTGATCCTGATGGTAAACCGGTAGATGTCACAAACTATCGGGGTATGATTGGATCTTTACTTTGTCTAACTGCCAGCCGTCCGGACATAAGTCGTCACTTTCCGAGGGGGAGAGATTTTTACAAATTCTTTAATCGTCAAATTAAATTTTAGCCCTCCCATTTATTCAATTCCATTTTTTCAACTGTCTAGTCCCTCGTCAAGAGGGACAGTTCAATCGTCAAGGAAAAGAACCAAAACATCGATCGTCATTCGTTGTAGGGCAAAATATCCGGAGAACTTATAATTGTGATGAGGTGCACAACGTTCACAATGTTTATCACGTCAAGGGGAAAATGTTTATCACGTCAAATATTTTTCTAAATTTTTTTTTTTGCGACATGTGATAGTGCGAAATATTTTGTATATTTTGTCTTGAGAATATATCAGGATTGAGATATCCCTTCGTATGGTTAATTTCTAACATGTGATATCTCATATTTCGCCTTCGTGGGATATCTCACACAATCCCTTGAGAGATATCTTTTGTGTTTTGCCACAGATGTTTCTTTCATCGATACATTGTATCATATATCTCACGCGTATCCTATTTTCCTACACACAATCCTTTGTGTGACATCTTCTGCCATATCTCACTGTCTCAAACAACACATATCTCACAATCAAAACAAAACCCTCTCTTGCTTGCGATATCTCACCAGCGCTAGATATCTCACCAGAGTTCAACACACACTTCACTCAAAAAATTTCCGGCGATCGATCCCCTCTACTCCGTCATCTCCGGCGCTCCACCTCTCTGTTCTGACGACCACCGTCTTCTCCGACGATCTTTCCACTGTTCTGACGCTTCCTCTGTTCCGACGACCACCATCATCTCCGGTGCTAAAGCTTTCCATCGCCTCTGTGTCTCCGTCATACATAAGGAGAACCCTCTTGGTGATTCGATATATTCGTCTATCCATCGATTTCACTCATCTTCGATTAACAGTCACATCGTTGTAACACCCAAAATTTTGTAAAAATTTAAAACTTTTGAGTACAAGATTTTAAATAAAAAGGTCCCAATAACTTGAATAATTAAATCCCAACAATAATATTTTCATTTAAAAATGTATTTAATGCGGAAATAGTTTAAATAAAATAAAGTGTTTTAAAATATTAAATGATGTCCACATCAGCACTGGAAAGATACAGCGGTCAACCATCCACCTTCTCCTTTCCTTTGCTGGTACCTGAAACAATGTGGGGGAAAGTTTGGGTCAGCTGGGAAGCTAAGTGAATAATCTCAAAATGCACACAATCATAACATACAACACATGAGGCACATCAGTGTACTCCTACTCAGAATCTACTCAGTTAATTACTCAGATTTATTTCTCAGATTTTATTACTCAGATTTATTTATATAGCACGCTTGTGTGATTCGGGTCGATCGCCCCTCCTCACACCTCAGATAGGCATATAGCCAAAACTCAGATATATGTATTATTATGTTTTTATCTCTTTAACATAATTAACTCAGATAACCCAGATAGCTCAGATCACAGATAGCTCAAATCACAGATAACTCAGATAACAGATCAAACTCAGATAGCAATTATGGTGCAAGTAATGTAACATATAAGTCATGTATGTATAACGTTATAACTGAATACACGGTGAGAATATATACTCACCTGGAATACGTAAGCTCCGAAAGATCCTTGACACTCCAAGGCGCTGCTCGGTTACTCCTAGACGATCCTAAAAACATAAAATGAACCCCCGAATTAAAATCCACCCAAAACTCATTTTTGAAAAACTAGCAGCACCGGTCAGTGTCACGGGAACTACCATAACTCCTAAACGGCTCATTAGATTTCTCCCATATTTTTACAGTAGCTAGAAAACTCAGAGGAATACAATTCATCAGAAGACCCGGGAGATTGAAATTGAACAGAAAGGGTTCAAAACAGACAGACCTGCTGCAAAGATTAAATTCCCAACAGCAGCAGATTAGAACGGGTGTAACTCTCCAACCGATACACCGACTGACACCAAATTCACAAAACATATACTATACATATAACACTACATTCCGTCTTTAGAAAGTTCGGCACGGTTCTGCCCCGAAGAGTCCCGAAACAGGCCTGCAATAGGCTGATCAGTGTATTATTTCAGCACTGCAACCTGACACTAGGCCTGCAATGGCCGTATCTCACAAACCGTAATCTCACTTAACGAGCGATCGGTGGCCACGGAAAGATAGAACAGCGGGCTACAAAAGTTTAGAAGACTCGAAGCCCTGATTCTGACCCGGAATGGGTCAAAATTCGACCTGAACATGCTGGACAGAAACTGTCAAAATGCAGAAAAACATAAACTCAACAATTAGACAACAAATCCCGACACCTTGACCCGACAACAGCAACACTGACAACATAGAACCAAAATTCAACTATTGACAACAATACAACTAGATAAAGAACGAGAATTTTGCTTAACAAATACAATGAACAAAACCCAAAAAGGAAAAGGATTATACCATCGATTTCTTAATTCAACACCTGCTCGAATCTGCTCAATCACAAATCAGACCCCGGTCCCTGCTCTGCCTCAAAGATTCGATCGACACCAGGTGTTGTCGACTTTTCTCCAAACTTTTCAAGAGCCGATCAAACATAATTAAAGTGGAAACTTCTTGCCGTCGATTTCCTCTCCTGCTCGAACAAACACAAATCAGAACCGATTGATGAGTGTATGCTGTTCTGAAAAAATAAAACACGAACAAGAATGGGAAAATACCGATTGAGGTATGGGTTAATTCGAAAATCCCTTGCTTGATCCCGAAACAAAATTGTGGAATCACTTGAATATGTTGCCTCTGCTTGCTCGATTAATCATAGAAAACGAATTGGGGAGGCTCGAATTGAAGGGCTCGAAGATTTCTGCTCATTCGCTTGATTCGTCGACTGGAAGAAAAAAAACGATTTGGAGAAGCTCTCCTGTTCGGCGCCGATGGTAGAGAATCATGTGACAATTAGGGATTGAAGGTTAGCTTAGTACGTGTGTTTAATTGGTACAGAATTTGGGCCCCTTGGCCTTAATCATCGATCAGGCTAAGTGAAACACCAATGTCGGGCTTCAATATGGACTCGGGCCTTTCTTTTTCCTCTTCTCTTGAACCGATCAGCAACAAAGAAATGAAAAGGGGGGTCGGCCCCTTTTTGCTACATTAACCAACCCAAAAAAAACAACACGAGAGGGGTGCGGGTTTCGGCCTTGGCCGACCTCAACTCGAACACGGAACTAGAAAGGCTCGGGATTTAACATATTTAACGGAATTAACTAACTCTTAGCTCATTTATTCTCAATTAATGATTTACATACTAACCGACACACATACGTCACATAATAATCACAGACAAATAAAATGTAACTTAATATTTAAAATTAAAAGCAATATTTTAATTATTGGAATTTTCAGGATGTTACAACTCAACTCCACTTGTATTAGACTTCGTCCCCGAAGTCATCGCTCGGAAGAAGCTCTGGGCGGCGATCTCGCATCTCGGACGCAGGCTCCTAGAACACCATCACGGGCAAACATGAAAAGTTAAGAATAAAATGAAGCTCCTGCAACTGATAGTACCATTCTCTAAATATCTGATGACGCAAAATGATAAAAGCATTTGGCAACTGGCGTCGCACGCGGTACCATGTCGATAACATACGCAAATACCCCACGATGCCTTGTTGAAGTTGTCTCCTTGCCCTCGCAGCCGAACATGGCGTGTACACCCAGCGGCTAACGTCGTGTTGAATCTATGATTCAACTCCACTTGGAATTTGCTACAGATTTGTTGATGAGGTCATATGATCCCGGCGTGGTACTCATCATCAGATCCATACTCACTACCACACACGGCTCTCTCATGACGTTAGGGATAAAGTTTATGGGGAATTTCTCCCCGCACGGTTCAATCAAATGATCATTAACATTTTAGAATAGGTAAAATATGATTTTTGGCAATTCTCTATCAGAATGGCTCAGAAGGGTCCTCTACTCAATGGGCCAATAGTTTGCTTAAGGTATAAATATAATTTAGTGGTATATACCGCTATCAACTAATACAAAAATAGGAAAATTATTCACAAGGGATATACATATCACACAAAAATCTCATAAACTCAGGTATATGACTCAGAAATATGATCTAGAAATATAATTCGGAAGTCTAATTCATAAAATGAACTCAAAACATATCTCAGAGGTATAATTCAGAAATCTGACTCGGAAATAAACTCGGAAATATAACTCGGGAGCAAACTCAGAAATATAACTCAGTAACAAAACCAGAAGTCTATCTCAGAACTAAACTCATAAAGTAATAATATTTACCAGCAATATCATATAAATCACATGTTCACTCATTCTTATTACTACTCGCGTGTTCTGATTTACTAGCTTATAATACTTGGACTGATAAATTCTTTCTCAATTCACGTTATTGGTTCTCAAGATAACTCTATTTTTATTTTTATTTTTTTTTGACAATTTATCGTTACTATACTCTATTAAGTTTGCATATTACTCGTTTTGATAACCCTTTAAATAGCTCAAATTAACAGTCATGTCATTAATTCTCTTTAATAGGTTCTCAGTTTACTACATTTAGTGGTTTCTCGATAATATTTTAATAGATGTTTCCTCAGTCATCTAGCTTAACGTTATTTAATAGTCTGTTTTGCTGATTTTACATAATTAAATGTCTCTTGATTATTTTGACTGTATATCTACTCATAGAATTCATGTTACCTACTAAAAATTCCAATTAAATTTCACACTCTTATTTTAATGATCTCTCATTACTCAATTTACGAATCAATTCATTAATTTACTATTCTCATCTTTCAGAAAATCTTGTTAATTCACTAAAATGTTATTGTTTAATTCACTTATTGTCTTCCTTGTTTACTTGATTCAATAATTTAATAATAATAAAGTATATTATTTGATAACTTTAAATAATGAAATATATTACTCAATCCAATAAGTTCTTTTTAATAATTCTTCTTAACCGAAATTAATAATTACTCATAAATAAACTCTTCACATTGCTCCGATCTATTAACTTCCCGTTAATTAAAACTTTTCTCATTTAACTCATTAGTAAAGTCTCGTTAATTAAATATTTAATAATTTCTCTTTATCTCATTATCTCATTATCTCATTATAATTACACCGGAATAAGTACACTGATCTCATTAATTATATAATTATAGTACTTACCATTTCTCTTTTGTACAATTGCACTTAACTCGATAAATCATGGTTTATTAATTTCTCCATTAATCCCAATCGTCAATTTATAAACTCGATAGTTATAACATAGAATTAATTCAATTATTCTCAATTATTCAGTTCGATGGTTATTCTTATAATTATCTGATCAATTATATGTATCTAAATTTCACAAAAAAAAAAAATTCTTACCCAGATGAATCTCTCTGCATATGCATCAAGCTCATAATATTTATAAATAATACATATAATAATTACTTCTTGGTAATTTCTCTTTTTACCCCTACTCAACTCCAGTTGGAGAAAACTCGTCCTAGAGTTTGGCACTAGAATTCTCTATCATGATAACGCAAACATACACTCACTCATGCAAATAATATGCGCAAATTAAATTCACAATACCAAGCATAGGTCCATCGTTCCCCTCAAAATCTCTCCATAACCAACCAAAAGTCATGTGTGTACACGGTAATAGGGGCACTTCTATTACTTTCGACACCTAATCTTGTTTGGTCACGAGTCAATCCCAAAGATCACAACTTCCCACATAAAAATTCCACCAGCAAATCACACTCAGAAGAAAGAAAAATTTATTTTCCATATCTAATAAATACAAATTCCCACTCAGTTGTGTGTACTCAAAATCATATAAACATTACTCAGAAATGCACTCAACAAAAGGCACTCAGCCAAAATATTTTATTATGTTTTCAACCCTTTAATCCAGAACATAATATAGCTCATAAGCTCTTTTAATTCATTTTAAATAGATCATCACCGAATTAATGATGAAAGTCTCCCTTTAGTTCACTTTTAATAAATACCCTTTAAGATAAACTTGAATAATTTCTGTATAATTCGACTCGGCAATTCTCGATGAACTAGTATAACAAACTTATATAGTTTATTCAATATCTCTGCGTTAATTTAATAATTCTTCACTGAACTCATTAATCACATAAAAAAATTGAAGGATTTTCATAGTCTACTTTTTAAATCACATACTTTAAAGGTTTTTCTTATTTGATCTCAATTTAATAAATCTCAATTTATTATTTTCCCAGCATAAAATTTTTCTCAAGACGTCGTGTCACATCCCCTTATAAAAGCATTTTCATTTTTAATTGTCCAAAGATTTTATAACACACGAAATTCTCAAAAATTTCACATATTTTAAATTCTATAAATAATTGAAAAGGTTTCACTAAATAAAATCTCAAATGATAATTCAACATTTAAAAAACATGTTTAATCCAACTGAAGTTTTAAAATTATAAACAAAAACGGCTCTGAAATAACAGATAAAAATAAAAGCCACTTCTAGTTAAGATTTCTAGTGTAGCTCAAATGTAAATAATTTAAAATAATTATCAATTTAAAATAATTTTATTTTTATTTTTATTTTTATTTTTATTTTATAAAAATATGTTCTCGTTATTTTCGCTTTACTCGACTTGATAAACCATCATAAAAATATTTTTTAAATCAGTTGATAATAAAAATATCTTTCTTTACTCGTTTCACAGTTTACTCGTTTCAATAACTCTTTCTATTAAGTGCTCTTCCAAAACGAAAGATTTTAATATTTTCTCAATATGAAAAATTTATTACTCCTCATTTCTTATTTCCCCAAAACGTGTTCTCATTAAATAATTTATGGAATTTATATCATAATTTCATATCCATTTATTACCCCTTTTGGTTAAAATTTCTCAGAATTATAAAATATCACAGATTATATAAAATTTTATGTAATTATAATTTTTAGCGTGCATCTTGCAGATGCACTCAGAACTACACTCGGAAAATATACTCAGAAAAGCGATCCTCGTTGAGAAATACACTCAGAGTTAAATCAGAATTATACTCGAAATAATAACAGCAATTCTCATATTTGTCATTCCTCAAAACTAAGAATACAACAAAATTCCCAAATAAATAAAAGCTCTTAAAATTACCGGCAGCAGGAAAAACGAGAGGTCGAAGTGGCATGCTGTATACTGGATGTGGAATCTTTACTCATAAAATATTTAACTCATTTTCTCATTAAAAAAAAAAAACTCGAAACTCAAACTTGAGTTTGAATTCACCCCTTGTGAATCCAAATCCCTCAAGTCAGAGCTCTGATACCAACTTGTAACACCCAAAATTTTGTAAAAATTTAAAACTTTTGAGTACAAGATTTTAAATAAGAGGGTCCCAATAACTTAAATAATTAAATCCTAACAATAATATTTTCATTTAAAAATGTATTTAATGCGGAAATAGTTTAAATAAAATAAAGTGTTTTAAAATATTAAATGATGTCCACATCAGCACTGGAAAGATACAGCGGTCAACCGTCCACCTTCTCCTTTCCTTTGCTGGTACCTGAAACAATGTGGGGGAAAGTTTGGGTCAGCTGAGAAGCTGAGTGAATAATCTCAAAATGCACACAATCATAACATACAACACATGAGGCACATCGGTGTACTCCTACTCAGAATCTACTCAGTTAATTACTCAGATTTGTTTCTCAGATTTTATTACTCAGATTTATTTATATAGCGCGCTTTTGTGATTCGGGTCGATCGCCCCTCCTCACACCTCAGATAGGCATATAGCCAAAACTCAGATATGTGTATTATTATGTTTTTATCTCTTTAACATAATTAACTCAGATAACCCAGATAGCTCAGATCACAGATAGCTCAAATCACAGATAACTCAGATAACAGATCAAACTCAGATAGCAATTATGGTGCAAGTAATGTAACATATAAGTCATGTATGTATAACGTTATAACTGAATACACGGTGAGAATACTCACCTGGAATACGTAAGCTCCGAAAGATCCTTGACACTCCAAGGCGCTGCTCGGTTACTCCTAGACGATCCTAAAAACATAAAATGAAACCCCGAATTAAAATCCACCCAAAACTCATTTTTGAAAAACTGGCGGCACCCGTCACTGTCACGGGAACTACCATAACTCCTAAACGGCTCATTAGATTTCTCCCATATTTTTACAGTAGATAGAAAACTCAGAGGAATACAATTCATCAGAAGACCCGGGAGATTGAAATTGAACAGAAAGGGTTCAAAACAGACAGACCTGCTGCAAAGATTAAATTCCCAACAGCAGCAGATTAGAACGGGTGTAACTCTCCAACCGATACACCGACTGACACCAAATTCAAAAACCATATACTATACATATAACACTACATTCTGTCTTTAGAAAGTTCGGCACGGGTCTGCCCCGAAGAGTCCCGAAACAGGCCTGCAATAGGCTGATCAGTGTATTATTTCAGCACTGCAACCTGACACTAGAATGACCGTATTTCACAAACTGTAATCTCACTTAACGAGCGATCGGCGGCCACGGAAAGATAGAACAGCGGGCTACAAAAGTTTAGGAGACTCGAAGCCCTGATTCTGACCCAGAATGGGTCAAAATTCGACCTGAACATGCTGGACAGAAACTGTCAAAATGCAGAAAAACATAAACTCAACAATTAGACAACAAATCCCGACAACAGCAACACTGACAACATAGAACCCAAATTCAACTATTGACAACAATACAACTAGATAAAGAACAAGAATTTTGCTTAACAAATACAATGAACAAAACCCAAAAAGGAAAAGGATTATACCATCGATTTCTTAATTCAACACCTGCTCGAATCTGCTCAATCACAAATCAGACCCCGGTCCCTGCTCTGCCTCAAAGATTCGATCGACACCAGGTGTTGTCGACTTTTCTCCAAACTTTTCAAGAGCCGATCAAACATAATTAAAGTGGAAACTTCTTGCCGTCGACTTCCTCTCCTGCTCGAACAAACACAAATCAGAACCTATTGATGAGTGTATGCTGTTCTGAAAAAATAAAACACGAACAAGAATGGGAAAATACCGATTGAGGTATGGGTTAATTCGAAAATCCCTTGCTTGATCCCGAAACAAAATTGTGGAATCACTTGAATATGTTGCCTCTGCTTGCTCGATTAATCATAGAAAACGAATTGGGGAGGCTCGAATTGAAGGGCTCGAAGATTTCTGCTCATTTGCTTGATTCGTCAACTGGAAGAAAAAAAAACGATTTGGAGAAGCTCTCCTGTTCGGCGCCGATGGTAGAGAATCATGTGACAATTAGGGATTGAAGGTTAGCTTAGTACGTGTGTTTAATTGGTACAGAATTTGGGCCCCTTGGCCTTAATCATCGATCAGGCTAAGTGAAACACCAATGTCGGGCTTCAATATGGACTCGGGCCTTTCTTTTTCCTCTTCTCTTGAACCGATCAGCAACAAAGAAATGAAAAGGGGGGTCGGCCCCTTTTTGCTACGTTAACCGACCCAAAAAAAACAACACGAGAAGGGTGCGGGTTTCGGCCTTGGCCGACCTCAACTCGAACACGGAACTAGAAAGGCTCGGGATTTAACATATTTAACGGAATTAACTAACTCTTAGCTCATTTATTCTCAATTAATGATTTACATACTAACCGACACACATACGTCACATAATAATCACAGACAAATTAAATGTAACTTAATATTTAAAATTAAAAGCAATATTTTAATTATTGGAATTTTCAGGATGTTACAATCGTACGGTAACACCACCATTATCCTCCTAACCTTTTTCGTCTTTGGGTTTATTACTACTTAATTAGTTTACTGATTTTAATTTTAGAGTTGTAAACATCCTATTTAGGGTTCGAAAATGGGGATTCTGTTATTGTTCGAATTTAGGGCTCGAAATTTATAGTTCGGATTTTTGAATTTATATTTATATATTTTTATTTTAGGGTTCTTCGTTGGGGTGTTTGAAATTAGGGTTCTTCGATCGTGGGATATCACAATATCTAACACGATTATTCTTGTTGTTAAACGTTGAATTGACTCTTGCGTTATAAATCACACTGATATCTCATATGGTTTTTGTCAAAATTTTAAAGGGGTCAAATTGTGAGATATCTCACACGATCTTTAGTTTTATCGTTATTGCTCGTAGACATTGGAAGGTTCAATCTGTGGAATATCTCAAGGATATGTCACATGTTTTTAGTTACCCATATTTTAAAACTAGTCATGCGTGGCATATCTCAGTCGAGTGTGAGATATCTCATGTGCCATATCATTTAAAACATTGATTTTGTTATCTCTGCCCACAATTTGAAAATCTCAGTCAATCCTTCGTGTGATATATCTCAAGGCTTTATCCATGGGATATCTCACAACTGTTCAAAATTTGAAATTCAATTGATGAGACATCTCAAAATAATATATCACACGTTTAAAGGGGAAATTAATCCGTGAGATATGTCAACAACGGTTTAAATTGTTTCTCGATCGTGCGATATCTCAATAATATCTAGAACATTTTTGTTAGTAATAAGCATTTGGAAAACCCCTTTACGTTCATATCTCACGATGTCTCACAGTTGATGGTGAGATCTTGCGTGGGATATCTCACAGTTCATGTCGAGATATCTCAGGTACCGCCTTACGCCTCAATCTTAAGGCTGCTCAAAAATGCATTTTATTCTGAGATATCCCAAATTATTTTTTTTCCTTCCAAATCATTTTCTTGAGACATCTCAAAACCTTTTTGTTAAATATTCAAAATTCCTTTTGAGCTTTCTCACCATCAAACTTTTATTTTTTCTTAATTAAAAAATATATAATAATAATAATAATAATAATAGTAAAAATAAATAAATAATAAAAATAAATGAATATAAAAATAAATAAATAAATAAATAAAATAAATTAATATATATATACATACATATATGTACATATACATAAATATTTAGACCATAGATATATATTTTCACATATATACCCTCTATATGAATATATATATACACACACATATATATACGGTATGTATATGCATTTTCGTAAACGAAAATGCAAGTTCCGATATAAAAATGCAAATGCAAGTTACGTAAAATGCATGTGTATATATATGTGTATATATACATATATATACGGCATGAATATGCATATATATAATATATATGGTCTAATTATATATGTATATATACATATATGTTTGTATATGCATGCATATATGTATAAGTTATGAAAATGCAACCCTTTTCTAGCTTCTTCAAATAAGGACCCTTTTCTATGGATCATTACCCACATATATATATATATATATATATATATATATATATATATATATATATATATATATATATATATATATATATATATATATAGGGTCCGATTCAGCGCAGAACCGTTTAAAGGTGCAGAACCGCAGAACCATCCTTACATCCAATATTTTCTATGTTATACATAAGGTATACATTTTCATACGCGCTGTAACACATTTACACATCCAATGTTTCCAATTTTTTATATAAATATATTTATAAATTATGTGTATAAAAAATTGGAAACATTGGATGTTAGGTTGGTTACGACGTGTATGAAAATGTACAGCTTATGTATAACATAGAAAACATTGGATGTTAGGATGGTTCTGCGGTTCTGCGTTGAATCGGGCACTATATATATATATATATATATATATATATATATATATATATATATATATATATATATATATATATATATATATATATATATATATATATATATATATATATATATATATATATATATATATACACTAAATATTTCATTTCCTATGTTGACAGAATGGCAGGCCCACAGAACGAATTTGAACTTTTTTCCAGAAGAGTCATTGGTCCCTGTAGCTGCTCAGAAGGAAGTCCCACCAAATAATTCTTATTGGGATCCAAATGTAGACAAATCAATGAAAACAAAGTTCCCAATCCTTGCTCACATTCTGCAGCGTCATCCATTGTACTTTACCCTCAACTCTTGTGTAGACACACCACTAATTTACGTTCAACAGTTCTGGAACACTTTAGAATTGAACAAGTCAGTATCGCCACACAGATTCCAGGCAACCATCAACAGGACCCAGGTTTCTTTCACTCACGAGGATCTAAGGATGATTTTCAGACTACCTGGCCCTACAACGAGACTTAATCGCATTTCCTACGATCCGAAATTACCAGACAAAGTCATAATCGCAGAACTAATGGCTCTGGGCTTCGAAGGACCTGCGATCAAGACTCATCATCTAAAGAAGAGATGCATTGCAAAAATGTGGTCTTCCTTATTCTCAATTCTTAACAAGTGCATTTTGGAAAAAACTCTGGGTTAGATAAAGGAACCCGTTCGGTTATACATGTGTTTCACGCATTCTGTTATAACCGACATTATGATTATGCGTCTTCCCTATGGGACGATTTCAACGTTGCGTGCAAAACAAAAGTAAAGGTCAAATATCTCATGTATTCAAGGTTTGGGCAAATCTTGGTTCACCATTTTTTAGGAGCTAATCTAAACATTCTAAAACGACTCGAGTCCCCGAAGACACCGACGTTTGCAATGCCATACGTGAGAAAAGATACTGGATCAACTGTAGCCACCGCTCCCATTCCTCTGGATCTTTCTGAACATTGCTGATTTTACTCATCCAGAGGTTCGGGCATACAGAAACCAACACCATCCTCCTATGGGGCGACCAAATCCGGTTATTCCTTCCCAGGGAGAAACCCGCCAAATAGGACCAAGTGAGGGTTTTGGTCTAGGCCAGAGTTCTAGAGGTGCCACAAAATCTACATCTACTATCCCAGAAGCAACTACATCATCCTCATCTACCGATTCTGAAACCGTATCAGATCGTCCTGATTCACCACCATCAGCAGATCGTTCAGAACAACCACCACCAACAACGTCATATCCGTTTAATAATGAATTTCTTCTGGACCCACCATTCCCACAATCCACACAACCACCGACAACTACAATACATCCATCCCCATCTCCTGAACTAACAGCAGTTTCAATTATCGCATCACCAATTCTGTCATCACCGTCACCGATCATAACCATTCCACCAATCATTACCTCTTCCACAAGTCTGATCCCACGGTCCTCAACCGTCTCATCCTCTTCCATCATCACCTCCCTGCCTCACACCACCATGGCAGATGCCACCACTACCACCTCTATTCCCATCTCCACTCCATCAACAACCCAGCCTGATCTACATATTAATCCGCATATCGCTTCTGCATTAGAAAGTGTTAACTCGAGGCTGGCGATCATCGAACATAGATTGGAGAATCCTCCTCCTCCTCCTCCGTCTCACAGCAAACGTAGTTCTGAGTGGCTTTTGGTGTCATCTCGTCAGAACAATCTTGAAGAACTTAAGGAGATGCTAGCGCTACGAACACGAGAGTTTCTTGAACCCTGTTCACAAGATACTTTACTTCAATGGAGACCGGAGGACCCTGAAAATGATCCTCAGGAAGGAGGAAAAAGAAGGAGACTGGAACACAGAGGATTCAGTTCTCACTATACATCAGGGGGAGTCAATCTCAACAACAACCCATCTCCTCTCAACAAGGTCAGGGAGGAGGCCCACATGACTATGACTATATCGATGATTGGGCCGTTGTTGACTTCGACTACTCACAGGTGTTGAACGTTGAACCACTCAATCTGTGGCGAGTGGATAACAGTGAAGACATATTACCTATCAACAGCATCCCGTCCGTAAAGATGACAGAAGAACAACGACTACTATCTATGAGTCATCTACAATCTATAAATGTTGAGGTTGAAAATAACCGCTCGCACAACGTTCATACGGTTCTGAGGAAGGATGCTGATAAAGTGATTGACCTACAAAGCGATTCAGAAGAAGACAAAATTTTGAATGAGGCATTCACCGAACCACCTCCTGAGAATGATCTTGTTAACGAAGATATACCAACGGAGGTGGAGCGAATCCCATTCACTCGCGAAAATTATCATAAGTTCTTCTACAATTATTTACCACCTTCATCACGAAGAAAAGAACCCGAAACACCAACCACTTCAACTCCAGATTCACCACCAAAAAATGCAACGGTCTTAACAGATAGCCAGAAGATGGCTGCAAATCGAGCAAACAAACGTTGCTTGAAAAAAACGAAACAGCCCCTCTTCTGTCATATCAAGATGCCATATCTTGAAGACCTCTTTACTGCTGTCTTCCAGGACACAGAGCTGCCGATCGTCTATCAAGACTTATACAAAGAGGTGATCTTGCCACCACGTGAGAAAAAGATGTACTTTCTTACCATGTGGTACTTAAGAGGAAAGACAAGTCGATACAACCGATCACCGATCAAGCAGCTCTTGTACATCAAGACCAGCCATTTCTCAGGCTATTACATATATACAATCTTCAATGTCCGCGGAGAAGATGATCAAGAGTACACAATTGATGAAGGAGACTTCTATATTCTCGAACTTCGAGATATCGAATGTCTATACAATGAATTGCGAACGATTCTTGACAGCATGCACTCAGAGAAAAACATTGCAAGAAACCTTGCACAGGTTGCCTTGAAGTGCTTCATGTTTGTGAAAACTCTTGCTGCGAGAGAGGAAGACGTATAAATGGCCTTTGAAAGTGGCACAGAAAAGGTTCACCTAACCCCGCCAAACAGATCTTTTCCATCCAATGTTCAACTCTCATTCTCTGTGAACCTAACTCGGGGATGAGCTACAAGAATAGATTCAACGAAAGACAATTCTTTCGGGCTTCTGAACTACCTTAGTTATGTGACGGTACACTTCTAACCCTAAAGAAGAAATTGAAGAAAAAGGGTTGACATCTGAACAGACTTCCCAGCAACCCAGATCAGAACACGACACAAACCGATATCGAGAAACTAATCACAGCCATAGATGATAGATTAAATTGGCGCAATGTGATTAGACATTTTGAAGTTCATCTTGGCGTACGAGACCGCAGTAAAACGCCCACCTTCTCAACAGAAGTTCGCAACCCACTTCACAAATTTGGCCAATATCATGGTTTAAAATGTTAGTGATTTACGGTTTAATCAAGTAAAACGCAGCGAAAATAATTTAATAAATCACTAATAACGGATCTACATATTGACAAAGTAATTAAGCATAAATAATCAAAGAGATTAGTATGAAGAAATCATACCCTTGAAGCCTTTGATTACACCAATGAATGAGGAAAAAGAACTCCAAGAATTCAATGTAGAATTCCTCTAATGGTATCCACACTACACCATATCAAGAACACCAATTGGGATGCTAGTCCCTTCTTAATAGAATCAAAATCAAGACTAAAACACCACATCAAATGTGTGTATCTAGTTTTGACGCACGCCCAAGTCAAAAACCCAAATACAAGGTTTTTCTTATGTTTCTGTTTTGAATATGCGTTTACCATGAAAAAAAAAAAACAAATCACAAAATCCCTTGCTTTCCTTGATATTCATTTGCGGCCGTGTGGGGTTTTTGGGAGGGAAGATTAGATTTAGTTTTCTTGCTCCCTAATTTAAGTATATACTCCCTAATTACAAGTTAGGAGATATGACACTTAGCCCCTTTACTTTTGATTCTTTATGATTACTCACTAATACGTTTTAACTTAATAATTAATTAAAACATAACTAGCCAAGTAATCATAGTTTATATAAATAATATAATTACCCTAATTATATTATGTATATTAAATGGTGTTTGGTGTAAAAGTGTGTGACCCTTTAGGCTCACATGCGTCTAGCCATATAACTATATGTCATGTACGTGAAGCATATTCCAACAGCTCCCACTTGCACACGTCATAACATCAAGTAGTTATACAAGCAAAGGTTAGAGTCTAGCAACCCGCCAATGCCCCTAGAAGTACATGAGTCAGTTTCAGAAAAGTCCAGGTTCAAAGTTTTTCAATCAGTTATCCTTTTCTTACTGATACTATGTTGAATTTTAGACAAGGATTAATGTCAATCTAAAATTTCAACGATTCTGTTTCTCGATCTATACATTGAAGTAGATTACCAAACCAATCAAGATTCATCTTGATTACCTTTGGGTACGGCCGTACAAGCATCTATTCAAATCATCGAGGGGCCCAGTAGTATCTAATCCAAACATGTGGAGGAACAAATTCTTTATTGACTACACGTGTTTGATATATGCTTAATATCAAACCTGAGGATGGTTGTTATAGCAGCCTTATTCAGGTCAGCGTTTAACCACATCAAAGTTTGACACTCCACATACACAAACCAGCTTGCATCTCAAGTCAGAGGATAAGGGACAAAGCCTTTGTGAGATTCACTTGTGACATAAATCTAGGAAGTGATTTCTCATAGGTTGGGTCAGTCCAATTGTGCATCACAATGAACAACATGTGAGTTTGACTTCATCATCCTTAGTTATACTAAGTTGATGTCATCAATGCCCTCAGATTTGTCTTAATAATATTCCCATATTATTAATATGACAATGGACAATTTAGAATATAAAACGCAGTAAATATTCAAGGATATAAACATGCAAATATAGAACACAGTAGATATTCATATAAAAACGATCATATCAAATATATCAATTTATTCCAATATAAACTGCTCACAGTTCCATTATCCAAATACTTAAACAGATTTACATGAAACTACTAGCTTGTCGAAATCCAACGTTCCATTCATGTCCAATATGTTTGGTACAAGACATTGAGTTCGATGAAGTGTCAGCTAGTTAGTTAACTGTTTGAACTTTAATAGTACAAATTTCACATATCTCGATAAATCATTCGAATGTAGTGAACCTTCGTAAAGAGGATCTAGCGTCATCATGACCTATTTCAAAACCAACATAAGTATAGCAAGTATACTTAGTTTCAGTTTGGTATTTCCACCATAACCAAGGAACATATATCCAGTATTTCAAAATACTTCAATGTGTTCTTAACAGCATTCCGGTGACTCTCTCATGGATTCTGTCGGTATTTTCTAGTAAGGTCCCCTAAGGACGTTACATTTGGCTTAGTGCTCCTTACAGCGTACATGATGAATGGAATATCCGATTTATAGAGGATTACATTCATTCGCTTCACCACATCAGGTGTGGAAGGTCCTTGAGTCACACTCAAGTTTACATTGTGTGGCATACGAGGACTTCCTCGTTTGGGAGTACCATTCTAAACCGTTTAGAATTTTGTCAATGTAAGCACTTTGACTTAAACCAATTAACCGCTTTGATCTATCATTATAGATCTTTACTCCAAGTATGTATGTCGTATCCCTACAATCCTTCATGTCAAAACATTTTCCAAGCCAAGATTTTCATCTTGTAGCATTGGTATATTGTTTCACATGAGTGACATGACATCAACATGTATGACTTTGAGAAACGACAATGCTCCCACTAGCTTTCATATATACACATGCTCAGTTTGGGTTTTAGGTGAAACAAACGTTTTAATTTCATCATTAACCAAATCTCATAGTCATAGTACACTACTTTGAGAATAAGAATCCTAATGTCTTTAGTAACAGGCGAGATGGTTTCATCATTGTCAATCCAGTAGGATTGAGTGTAACCTTTTGTTACTAGAAGAGCTTTATAGGTGTGTATATTTTCATCCATGTCAACAGTCTTACTGTTTTGAGAAGGATCAACTAAGTTCAAAACTTGATTGTCTCTCATGGATTTCATTTTCGCATTCATAGTTTCAAGTCATTTTTCGAATTCAAAATTCGATAATGCAACTTGATAGTTAGGGGTTTCATTATGATCCTCAAAACTTTACTCCTCGGCATCGACGTAAATCTATATCGTTCAGGTGCATGAGGTGTCCTTGCAGACCTACGAATGGGAACAACATCATCTTGTGGTCCAACATCTATATGTCCAGCCTCAGAATGATATTTGCTAGTGTTACCAGAAGGTTGTGTATCTTCACTTTGAATCTTGTCAAAGTCTATATTGCTCCTACTTGCTTTGTGAAATGAGACTGTTCTCAAGAAACTCAGCATACCGAGCAACAACAATTTGTTCTCAGGTGGGCAGTAAAATAGTAACGAAGATATACTTGATAGATCTGGGCTCAAGTTTGTTCGGCGTGTCTCGTTCCACGAGATCCTCACAACCCCATATCTTCAAGTAAGACAAATTAGGGACTTTCCCATGCCATATCTCATATGGTGTCTTTTTAACCTTTTGGTCGGAACCATATTAAGTATTCGAGCAGCAGACTTCAGTGCATGCCCTCAAAAGGATAGTGTAAGAGTAGTAGGACTCATCATAGACCGAACCATGTCATACAGGGTTCGATATCTCCTTCCAGACGCACCATTATCTTGTGGAGTGTATGGAGGAGTGAATTGTGAGTCAATCTCACGATGTGTGGGATGATCCAGAAACTCTTCACTCATGTACTTTCATCCTCAATCTGGACTGAAAGCGTTTGTTGTCTTGCCGAGTTGATTTTCTACTTTACTTTACAAAGCTTTGAACGTTTCAAAGATTTCATGCTTATGTGTAATCAAGTAAACATAAACATAGCGACTGATATCATCAAAACTTTCATGTTGATGTTTAATCAAATAAACATAACTAAAGAGACTGATATCATCAGGTAAATTTATAAAGTAGGTGGCACCTTCCCTAGTCTTTGTTCTAAAAGGGCCGCATACATCAGTATGTATGAGTCCAAGTAGATTTTTAGCTCTTTCGCCAACATGGGAGAAAAGCTTTTTGTTGTTATCTTTCCATAATATACAAGAGAGGCATTTTAAATGATTCATAATCATTTGTAAAGAAACCCGTTGAGTTGTAGTATCAAAATGCGTTTCTTGTTTATGTGGAAAAGATGACAATGCTCTAGGTAAATGGAATCCAAACCGTTTTGGATTCTTGAGTGCTACATTTGTATATAGAACTATCGTTTGAATTAGGATCATGCATATTAATTTCATAATATACTATTACAAGGAATAGTAATAAAAACATGTTATTTTTCATATAACAAAATATCATAATCCATTATTCAACAAACGATAAAGCTAAACAATGCATAATTGACAATTGTTCAAAACAATAATTAACGCATTAGGAAGGATAAGATCACAGCTTCCATTCATTTAGCTTTCTACTTCACTTTTAATCTTGCACATTTGTGTAAATGTGAGTTCCACAACTAGTGCCATACACTCAAGATTTATTACGAAAACTATAGAGTTCTATAATTAAGATACCTAATGTGCTAGCTAGAACACATTTGTCCTTCATCAACTCTGCCAAGTAGGCAGGACAATTCCTCCTTCAATGGCCTGTTTCATCGCAATGATGGCAAGAAATATCCTTTGCAGGGTGCTCCTTTTTAGCAGGTGGGGGAATCGTAGGTTTGGAAAAGTAAACTAGCTTATCCTTATCTAGACTCTTGCCTTGTGCTTGCGGTTTTACCTTACCTGATTCCTAGAAAAGAATTGGGTAACCTCTGCTCAACTAGTTTTACCATAGCATGTTATCAACGATTGTCTTCCCCATGCTATGTACTTTTAAAACTCTTTTCAATCTAGTCATAGTCCTTGGATAGTGAGGTAAGAATCAAGCTCATTCCAAGAACATGTGGCAATGGGTAACCAAGACGCTCCATTTGATCAATATAGCATTTCATATTCAAGATGTAAGTGCTAACTGATTTGCCGTCCTCCTGCTTGTAAGCGTTGAATGCTTTAACTGTTTTGAACAGTTCAAGTTCTGCTTTTTGTTGAAATATCATTTTCAACTCGCTTATCATGTCATATGCTGTGAGTTCCTCGAAGTTCTTTCGAATCTCGGGGTTCATGCTCACAAGTATAGGAGTAGCGACTTCTTGGTGTTCGTTAAACGTTTCGGTAAATGCTTGACGAACAGCAGCATAATTATTGATAGGAGGTGTCTCAGGTAAGGCCTCTTATAGGTGTATCAACATTCTCATCTCTAAGGACAATCCTTAGAATTCGATATCAGTAGAGAAAGTTGATATTAGTCAGTTTCAGTTTTCAAGAACTGATTTTAGAGTGGAGATACTTAGGTTTTGATTTGTTGTTATCTGTATAACACATAAAGTTCAAAAAATAGTATATTAAATAATAATTTCTTTTAATCAATTAACTACCCAATTAATTTTAATTAAAAGCTAAGATCCCATTGAGCTTCTATCACCGCATCAGTTGATCTGCTAGAGATGATAGATCCAATAGGTAGGTGACGATCAACAATTGCATTACTAGTGCAACTCTTAGAGGTATGGGATTTCATGGCACCTAGTGAACAAGCATCTAGGGTCAAGTGGCATGTTTGTCGCATCTTCGCCTCGAGTCAAGGTCTCACCGTTAACTCGATTAAGTCATCCAATGTGAAATCATGTCAAAATAGATCTAGGTCTCACGCGTAGAGAATAATGACCTCGGATCTAAATTCAAACCACGTCTCACGTGAATTCAAAAAATAGAAGCAAGTGATTTCAACCGATTGGACGGCGTGACTTAGATTTTAGGTATGATAAATTTTAATTATAAAATTTTATTTAAGATATGAATGAATCATGTACTTCATTCATACCACTTCATAAGTCGGTTAATAAACGGTAAAAACATGTAACGATTATTAGGGTGTAAGTTCAAATCGTTTTTTAAATTTTGTTTAATCTCAAATACAAGTTTAGATTAAAAATTAATCATTAATGATTAACACGTAATCATAGATGAAAATCGTATGTTTGTGTCTAAAATTGTATTTTAATTGTTTTATTAGTTGTATCTAATAGAAATGAAAACAACCACAAACATAAATAAACCATGCAACAAATTTTGTGCAAACCTCGACCGATGAAATCCTAGGTTCGATCACATGAGTCATCACGACGGACTGAAGGGTCAAACTAGGGGACGGGCCAACATGAACCCAAACGGGCCTACATAAACCCAATGGGCTCCCACTTGCCCCCATGACATTCATGGGCAAGTAGAAACCATCATTTTGTGAAAAAATGCAATCTGCCAGAAAATTCAGTCTGACTTCAAGGCCCGAAACGTCACTGAAAGAATCTTCGGTGGTCTTCCCCGCCTTCTGTAAAGTTGTAGGTCTCTGACTTGCGGAAATTTTGGCGGTGGTTTCAGGTGCGCTGCGCGAAAATCTGTTTTCGTGCAGCTGCGCAGGAGGTGCCGAAAATTGTTGTGTTGTCCTCATCTTTTCTTCACCTTTGGTCAAGAAATTACAAAGTACAAAGAAACAAAATACAACTATTCTAATTACTTTTACAATGAAATTTGCCCCAAAAAATGGCACCAAAAAAAATAAAAGAAAAAAAATGAAACAAATTACAACAATTTAAGCCTAAAACACGGCTTTTCCCAAAACAACCAAACACAATCATATTCAATCACAAACGGTCTAGTTTTCATCGGTTTGCACAAACAAGCAACAATTGACAAGGCTTTGGCTTGAGATATGGCAAAAATACATGTTTTGCCATATAAAATATTAACAATTAAAATAAAAATCCAAGCCAAATAAAATAAAAAAATTCAATGAACAAGATTAATTTTTTATTTTAGTTTTTGTAACTAGTAGCAATTAGGGTTCCAAAAAATCAAAATTTTAACCTTATTCCATAAAAAATTTCGAAAAAATTAGGCCAAAAATTACGAATTTTTTGCTACTTTTTACAAATAACTTGCTAATTAAATCACCAATATGATGACTCGTGATACCACTGTTAGTGCTTTACGGTTTAATCAAGTAAAACGCAGCGGAAATAATTTAATAAATCACTAATAACGGATCTACATATTGACAAAGTAATTA
The DNA here is from genome assembly GCA_963853835.1 of Calendula officinalis. Taxonomy (NCBI): domain Eukaryota; kingdom Viridiplantae; phylum Streptophyta; class Magnoliopsida; order Asterales; family Asteraceae; genus Calendula; species Calendula officinalis. The sequence continues at coordinate 10,223,379 of OY970835.1, read as the reverse complement.
AACATAAATAATCAAAGAGATTAGTATGTAGAAATCATACCCTTGAAGTCTTTGATTACACCAATGAATGAGGAAAAAGAACTCCAAGAATTCAATGTAGAATTCCTCTAATGTTATCCACACTACACCATATCAAGAATACCAATTGGGATGCTAGTCCCTTGCTTAATAGAATCAAAATCAAGACTAAAACACCACATCAAATGTGTGTATCTAGTTTTGACGCACGCCCAAGTCAAAAACCCAAATACAAGGTTTTTCTTATGTTTCTGTTTTGAATATGCGTTTACCACGAAAAAAAAAAACAAATCACAAAATCCCTTGCTTTCCTTGATATTCATTTGCGGCCGTGTCGGGTTTTTGGGAGGGAAGATTAGGGTTAGTTTTCTTGCTCCCTAATTTAAGTATATATATTCCCTAATTACAAGTTAGGAGATATGACACTTAGCCTCTTGTACTTTTGATTCTTTATGATTACTCACTAATACGTTTTAACTTAACAATTAATTAAAACATAACTAGCCAAGTAATCATAGTTTATATAAATAATATAATTACCCTAATTATATTATATATATTAAATGGTGTTTGGTGTGTAAGTGTGTGACCCTTTAGGCTCACATGCGTCTAGCCATATAACTATATGTCATGTACGTGAAGCATATTCCAACATAAAATGGCCAGGCGAACCAGTTCACTTAAGACGAAGGAACAATGAAGGTGCCCGGCGTTAATCTTTAAAAGGGTGGGAAGCAGTTCACTCATCAAAGGTGAAAAGAGTTTGAAGAATGGCTTCTGATCAACTCAGATTCAGAACCCGCTCATAACCAAAAAGCACAAAGCTCAATCACATAACTGCAAAACCTCCTCTCCACCCCTACGACGATGTTTAAGGTACATTTGTAACCGAATAACCTTTTAAATACCTTTGTTTTGTCGAGGGGGAGAAATACTAATTTTAGGGGGAGAATTATTATTTCTAGGGGGAGAAAATTTATAAAATTAAAACAAAAATACCCAAATTAAATAATCAAACGAAAAATGTTTCACAAGACAATACCTTCCCATGGTTTGCCAGATCCGGCCTTACCTTCCCAGGGAAATATTTTTCTGCCAACTGGTAAATGTGAGGGTATACGTCTAGGGTATAGTACTAGGTGAGTGCAAGGTGATGTGAAAACATGATAACTTTAAGAAAACACACCTTTGAGTGCATCCAAACCATCAATAAACCGGACAACGATACAAATAGGTGATCATTCATGCGTTGAATGTTTCACTAGACTTTACGGGCCTAGTAAAGCAAATGCACGCCACCACCAACCACTCAAATTCCTCTCAACATGAATTTTTTTTCAATTCATTACGGGACGTAGCACAAAATATACTGACTACTCATTTGGAGTGTGTCGGTATTGAAAAATAATAACATCCTGCCCCGGGTTAAGTCTCTTTTGTATGCACAATGTGTCTAGTACTCACCCTCAAAAATTTCCAATATAGGACACTTGCACTACAAAAATGGATCTCCGTGAATCCATCGGAACACTCGTAGTGGCATCACAATTTGATGTTTCACGAGGATCAAGTGGAAATCCTGCTAGAGCTAAAATCACACCAACTCTAAACGCAGGTAACACATTTGAATCAATGGTTGTGCAAACGACTACCGATTCATACTGTGTGCAAATGGATACTCTATGTGAGTCTGGTGTTACCTACTAAGAACAAGTTGTTGTGCCTTAACATCACCAATCATACAGGCAACAACTTATACCGGAAACACATAAAATTCCGATGGAAAATCCATGTGAACTACTCTTAAAAAAAATAACATCTTAAAAAGCTGACAATATTGCACATGAGCGTTATAGTCCACTCTCAAACTGCTCCTATGATCTGCTCTAACCAGCATGATCTTCCCCGGAGCCACCGACAATATAGGAACTGTAAAGTGAGGGTCCCTAGGTCTAGGTGAGCAGAATCAAGTATCATGGGATCTTGACTTATGTGCCCTGAGATAAAAATTGAGAAGGGGTATGAAGTATGGGGTGCAAATCAGCTTATCACATGGTAAAACAAATACGAGGGAGTGGATGAAAATGAAAAAGTGAGCTTGAGTGAGGAGTGTGTGACAGGGATAAAGAAAACGGAAAACCCTTCGTAAACTGAACAAAATCCGGGTAACCGCATCTCTATCAGACTGCATATATTGCTTTCTGATAAAGTCATCATGGACCCAGTGATGCAATGCACAACCCCACTGGCCACTCAAGTACAAAAAGTACTTGTTTCAAAATCACGGAGATTACCACGTACACTATCGACATCTCATTTGGAGATTGTTGATATTGAAAAAGAGGACCCACCTCCAGTCCTCGCCTTCATTTCCACGAATAGAGTCTAGAACCGAATTAAGTTTCTCTCACATGCATGCACTCTACCAAGCATATCTTTGTGATATTGCCGGAACATTCATAGTGATACCAAACATTATTGGTATTCCATGATGATTGAATGGAAATCCTACCAGTGCTGACATCAAAGCCAACACTGAACGTAGGTCACATAGTTTCTGTAACTGTTGTGCTAACAGGCCATCTATGTGATCCTGGTTTACCCTGATACATTCTTGTGCGAAGATCTGACGACTGTACTTCATTCTTATCACCAACAGTCACTATGTCAGATAGAGGATCTAATGACTGTACTCCATTCTTATCAACAACAGTCTGTGATAACTACTCCATTGGAAGTGGAGGTATCTGATAGTTATGTGGTACCGGTCACAACATCTGTGACTGGGGCAAATACTGATATTGAAGGGGCATGTTTTAATATGTTTTTATTATTAATGCCAATATCTGGTTTTGATGTGGTCTTTGGAATGGATTGGCTTAGTTTAAATAAAGCATTAATTAATTGTGATAAGAAATTAATTTCCTTTCCATTGCCTGACGGGACACACATAATGGCCCGCGGGGATCGGGTTAATGCATCTCTCCCTATTATCTCTTATATGAAAGCCAAAAAATATCTTGCCAAAGGGTGTGAATCGTTCCTTGCATATGCCATTGATGTCAGAAAGGAAAAACAGGTTGTTAAGGACATTCGGGTGGTATCGGAATACCCGGAGGTCTTTCCTGATGAATTGCCTGGGCTACCTCCCGTTCGGGAGGTAGAACTTAAAATTTATTTGATTCCGGGAGCCAGTCCCGTAGCCAAGGCTCCGTACAGATTGGCACCGTCAGAAATTCGGGAAATGATGAATCAGATACAAGAGTTATTAGATAAGGGTTTTATCAGGTCAAGTTCATCACCTTGGGGTGCACCGTAATTGTTTGTTAAAAAGAAACATGGCACGCTGAGAATGTGCATTGATTACCGGGAATTAAATAAACGAACAGTTAAGAATAAGTATCCGTTACCGCGTATAGACGACTTGTTTGATCAGTTGCAAGGGGCCTCGTATTTTTCAAAAATTGATTTAAGATCGGGTTACCATCAAGTCCGGGTCCATGAAAACGATATCCCTAAGACCGCGTTTCGAACAAGATACGGTCATTATGAATTTTTGGTCATGCCTTTCGGTTTGACTAATGCCCCCGCTATATTCATGGATCTAATGAACCGGGTATGTCGACCATTCCTTGATAAGTTTGTGATTGTTTTTATCGATGACATTCTTATTTATTCCAAGACCGAGTTAGATCATGAAAATCATTTGAGGCAAGTTTTAGACACTTTGAGACAGGAACAACTTTATGCTAAGTTCTCGAAGTGTGAGTTTTGGCTACGAGAAGTGCAGTTTTTGGGGCATGTGATTTGTCAAGACGGGGTGAAAGTTAATCCATCAAAGATAACCGCGGTAATGAATTGGAGTGTTCTGAAAACTCCATCTGAAATTAAAAGTTTTCTAGGGTTGGTCGGTTATTATAGAAGGTTCATAAATAATTTTATAAGGATTGCTAGCCCATTAACAAAGTTGACCCGAAAAGACGTTCCGTATGGGTGGGGTGACGAACAAGATAAGGCGTTTCAAACATTAAAAGAATTATTGTGCCAAGCTCCAATACTTGCATTACCTGAAGGTTCTGATGATTTTATAGTTTATTGTGATGCATCTATTGCGGGTTTGGGTTGTGTATTGATGCAAAGAGACCGGGTGATTGCTTATGCCTCGCTACAGTTGAAACCTCATGAAAAGAACTACCCGACTCATGACTTAGAGATCGCGGCGGTGATTTTTGCCTTAAAATTATGGAGACATTACCTTTATGGAACCAAATGTGATATTTGTACCGATCACAAAAGTCTTCAATATGTCTTCACACTAAAAGAATTGAATATGAGGCAACGAAGATGGTTGGAGTTCATTAAAGATTACGATTGTGAAATTCGATATCACCCGGGGAAAGCCAATGTAGTCGCCGATGCCTTAAGCCGTAAGGGATCGCCAAAAGTTGTTCAATTTTTGCTTGTAGAGATCGTGTCCGATCTCGTTGACCTGTTGAGAATTTGTCAAATGGAGGTCTTGAAATATGAAAACTTAAAATCAGAAATTATGAGAAAGAGAAAAGACGAGTTGGTGGAAGATACTCGAAGATTGAAGACGTTCTGGTCTCGAATTTGGGTGCCGTTAATCGGGGGTTTACGGGAGTTAATATTGTCCGAATCTCATAAGTCACGGTTATCCATTCACCCGGGTAGTACGCAAATGTATAATGATTTGAAAGCTTTGTATTGGTGGCCTACTATGAAGACCGATATTGCTCATTTTGTTGAGAAATGCCATGTTTGTGCTCAAGTCAAAGCCGAACATCAAAATCCGTACGGGTCGTTAAAGCAATTAGAAATACGTGAATGGAAATGGGAGAACCTAACAATGGATTTTGTCACAAAACTTCCCCGTACACCGAGAAACCATGATATGATTTGGGTCATAGTTGATCGATTAACAAAAAGTGCACACTTTTTGGCCACAAGCGAAACCGCATCACTAGATAAGTTGGCTAAGATGTATATTGATGAGATAGTTTCTCGTCACGGGATTCTGTTGTCTATCGTGTCCAATCGGGATCCTCGGTTTGTTTTTAACTTTTGGAGAAGTTTACAAAGAGAATTGGGTACTCGGGTAAATTTGAGCACGACTTATCATCCACAAACAGATGGGCAATCAGAAAGAACTATTCAAACTTTGGAAGATATGTTGCGGGCTTGTGTATTAGAATATGGTGGGTCATGGGATTCTCATTTACCTTCGGTTGAATTTGCTTATAATAACTCTTATCATTCAAGTATCGATATGCCACCGTATGAAATATTGTATGGTAGACGGTGTAGAACTCCCACGTGTTGGTTATAAGCGGGAGAAAAACAGTTTGTGGGTCTCGAGATTGTTCAGATGACGGCCGATAAAGTCGCAATAGCCCGTGCAAAGTTAAAGCCGGCTCAGGATAGACAGAAAATGTATGCTGATCCACGACGTCGACCCGTGAGATTTGCTGAGGGTGAATGGGTTTATTTGAAAGTTTCTCCATGGAAAGGTGTTATTCGTTTTAGGAAACGGGAAAAATTTGCACCGAGATATATTGGGCCATTTTCTATTCGTCAGGTAGTGAGTGACCAAACCGTTGCACTTGATCTTCCTCCTGAATTGTCGGGTATTCATGACACATTCAAAGTGTGTTATTTGAGGAAGTGTAATATAGATGATGCAATCTCGGTGTTACCGATTATAGATTTAAAGGTGGATTCGAGAAAGAGGTTAGTTGAAGAACTGGTAGAAATTTTGGATCGAAAGGTAACGAAATTGAAAAAGAAGCAGATACCGATGGTCATGGTTAAGTGGAAACATAGTTTGGGTGCCGATATGACATGGGAAACCGAGGCGGATATGAAGAACCGATACCCGAGTTTATTTGATCAAGGTGAGATTTCGGGGACGGAATCTCTTTAAGGAGGGGAGATTTGTAACATCCCGAGACCCGACCTAGAATATTTTATTACTTTTGGTAAGTAATATCTTATTGTTTATTATTTTATTATTTTTATATGATTTTATTTGATTTATTTGAATTAATTGTATTTTTAACCATGGGGTTAAAAATTAGTAAAACTGAGATATTTAAATGTTAATATGACTTTTACATATTTGGGTTCACTCCAGAACCGGGGTTCTAAAAATATCTTCGTTGTTATATTTGGAGTTAGTTAGGTCTAACTTAATTATCTGCGAATCTAATATCCTGTACTATGTTTTAAATGAAATTAGACAGTGTTTGGGGGAGGGGGTACGTGTTCTATGGGGGGGGGGGGGGTATGTGTCAATTTGGTTTTTCTTCTTCCTCCTTTGCTAGTACACGACACACACACACATACTCCCTAGCTTTAGTTTTCTCTCAAATTGAAGACTATTGCTTGTTGATCTTTGCCCCTCTTGTGTGAATTTCGGATTTAGAAGCAAGGATAAGTAAGTTCTCTTCTTCATTAGCTAGGGTTTCACGATCTTGATGTATGGATCAACTAGGGTTCATGAGTTATTGGGTTTTTATGAATTTCTTGTCAAATCTTGCTTCTAATCTGAAATTGTTAGAGGAATTGGTGATTATTTGAGTTCTTGCAAGTTGTATGTGTAGATTTGTTAGTTGTAGCTCACTTGGTGAAGCTTCCATAAAAGCTTCATCAATGGTGTTTTGGGAAGAGGATGGATTCTTCCCCAATTTGATGACTTGTGCATTTTGGTGTTCTTGTAGTTTGGTTAGGTCAAGTATGCATGCTAGAATGATAATTGATAATGTAGAACTTCCTAGTTATCTTGTTGATGAATTGGCCATTTAGTGGTAGTGTTTGGCTAGGATGAAATTTGGTAATAAACTAGCTAATTTATGGATTGTTGACTTTGGTCAAACCTGTGAGTTGACTTTAGTCTTGTGTGACTTGTAAACTTAATTATCAATTCCATGTCATTTATGTGCTAGTTGGCTAATTGAGAAGTATCATTATATTAGTTTCGGGTCTTGACCCGTTTGATTGACAATTGGTGCAATTTGACCTAAATAAGGTCAAAGATGGTTAAACTTGCAATTCGATGCAAGTAACATGTTAGATATGTAATTTTGATGTTGATCAAGTAGTCTAACTCATTGGGAGGTGTTGTGTAGATTCTTGACTCATTATTCTTGTTTTTGACCCGTTTGGGCCTAATATGTGCAACTTGGTTAAAATTGCATAATGAATTGACTTGATGGAGTTTTGGACCTTAGTATTTGATGTGTGTTGGAATACAAGTAATTGGTTGCAAATTGTTGCATAAAGTTGTGATCTTGAACTATATTACTTGTTGCAAAAATTAGTGATTTTGGGTGACTAATTTGGTATTCATTTTGTACAGGAAAAGGGAAGGAGCCTCATGAAGGATTTATGTGCACAGTTAGTCAACCTATGATGATACATCCATGCCTACGAAACACTTAAGGGTCACACCGGTGAGTGCATGTAGTACGAGTAAGATATGTAATGATACTTGGAAGAGGATTGATTCATAATGGTCATTTATGAATCAAGTTAAGTATTAAGTCAAGTTTGACTTATTACTAGATTAGTTTAACTAACTAATTAATACAAGTATTTGTACATTTACTAATTAATTATAGATTATCCATAATATGATTTAAAGCAATTAAGTCATATGGTGTTGGATAATATTATTGTCTAAATTAATTATTAAGAGTATTAAATATAAGTATATATTTCGTATATATAATATACATGAAATATATAAGTATATAATACTAGACATTTAATAATTAAGTGGGATAATAATAACTAGTTAAACTACAAGGGTTTAATGTATAAAAGATAAGTTTAATTAAGGAATTGATCTTAATTAAACTAGAAGGGCCCTAATCGAAAGTCCTTCTATTATAAATAGAAGGCTTGGGGTTCCCTTGTTGAGTTACACCATTCCACACGAAAACCCTAGCCTCCCCTCTCTTGGTTTTCGGCCGAACCCCCACACAAGAACACAAGCATTGTGCTCTTCGTGTTCTTCGTTCGTTCTTCGTGTTCTTCAAGTCTTGAAGATCGAAGATCATTACAAGGATCAACTAGAAGGTCGCTCGTCGTGTTCATCATTAGTGGACTTTCTTAAGCAAACAACAAGGTATGTTTTGGGAAACCCTTTTCCCTCTCCCCTCTTGTTCGACCGAAACCAACCAAGAACCCAAGGGTTCTTGGTAGTCGACGAACACACACAAGCATGTGTGTGTGTTCGGGTTTTTTTCGTACAAGGTTTCTTCCTTGTTAATCTAAAGTAGATTTCCAAGATCTCAATCCTTTAGGGTTGAAGGATTAAGTTTAATCCCACTTCCGCTTTTAGGGATTAAATTAGCTAGATGGTTTAACCGGTCAAGAACAAGTTCATGTTCTTGATCAGTATGGTTCGAACCAAGTGATCTTGGAGGTTGACCCAAGTGGTCAATCAGTGTCAATGAAACCCTTCAGTGGTATCAGAGCGTTGGTTTAGAGATCTAAACTAGATTAACAAAGTTTGTTTGTTTATTTTTTATTAAAGTTTTTTTTGTTCCATCTTTTTCTTCTTCTTCTTAATTTTCGAAAAGGGTAAAGAACCCTAGGACCAAGAACATTTAACTAGTTAAGTTTAATTGGTCAAAAGGATTCCAGAAAAACCCTAGAAATTTCGAAAATTGTAAAGAACCCTAGGATCATGAATATTAAACTAGGTTAGTTATATTGATCAAAAGGCTTCTTTTCTAATCCCTAGAAATTTCGTGTACAAGGAAGAACCCTAGGATCAAGTATGTTAAACAAGATTTGTTTAATTGATCAAAAGGATTCTTTCCTTTTCCCCCAAAATTTCGTGATCAAGCAAGGAAATCTAGGACCAAGTATATTAAACAAGATTTGTTTAATTGGTTAAAAGAATTCTTTCCTATTTCCCTTTAGATTTCGAAATCTAGGAGGAAACTTGGACACCAAGTATGTTAAACTAGTTTAGTTTAATTGGTGGAAAAGTTTCTTGGTATTAAGAATTTCGAAACCCTAAATAACCCTAGAACATTAAACTAGTTTGAGTTTAATTGTTTAAAAGAATTTATTAGGATAATAATCTAAAACATAGATAATTAAACAAGTTCATGTTTAATAGGTTTAATTATTATTTTGATAGATTTATTAAGACTAGTTCTTTAAACCTAGAAATCTAGACAAAGTTTATTGTCTATAAGGTTTAAATTAAAAACTTTAAATAAATTTATTAGGGTTATAATCTATCTTAGAATTTAAACAAAGTTTATTGTTTAAATAGGATTGATTAGAATTAATTTTTGACAAATAATGTTTTTGATCAAGAAAGTCAAAACCCTAGTGTTGATTGATCAAGAACAAGATTAGGGTTTAACTAATTAATGAGAATTAAAAGAAGTATTAATTTTTAGTTCAAGAAATTAACAAGATGTACATATATATATATACATATATATATATATATATATATATATATATATATATATATATATATATATATATATATATATATATATATAGAGCGGTTCATGCGAGAACCACTAAAATTGCGAGAACTGCGAGAACCACTTTCTAACCAATCATTTTAATTAATTTGTTTTTTAAATATAAAGGGTATTAAGGTCTTTTAAACATCAAAATCTTTTTATTAATTATATTTAAATTTAGTTTCCTTAATAATCGTAACCTCCACCCTATTTTTTAGGATATTAATTCTGCAATGCATGTTTCCTTTTTTTTTTTGGCAATTCGTACACATTCATTGATGAACACAAAAAAATAACTAATAAATTTTAACTTTATTTAACGTGTTCAATGATGAAGCATAGTAAATGCATAATGATAACATGTTCAATGTACAAAATTTACAGATTCAATAATGAACAATTTTACAAACATACATAATGAGAAAATCCATATTTACTGGTCATTAATAAACACATTTACATAATCATAATCATAATTAGAATTAAAATCCATAATTTATAATTTGTGGATCACCTCACATAATGTTCATTAAAATTTATAGATCTATAACACAAAAAGTAATGAATAACATAATAAAAACAATAGTTATCCACTTTTCACTGCCGTTCAATAATGAATAACCTAATAGTTGTCCACTCTTCACCCCTATTCGAGATCTGTTCACTATTGAATAATGAACAAATACAATGAACATAATGAACAACTAACAGATCGAATTTGAAGATTCACGAACAGATCTATCATAAATATTTTATTGATGAACAAACAATATGATACAACCCAAATACAACTCCGAATGCAGCCAAAACCTTCTTCGTGGTGAGAAAAAACTATATTAAATTTAATGCAACTTATTGAATTCTTTTAAATACCACCTCCAACCAATAAATTCATAAAAGTACAACTATTATTGTTGTTAGTACTACTATAGTACTTTCATCATTTTTTTTTTCTTTTAGCTACTTCCAATCTTGTTTTTACTGCTTCCAAACCAGCATGTTGCAGATCCACCATCAATGTCATAGCTTTCTTATTAAACATAAGAATTCAAACACCAATTTTTCGGTTGAAGTTCTTAAATACTAACAAAAAAATTCAAAACTAAATAGTGAACAACATACCTAATTGTTTGGTAACCAATACGTAAACAAACTTCGTCGGAACCCTAGATCCGGCGCCGGCGCCGTCATCGTCGGAAATTGCATTTTCGCGATTAGAAGTTTCTTCTAGGCCATCAAACACCATTTCGGGGCTTAGGGATCTTCACTAATGCCAGAACTTACAATGGATTTGGGAATAAACATGTAATTGAGTATGTTACAGTTTGTTAGATATAGGAACAGATCTGATAGAAGACCCGATGTTGTTGGAGAGAATGATACGGAGACGAAGATAGAAAACGAGATGTTGGAGGTGGTTGAGGGCGGCGGCGGTGCGAGCGGAGGTATCGGCTTCGTTATACTGTACCCTAGTCGGCGTCGGCGGTGCACAATGGTAGAGATATGATGGTGGTGGAAATTGGAACTGCTGGTGCTATTGGTGGTGGTGGTTGGAACCGACGCTGGTGGTTCGCCGGAAGAGTCGTAAAGAGAGAGACGAGAGAGAAACTGGGAAAACACACATAGTGTGTGTATTTTAATATTCAATTAAAAGTGTATGCTAATCTTTCTATTATAAAATTCATTTCCATGGACCATTTTACCCTTTAGCCACTATCTTTTAATCCTTACATTTTCATTTTTTTACAAAATTGCCATCGATGATCTTAGCCATCCTTTTTCTAATCTGAAGGCTATAAAGTTGTTCTCGCAGTTCTCGCAATATTAATGGTTCTCGCATGAACCCTTGTCTATATATATATATATATATATATATATATATATATATATATATATATATATATATATATATATATATATAATTTCGGATTTTTAAATGGTTAAAGAAGTAAAATGAATTTTTTATAGATAAAATAGTTTATACGTATTTTTAATTATATTTAGTTAAAATACATACGTATAAATTAGATATAATATTCTTATTAAAATGTTACAAGTTTATTTTAAAAGTAATTATATGTACATATATTAAATACAAGATTAAATGGAACATTAAAAGATAATTTTATTTTTGATCTTAAAGGATAATAGTATAACTAGTTGTTGTATAAAGTTATGATATAGTTGAAACTAGAAAGTACAAAGTTATGATTTCATTATAACTAGAAATTGTACAAGTTGAGATTATATGATGAACTAGAAATATACAAAGTTATATATTATTATTATAAGGTGTATAAAGTTATAAGTTATTATAACTAGATAATTATACAAGTATAATATAAGTATTTTACAAGTCATGCAAGATACTAGATTAATGATCAAGGGTTAAATAACAAGATAACTTTAGAACTTATATTTAACTAGTTTAAGTTAAATGTAAGAAAGGTTTAAACAAACTAAGGATTATTATTTATAGTCTTTATATAATAAGATTATTAGTTTCACCGAGTATAAGCCGGTGAATGTGTTTGCTTAAGTTCCATCATGGTTGTTGGAGCTAGTGGGAGCTACACAAGAAAATCACAAAGTTTATAAATGTGTTGTCAAGACATAAGTTTTGGTCGAATCTAATAAGTCAAAACAAATGTTTGATTTCATTATTAAACATATGAAAAAAAAGATGTGTTAAACTAGCTTTATGCTTCAAGTTTATGAATCTTAAAAGAATTAAAAGTTTAACATAAGTTTTAAGTTTTTCAAGAAAGATAAAACAAGTAAGTTTTATTCTAGATAAGGTTTTTCCACAAAACCTAGTAACACGTTTTGTACACCTCGTTTTAGGTATACATATAATTCGCGCAATTCTTGAAACTATAAGCTTTTAAGAAAAATTCTTAAGATTTAAAAAGGTGTCTAGTAGAATTCTTGAATTCACAAGACACGCATTTTAAACAAGTATTAAGATTTGAATAAGGTTTAAGTTTAGTTCGAGACTTAAACAAACCCAAGAAAATCTTAGATCTAAGTACTATCCACCTAATGGAACACCTCACTTGTTCAACGATATTCATATTGTAAGGATAAAGAACCTTAGATATGGATTCAAATCATTGCGAGTGTTAGGGTGCGTAAGGTTTTGTGATAATCGGAAGTCCCGGCGCAGAACATCGCACTGTCTTAGATGGTCTGATCTACTTTGGTGATAATCGGGAGTCCCGGCCCAAAAAGTACTTGAGTAGAATAAACATACTAGACTTTATTACTAACTTAGAAATGTACAATTAGATTGTACAAAGTTGTAATAAGTTATAAGTCTAAAGATTCTACGACCCCTAGGAATCGTGTCAAGTCTTAATACGATCGGTAAGGATGTTACCTACCAGAAACAGCATGTCTCATCGGGAAGTGCCCAAACCTTGCGGCGAGAATGTGATATATGGATCCTAGGCCTAAAATATTAATTATGGGTTTATAATATATTTTAGAGAATGTTTATTGATGATTACTAATTAAACTGGGTTTGATTTGTAGATGGCAGCAACAAACAAAACGATAACTTACAACAAACTCTCACGACGTTTCTTTCTAGGAATGAAAGAAATGACTGGGTCAAATTTCCTCAATTGGAGACGTGATTTTAAAATCATGCTTACACAAGAGAGGGATAGGATTGACCGAGAAAGAAACGTGTTGAAAGCTCCTGCCGAGGATGCAAAGAATGAACCAAGACAAGCATTTTACGCTTGTATGTCACTCATTTCTTGCAAGATGGCCAAGGGAGCATCAGTAGGTGCACACGTCATGAAAATGAAAGTGCACATTGATCACCTTACAAGACTTGGTCACCACGTGCCATTGCAGTTAGCAATTGACATTGTACTCAACTCATTGTCAGATGACTACAAAGTCTTTGTAGCCAACTACAGCAAACGTAATATGGAAAATTCCATTCCCAATCTACGATCCATGCTCGAGGGTGTTGAGTTGAATATTAAGACCAATTCTAAAAGGAGTCGCAAAACTGATGATAGCGATGAAGAAGGGCATGGTGGTAAAGGAAAGGATAAAACCAATCCTAGCCAAGGAGTGCAATATGATAAAAGTGTCAAACAAAAGATCAAGAAGGTTAAGCCTAACACAACGAGGACTGAGAATCGGTGCTTCAAGTGTGGTGAGGCTGGGCATTGGAAAAGAAATTGTCCAAAGGGTGCAAGTGGTGGTGGAAGAATCGCAAGTTCATCAGGTAACACAACCACACATCTTAATAACTTTTAAGATACTTGTAAAGTATATTACGAGTAATCTAACTTTTGCAATCGTTTATTGCAGGAGGAGATGGAAAGTGATGATGACCGGCATGAGATGGTGATGATCCCACGAGCACCAAGATCTTATAATTCAGTAGTTTATGGATTCAGTAAAACAATTTCAATTTTGTTGGATGTTTTTTATTTTATGTTAAAACAAGTTTTCTTTGGTTTTTAATAAGAATCCATGGTTGAATTATATTATGAGCGTGCATGTGTGATAATTACACTAGTCAAGTTTTATGACTAGATTGTAAGTCAAGGTTTGATTTACTTTATATTTCATGTTTTATACTTGTTTGATTGTTGTATGATAAATAATGTCTTAGAAGCTCAATACTTAGATACTAGAAATTAGAAGTTTTTTCTTTTAAAGTATTTAAGAGATTTTATGGAAAGCATAAAGTTCAAAGTACATTGAACTTATTTAAAACATCTTAAGTAATGGTAACTTATAATAGTAAGTTTTAAAGTGTTAGTATTAATATAGTATGATTATATTGGATATAATCAAGATAGACTTTTAAGAGTATTATTACAAGTCTTTTATACTTGTTATAAAGGAATTTAATGAAGTCATGATTCCCTAATAGGAATAATTGGATATTCGTAAAATCCAAGTAAAATGACTTAGACATTAAATGAACTCTTAAAAGGGACAAACTATATTAAATTATTTAAGAATTAATAAGTATTATTATAAGTCTTTTATACTTGTAATAAATACAATATTTAATCAAGTCATAATTCCCTAATAGGAATAATGGATATTTGAGAAATCCAAGAAATGACTTTGGCATTAAATGAGATTCTTAAAAGAATACTAATATGTATAAGAATTGGAAGTATCGTTTCAAGTGTCTTATACTTGTGAGATATAGTAGTCAATGAAAGTCATGATTCCCTTATCAGGAATGTTGGATATTCGCAAATCCAAAGGATGACTTTGATAATTGATTAAATTCTTAAAGGGTTAAACTCTAAGTTTTGACTAGGTCAAAAGTAGTAGTTTAAGTAATGCTTATTTCCATAAAATTTAGTGGGAGCTATGACTAACGTATTCATTAGAGGTACTAATGAATATAGTAAAGTTAGTTAGGACATTAACAACAAGGAATTACCAAGTCATTAGCCAAAGAGTTAAGAGAAATAAATGATCATTCATTAGATTATTGCAAGCCTAATAGCGTGATCAGAAGTCTTGTGATTAATTGTTGCATATCTAATAGGATGTTCACATTCCAGTGAACAAGTTAATCATTTAAGGAAATTTCTTTAACTAGTAAGAGTATCTACAAATCAAGTAGCTAAAAGAGTTTTGGTTACAAGACAAGTTTTATAGATTCAAGAAACTAAAGGAGTAATTTTCCAATCCTCCTATGTTTACCGAATCATATAAAAAGGCAAGACTAGAATATGTTCTAACTGTTGCATGAACAGTATCTAGCAAAGAGAAAAGTAATAGTATTCGTGAATACTCATCTTATGACTTTAGTTTAATAGAAATGACTAATAGTAATTAGTGATAAAAGTTACAATTAAGGAGTCATTGAGCAATCAACACAAACACAAAGAATAAATAATGATCTAGTAATAATTCAGTATCTGTGTCCAATGAGGAATAATACATGAGTTAGTATCATTGTTATTCAGAATTTGTATGTTTTACAATATCCATGAATAAAAGTCTATTTATTCAAAAAGATATAAATTCGTGACTACTCGTCTTGGTGGGAACCTAGATGGGACGTTAACGTCATCGCGATATTTGGTGGTAGATTCGAAGTTCTTCGAAGATAGCTACACAAGTTTTGTGTAAACCAAATATCGGTGATATTCTGTTGGAGCTCGACGAATATTGGATTGACCACCGTTATAATACTTCGTGGTTGAAAAGCTCAAAAGTATTATTCACTAGGATTGTACTTAAGCCTGAGGTATTTGATTTGGGATACAATGACTAATGTACTTTGGTTCGTCTTAGACAATTCTGAAATATGGTTGTCATACGAGGCTTTACTGGGTACAAAGGAATTTGTATTTTGAATCGAAATATAACAAGATGGTAATTGCACCTCCTTCCTAGGAGAGATATTTATAGGTCCTTTGACATGATGATAACTGGAAAGTGCATGGCCATGCCCAAACGAACGGATTTGTTCTTTGTCGTTTATCACAACAGTTTGAATCAAGAAGACATGAAAAGATTTCGAGTACAGGAGTTAATATTTTCTACCATGCTCGTATTCGTTATCACAAATATCGTACTGCAAGGGATAAACCTAACATAGTTGCCCAAGAAGTAAAGACAGAGTGTTCTTTACTAAGAGACGCTATTAAAGAGTTTTTCAAAACTATACCTGGGTTAAATAAGCTATTTTTATGGGGTTGGTTACCTACATGCCCATCTAGAAGGCCACAGTAGCTCGTATCATTAAGATAAAGGTTACAAACTTGCACAAGTGGGAGTCTGAAGGATTTATGTGCACAGTTAGTCAACTTATGATGATACAGCCATGGCTACGAAACATTTAAGGGTCATACCGATGAGTGCATGTAATACGCGTAAGATATGTAATGATACTTGGAAGAGGATTGATTCATAATGGTCATTTATGAATCAAGTTAAGTATTAAGTCAAGTTTGACTTATTACTAGATTAGTTTAACTAACTAATTAATACAAGTATTTGTACATTACTAGTTGAGTAAATATACAATGTCTTAATTATAGATTATCCATAATATGATTTAAAGCAATTAAATCATATGGTGTTGGATAATATTATTGTCTAAATTAATTATTAAGAGTATTAAATATAAGTATATATTTCGTATATGTAATACACACGAAATATATAAGTATATAATACTAGACATTTAATAATTAAGTGGGATAATAATAACTAGTTAAACTACAAGGGTTTAATGTGTAAAAGATAAGTTTAATTAAGGAATTGATCTTAATTAAACTAGAAGGGCCCTAAGTGAAAGTCCTTCTATTATAAATAGAAGGCTTGGGGTTCCCTTGTTGAGTTACACCATTCCACACGAAAACCCTAGCCTCCCCTCTCTTGGTTTTCGGCCGAACCCCCACACAAGAACACAAGCATTGTGTTCTTCGTGTTCTTCGTTCGTTCTTCGTGTTCTTCAAGTCTTGAAGATCGAAGATCATTACAAGGATCAACTAGAAGGTCGCTCATCGTGTTCATCATCAGTGGACTTTCTTAAGCAAACAACAAGGTATGTTTTGGGAAACCCTTTTCCCTCTCCCCTCTTGTTCGACCGAAACCAACCAAGAACCCTAGGGTTCTTGGTAGTCGACGAACACACACAAGCATGTGTGTGTGTTCGGGTTTTTCGTACAAGGTTTCTTCCTTGTTAATCTAAACTAGATTTCCAAGATCCCAATCCTTTAGAGTTTAAGGATTAAGTTTAATTCCACTTCCGCTTTTAGGGATTAAATTAACTAGATGGTTTAACCGATCAAGAACAGGTTCATGTTCTTGGTAAGTATGGTTCGAACCAAGTGATCTAGGAGGTTGACCCAAGTGGTCAATCAATATCAATGAAACCCTTCACCTCAGTGATATAAGATTACTGAGCTCGGTACAAAAAGGAAGCTAAGGTGAGTGGATTTAACCTTCTTCTTTGTGTAACGTACAAAAAGGTTGAAATGATGGAGTTCATAAGAGAAATTGCGGGATTTTGACTGTCTGGGGAAGAGAGCGACGCTATCTGTAGATAGCGGCGCTATCTTGTTATCGTTTCTGGAAAATTTGAGCAGAAGTTCGAAATAGCGTTTAGACTCTAGACAGCGGACGCTATTTTTTGGAGGATAGCGACACTATCTTTAGATAGCGACGCTATCTTTAGATAGCGACACTATCTTCTGGAAAATAGCGACGCTGTCTGGGGATAGCGACGCTATCTCGGCTGGTTTTGGGAAAATTCATTTTTCTTGGTTTTTATTGATTTCCCAGTGGTGCCATTGATTGTGGGATTGTTAATGGTATTATGTGCACATGTTTTCTAGAGGTTAGCTATAGTGGGTTTTGGCTAGGCTTCGTTACTATTGGATGGGGTGCTCAGACTCCTACGAATGTGTTTCGTCAGGAGGGACTACCGTGCCAATAGTAAAGTTGCCATCGGTAAATTGTTGTTCGGCCAACAACAGTTGTAGGTTCTGCGCTTGACCGTCGATACTCTCATAACGTCCAATTGCTTGTGGAAGTTTGAACGGGTTTCCAGATTGATTTCTCTTGTTTCTAATTTGTTGTGGTTATGTAAATTGTTTGTTATTTCTATTCACTTAGCTTTGTGCTAATCCCTCATTTGTTGACTCTTTTCAGGTTGTGGATTTAACTTGACTAGAGTCGGGTTTTGGAAGTCTGACCGTACTCTGATTTTTTAAACCAAGTCTAGCCCATTTTCAGTAACACCTTAAATGTTTTATATATTTGGTTAATATGTAAATGGTTTTTATGATGTGTAATAATTAGGAGTTATGGTATTTCTTAAATCGTTTCCGTATGCATATTTAAAAAAAATAAAAATTGGCTCTAAGATTGTGGTGTTACAAATTAAACTAAATAAGTCATGATGAACACGACGAGTGATCTTCTAGTTGATCCTTGTAACGATCTTGTACTTCAAGACTTGAAAAACACGAAGAACACGAAAAACGAAGAACACCAAGACTTGGTGTCTTAGTGTATTCGGCCAAAACCAAGGGGAGGAAGGGGAGGGAATTTGGGGGGTGCAAGGGGGAATTAGGGTTACCATAAGCCTCTTATTTATAGATAAATAAGTTGCACTTTAGGACCCTCTAGTTTAATTAAGATTAATTCTTACTTAAACTTTCTTTTTTACGTTTCCATCCCTTATAGTTTAACTAGTTATTATTGTTGCAATTAATTATTAAATGTCTAGTGTTATACACTTATATATTTCGTGTATATTAAATATACGAAATATATACTTTTTATTTTATACTTTTAATAATTAATTGTCTAATAAACTTTATATAATCTAAACAATAATATTATCCAAACACTATATGATTTACTTACTTTAAATCATATTATGGATAATCTATAATTAACACATTGTATATTTATTCAACTAATAAATGTACAAATACTTGTATTAAGTAGTTACTCAAACTAATCTAGTAATAAGTTAAACTCAACATAATACTTAACTGATTCATAATGATTATTATGAATCATTCCTCGTGCAAGTATCATTACATACCTTACTCGTATTACATGCACTCACCGGTGTGACCCTTAAGTGTTTCGTAGGCATGGATGTATCACCATAGGTTGACTAACTGTGCGCATAATTCCAACATTAAATGACCGAAGTCCCGCATTTATGACCTCCACAGATGAAATTGTGCCGCTATCCCCTCGATCGCGCCGCAAATTAACACTCCTTGTTAATTCGCGTTGACTTTCGCGTCGCGAACCCCCCTTGTGATCTCAAATTCACGTTTACACCTCAACGCTATTTCGTCTTGCTGTTTTATCCGGTACACTTCGCGTTGCAAACCCCAGATACCGCCGCTATCAGGGTCTGGCAGCTAAGGTTACACTTTTTGATGTCCTTTTCGACCCGGTTTCGACTATATCAACATAATACACGTATCAAACGATGTCCAAATGACACGAAACCAATTCCCACATATTTTAAATGATTTATCCTTAGTTATCATATTTTTAAATAATTTATCTAACACAAAATTCGGGTTGTTACAACAACAATAACTACTTTTCTTAAGTCAGTCATAAAACATTTTTGCCGTTAAAAAAAAGTCATAAACATTTTCATACTTACTCATGGGTGGCAAAAACAACTATTTTCTAACCATCAACACTAAACCCTTTGGATTCACTAAACAATTTAGTTGACCATTTTAGTTATGTTTTTCAGATGAATTAGAGAATTAGTGAACACTGGGGATGTGAGAAGCGATTGTCTTCTGGCCATGAACTATTTTTACATTTCTTAGTTTTCTAACAACCATTTCTTTTTAAAGTTACCATTTAAGGAAACTTTCTATTTTTAGAAATTTATATTTTTAGCAATAAATTTATTTTAGACTTTATTGCGTTGTTGTTTGATTACTATAATATTTGATGTGTATAACATTGACGTCTCACTTCCGTTCTTCCGTAAAACATTTTAAATGATTTAAAACTCATTTTTGGCGGGGTGTGACACAATAACTTAGTGAGTTTGGCTGATAAGTATATGTAAAGGTTCCCTATATAAAACCTAAAAGTCATCATTTTTCCGGTTTAATTATTCTACGGGAGAGTATGAGTCGGTTACAAGCGAAAATCGAAAGGTTAAGGTCCCTTAAATATGAAAATTGCTAATATTATCAAAAAAACCACCAAAAACTATTTACTATTGTTTCTTTGAATGTCGAAGATAATTATTGTCATCGTAGACGATATATTAGCTTTCGAAATAAAGTATCAAAACGACATGTTACCAATATTCACAAGTGTTTTAACTGTGTATTACTACGTTATTATGTGGTTGTCACTGTTCTCACACTTTAAATGATTCTCATTTCAACTTTCTTATACACACACATGTAAGTGAACGGGCTATAATACAATCTAGATCCAAAACCGGGTTGTATACTTGTATTACCTATATTATAACCTGGTTTATCATCAACTTTTTGTTGTTGCAGCTAATGGAATAGATTCAAATAATATTGTAAAGATTGTGTATCTCTTTTATTCTTAGAAGTTTGTTAATATCTTGTACTATATATATTCATTAATAAACTTCTCTCACAATTAGTGAGAATTAAACCCTAATATGGTATCAGCCTAATTTCTTGGCACCTCTCCTCTCTTTGGCCGCCATCTCCTAAAACCCCACGTTTTTTTTTCCGATCGGTAGTCGTCTGTCATCCTCCATGGCCGGCGATAATCCTTCCGCTTCTCCTGATGCCCCCTTACCGCTTTCCACTTTTCTTCACATGATCAATATCAAACTTTCATCCACGAATTATCTCCTATGGCAAAAGCAGATGCTTCCATTATTGGCTTATCAACATCTTTCCGGTTACGTTGATGGTTCGATTGAGTGTCCACTGTCTACATCCACAGTTGGCGAGGTTACTTCGTCGAATCCTGCGTACGCTACTTGGGTTGCCGCCGATCAACGGGCATTAATTTTAATACAGTCTTCTTTATCCGAGGAGGCGATGGCCGAAACCATCGGTCACAATACCTCCTATGATGTTTGGAAAGCTCTTGCAGAATCTTATCAACATGATTCTCTTGAACGCACCCATACTCTTCGAGACTCTCTTCGTCACTTGAAGAAGGGATCATCCACCGTTTCTGAGTTCTCGAGAAAGTTCAAGACTATATGTGATCAACTTCAAGCTATTGGTCACCCTCTTTCTGATGATGATAAGTTGCACTGGTTTCTTTGTGGTTTAGGTTCATCCTTTGGAACCTTCTCCACCACTCAACGGCTTTCAACCCCGCGACCTAAGTTCCGGGATATCGTTGCTCAAGCCGAAAGCCACAAGATGTTTCTTCATTCCATTAGTGATTCAAGTGTTGCACCTGTTGCTTTCAATACCGCCACCACCGGTCGCTCATCTGATTCGTATCGAGGTCGTGGTCGATCAAGCAACCGTGGCTCTTCATACCGTGGTCGAGGTCGTGGTAACCGTCGACCACCACACTGCCAATTATGCCGTAAAGATGGTCATTATGCCACTCAGTGTACCAAGTTTACCTTTTCTCGCAACACTTCCAATGTTGATGCTAATCTTGCCGAAGCGTTTCATGCTCAATGCAACGCCTCTATACCGGATTGGTTTGTTGACACCGGTGCATCGGCTCACATGACAAATAACCCATCCCATCTTGATTCCGCAACTAATTATAACGGTAATGAATCGGTTATTTTCGGTAACGGTAACGATGCTCCTATTTCTCATATTGGCAAAACATATTTAACACCAAATATATCTTTACTTGATGTTCTTGTGGTTCCTAACCTTACAAAAAACCTTTTATTGGTTAGCAAACTTACACAAGACAACCCGGTTGATGTCTTATTTTCTAACCCTTTATTTACCATTCAGAATCGGCATACAAAGGAACCACTGGCACAAGGAAGACGTAGACATGGACTATATGTCTTAGAGCATGGGTAACAAGCGTTTTTAGCTAAATTAACTTCTAAACGTATTAAAGCTACGTTTCATTTCTGGCATTCTAGATTAGGGCATGTTTCGAATGATATTATTGCTACTTTGAATAAATTGGGTTTTTTATATATTAAATATGTTTTGCCTAACCCTAGTACATGTCCCTCTTGTCAATTATCCAAAACCAAACATTTTCCATTTGATCAAAACTTGAAACGTTCCTCACATGTTTTAGATCTAATCCATTGTGATTTATGGGGTCCCTCACCGGTTACATCTGTTGACGGCTATAAATATTATGCTATTTTTGTTGATGACTATTCCAGGTTTACTTGGTTTTATCCTTTGAAGAACAAGTCCGATTTTTATGAAGTATTTAAAACATTTATTGCCTTCGTTCAAACATAATTTACATGCAAGATTAAAGTGTTCCAACCGGATGGAGGTACCGAGTTCACAAAATCCCATGGTAGCACCTTATTATCGCAAAATGGTGACCATACACGCCTCAACAAAATGGCTGTGCCGAATGAAAGCACCGTCACATTACCGAAACCGGTTTGGCTATCATGTTCAATGCTCATGTTCCGGCTTGTTATTGGGCACATGCCTTTGCCTCTGCAACTCACATTATAAACCGGCTCCCCACTAAATTACTTGGTGATGTTTATCCATACAAGTTTTTATTCACTTCATCACCAAATTATGGCAATTTTCGAGTTTTTGGATGTTGCGTTTATCCATACTTACGCAATTATTCATAAAATAAACTTGCATCAAGAAGCGGTCCATGCATTTTTCTTGGTTACAGCTCCCAATACAAAGGGTACCGGTTCCTCAATCCTTCAACACAAAGGATTTACACAACGAGGCATGCTCATTTTGATGAAGATTATTTTCCATTTAAACACAAGCAACACTCATCGCCACCGGCTTCCTTGCTTTTGTCTACTTATTGTGATGATCATGTGGATGTAAATGTTCATGCACCCACCCTTGCCTTGGTTTCCACTTATATTGAACCTACTATTGATGCAACGCCCGAGCAGCCCTGTGACTTGTGCACGGATCCACAGCCCACTGTTGCTGCACCTGCTTCTGATCCCGAGCAGCCCGATCCGGTCCCTGCACCCATGCCTGCTCCGCCTGCTCCGCCTGCTCCGCCTGCTCCGCCGGCTCCTCCAAGTGTGTCGCACCCCATGGTCACACGGTCTAAAGCAGGGGTTTTCAAACCCAAACATCGTGCAGATTTATCTCATCTTTCTACATCTCCTTTGCATCATGCCCTTTTTACAACAAAGGAACCAAAGGGTTTCAAATCTGCTGCAAAGGACCCCAAATGGTTCTCGGCTATGTATGATGAAATGAAGGCATTAAAACATAACTCTACTTGGGACTTGGTACCTCGCCCACCTATGACGAACATTGTTGGCTCAAAATGGGTATTTCGTACAAAATTTTAGCCGACGACACTATTGACAAATACAAAGCTCGTCTTGTAGCTCAAGGTTTCACTCAAGTTCCGGGAATCGATTACTCCGCCACTTTTAGCCCGGTTGTGAAAGCATCAACGGTGCGTATTATTCTTTCACTTGTCGTCTTAAATCGATGGCCGTTACATCAATTAGATGTGAAAAATGCCTTTTTAAATGGTGAACTATCTAATGTTGTGCATATGGAACAACCTCCGGGTTTTGTTGACCCACGTTTTCCAAATCACGTTTGCCGGTTAAACAAAGCTCTTTATGGTCTCAAACAAGCGCCACGCGCATGGTTTCAACGTTTGAGCTCGTTTCTTATTAGCATTGGGTTTACATGCAGCCGAGCTGACACGTCCCTATTCATCTTCAAGAAGGATTCAGACATTTTATATCTCTTAGTTTATGTTGATGATATTATTCTCACCGGAAACAATGTCGCTCGCATGCAAACTTTTATCTCACGGTTAAATAGAGAGTTTTCTATTACCGATCTTGGCAAACTTAATTACTTTCTTGGGCTTGAAGTTTCATATAATGATTCGGGTATTTTCTTGTGTCAGTCAAAATATGCACACAACATCCTTGCTCAGGCTAAGCTTTTGGATGCAAAACCCGCCAACACCCTATTATCGGTATCTACTTATTTTACCAGTCAGGGTACTCCATTCCCTGATCCCACTTTCTACCGGTCACTTGTTGGGGCTTTGCAATATCTAACCATCACTAGACCGGATCTCTCATATGCCG
Source organism: Calendula officinalis (assembly GCA_963853835.1). NCBI lineage: Eukaryota > Viridiplantae > Streptophyta > Magnoliopsida > Asterales > Asteraceae > Calendula > Calendula officinalis. The sequence goes on along the minus strand of OY970835.1, from coordinate 10,199,112 downwards.
TAAATCAAGTGACCCAATTTCTACATGCTCCTACGCAAGATCATTTTCAAGCCGTAAAAAGGATCATGCGTTATGTGAAAGGTTCTTTGTCTTATGGTTTGTCCTTTTCACATTCCTCTTTGCCAACCGTGCTTGGTTACTCTGACGCTGATTGTGCTCATTGTATTGAAACAAGACGCTCCACATATGGTTACTCGATCTTTCTAGGAGGTAATCTTGTTTCATGGAGTGCAAAGAAACAACCAACGGTATCGCGTTCTAGCTGTGAATCTGAGTATAGAGCTCTCACAAACACTGCTGCGGAAATTATTTGGGTCACGCATTTGCTTCGGGAACTTTATGTTCTACCATCCGGACGTCCCACGCTCTTATGTGACAACCGTAGTGCTTTATTTTTTAGTCAAAATCCAATATCTCACAAACGTGCAAAACATATCGATATTGACTATCATTTTGTTCTAGAGCTAGTTTTATCCAGGAAGCTTCACACGCGATACATGTCCACGCATTTACAAGTTGCTAATATTTTCACGAAAAGTCTACCGCAACCTCTCTTTGAAGAATTTCGGTCCAAGCTCAGAGTTGGTCCTCCCCCTATCCGATTGTGGGGGGGGGGGGGGTAATGGAATAGATTTAAATAATAGTAGATAATATTGTAAAGATTGTGTATATCTTTTATTCTAAGAAGTTTGTTAATATCTTGTACTATATATATTCATTAATAAACTTCTCTCACAATTAGTGAGAATTAAACCCTAATAGCAGCTTAGACCTCCAAGGACCAATATTTTAAATTATGTAAAGTGAAAAGTAATCACCGATGCCGTATCAAACAAGTTCGAAGAACTCAGTCAACATAATTTGTCATAATTGAGATTAACTGGTCAATAGTCAACATTCCTTATCAAATTGAACAAGCCCAAGTCCAGATTTTGTTATCATTCATATCTTTAATTATCAAATTGAACCAGTCCAAGACAAGATTTAGTTGGCACATGTGCCTTCTGGTGTGACCTAGTGGTAAGGACTCCTGAATGATTTCTAAACGGTCACAGGTTCGATCCCTAACCGAGTAAATATTTATCATATGGTCAAGGTAAGTGTCGAAAACGGTCACAACAACTGTTGTGTCGATTTAGTTAGCATTCATATATTTAATTGAACAAGTAACCTATATTGTCAAATTGAACAAGTCCAAGACAAGATTTAGTTAGCATTCATATATTTAATGTGTATTAACACCTAATCAGAATTGACACTTCTACATGGAACAATGACAATGACACATAATATTTATGCATTGCAAAATTTTCATAAGGAATGCCTAAATGCATTGCAAAAATGTCATAAGAAAAGATTAAAAAAATTTCTAGAACTTGAAACTGTACCTTCATATTTAATACAACTGCAAATGCTTTCGGATCAAACGCAAGTTTATAAACCAGACTTATTATTCAAGACAAAATCATTGGCATATGAACTGATGGGTCGAGTTTCATCGTTTTTGTTATAAACCATCTAGGGTGGCAATTTATGCCGGTTCGCTGGTTGGCGGGTCAGAAATGTTGAACTCAAACCCGACCTGCTTATATAAACGGGTCAGATGTCTCAACCCTAACTCTGAACACGGCCCATATAACCCGTTCATATAAACGTGTTTAAAAGGTTAGCGGTTTTACATGGTCAAACGGGTCAATAGGTTGATTTTTTAAATGTGTATGTAGAACTTACTAAATTATATCTATTTTTTAAATATATTTATTTGTCAAATATATTTATGAACTATTAAATTATATATATATATATATATATATATATATATATATATATATATATATATATATATATATATATATATATAGGGTCGAGTTATATTGAGAACTCTGATTTCAAAAAAGAACTTTGAGAACTCTTATTAACCAATCAGAATTTAGTAAATTAATTTTGATTTATTTAATTCATATTAATCATTTAGGGGTATTTAAGATATTTTACAAAAAAAAATTTATTTCCTTTTTTGAAAATATCCTAAAATTTAGGAATTATTTTCAAAGATTTATTGTTATTTTGTCATTTTTATTGAGCCGGTTGTGCGTATATGTTTTTTTATCTAATTAATGTTACATGTAGATTGTGCATATATGTCAAGGCGGTCACGCAAATAGGTTATTTTGCGGATTTGCATATATGTTAAACATATATGTAACATAAAACCAACATGTTCAACAAACAAAATCTATAATTTCCAATTTTTATAAAATTTATAGAGCAAACATAATACATACATGTCAACTAATTCTTACAAAAAGTCAAATTAAAAAAAAAACATATATGTATTCGAGCAATAACATATATGCGTCCAAAGGGTTGCTGGTGTGCACTTGTGTCCCCTTTTGAAGCAACTTTTTTCTTTATACACCCTAACACAAAATGTTAATTTCCACTTTTTTCCGCTTGTATAACTTTTCAATTTTCCTTGTACCACCTATTGCAAAACATAAAAAAACATATGTTTATCAAGAACACATATACAAACTAATCACGAAAATATGTGAAACCTAATAAGAACCCGACATGATTATAAATCACCTCACCAATAGCAAAATCTCATATATAGTTTATAAAGTTCAAATTTTTTTGTACTTCCTCCGATTCAAAATAAGTGACACACTTTGGGTTTCACGATTTTTGAGGCAAAATATTATAATGATAGTTAAATTAGATTAATTGGATGGTTAGTGGGGAATGGGTCCCACACTTTTTGAATAAAGTGAGGTTAATGATGTTTAAAAGTAAAAAGTAAGGGTAAATGAGTCATTTCACTTTATTAAAGTAGATAGTTAGTGGGTGAGGGTCCCACTTTTTTTGCCAAATAAGGTAATTTTTCAAAGTGTATCACTTATTTTGAATCACCCTAAAAAGGAAAATGTATCACTTATTTTGAATCGGAGGAAGTATATAATTAGCCGCAGCTGCTGTACAGTTACAATTAAAATATGCATATAATCTACAAATTCCATGAGGTCAATGACATGAAGCATGATAATCGAAAACCCATATATTTGGTTAAGACCCCAAAAGACGTAGCAAAGGGAATTTTATTGAATAACAAAATAATAGGCAGCCACAACAATACATTTATGCAAACTAATTCGTTTGGATCAAAAATGAAAAAATTTAGCGAGCTAAAGAATGAAATAAAGGATATATACAGAAACTCAATACACTTACCGATGATGATGTTAGTTGTTCTTCATCCAAGATCCAACCACCGTTAATTCACCCAGATCCAACCACCGCCAGCGCCGATCTAACCCAGCTCCAACCACATCCGAATCCGATTGACTGGAAGAACGAGGGATTTGATCAGTTACAGGTTTATCATAACACGAAACTAGCGGAAAATCTCAACTCAACAGAATAACAAGTTAACAACAAAACCCCGCCACCGTATAATCGACATAGAGGTTGTGGTGGGGCGGAATGTACAGAGATCGAGACAGAGTGGTTGTGTTGCGGCGGGATCTGATTCATCACCACCGTCACCTTCTTCGTCTTCGTCTCCATCTCTGTATCATCATCGGCATCACCTTTTCCGTCACCATCTCCGTTTGATAGAGAGTCAATCGGCTGTGAAGATGGAAGCTTTAGGGTTTTCAATATTTGGGGAAATAAGATGTCGTATATAATAAAATCTCCATGACCCATGATTGTAGGGATTGTTAGGTAACTTCAAAAAATACAAAACTGACTTTAAATAATTTATTCCTATAATACCCTTATGATTTTTTATTAATAAATTAAATGAAAAAGAAATTACTAATTTCTGATTGGTCAATTAGAGTTCTCAGAGTTCTTTTTAAAATCAGAGTTCTCAATATAACTCTTGACTATATATATATATATATATATATATATATATATATATATATATATATATATATATATATATATATTTGGGCTGTTTTAATAGTTAATTGGGTTGGCTTAATAGTAAATTGGGTTTGCGGGTCGACCTATTTATATTATCATCAACTCAAACATAACCCATTTAATAAATGCATCAGTTGAGTCGACCTAAAATGACCTGAAACTTGTTTGTTTCGATCCTAACATGTTTATATTCATGTCGATATCAGGTTAGATTTCGGATCAGTTCAGAATTTGCCGCTAAATAGGAATCATGATTAAAATCAATTTGCCGCTAAATAGGAACCGCTATTTTTATGTGAAACCAATGGATGTAATAAACCCATTAATGAAGTGACACTTGAATTTGAGATGAATATGAATGGGGCAAACACAAAAATACACAGGGTAATTAATTGACATGTACCCCAGGCTTGTTGCATCTTTGTAGTATTAATGTAATGTATTATTCATGATTTATATGTCATGGTTTATTGGTATAAGGTGTTATTTATGATATATATATATGTTACAGTTTAAGACCTGTTATAAATGAATTTGAGTAAATTATGTATAGTTAAAAAAATAAAACAATAATGGACACGTAATCAATTGATTTTTAACATTTTAAAGTATACAAATCGAGTAACGATCCCCAAAATTGTATGTGGTGGCTTTCATAGGATGGCATCTTGACCCTTAATTTTTAAGCTTATCAAATTCATCAAATAGTATTCAACTTACAAGATGGGCATTATTATTTTATTAATATATATTGGTATTGGTATTGATATTTAAATAAATTTTGTTTATTGTTCTTTATTAATGTTCAAGGTAGTCCTTAATTTTTGTTAGTTTCAATAGATAAATCTCAATAATTGATCAATAACATATAATGGTTAAATTTAATCACATATTTTATACATGAAAACGTATTTTGATCATTTGGTACTTACAAAAACATTTTCATTATATTATATATTTTTTTATTAAACCTTTATTATTATTATATTCGTTAAAAAAATAATATTATTTTGATAATCACGTGTGTATTAAATCACATGTGATTGTATATTTGATCACATGTGACGCTTTAGTACAATCACATGTGATTCAGTATACAATCACATGCGATTATCACATTTTGTGTCATTAACAAAAAATAAATATTTTTTTTTAAATAAAATAATAATAAGAAAACCAAAAAATTTAAAAAAATAATAGTTCTAAAAGAACTAATAGAAAATAAAAATAATTTTTTTTTTGTAAATATGACCAAAATACTCATATATAAAATATGTGATTAATCTTGATTATTAATTATAATTAATTAATGGTTGAGATTTTTTTTTAACCATACATCTATTATTACTGTTATAAATTATATAAAAATTAAAATTAAGTACTTCCTTAAATACATCTATTATTACTGTTATAAATAATTACTTTGAATTCAATTTCTATGTTTGAAAATAATAAATGGTATTTAAAGAGGTTAGAAACACCAACCAAAAACAAATCATACGCGAACGTCGAGTTTAAATTTATTGTTACACAATTAATTTTTTTTTTATTTGGAGTTGCATTTACATGCTTACAATAACATATATACGATGCTCCATCATATAATTTTTTAGGATTAAAAAATCTATGACTTACAAATGACAAAAGAAAAACATATAATTTTATCATCAATGTATTTTTCGTGATATATATTAAAATATTAAAAAGCAATTCAATAATGACCAAAAAATCGGTATATATCTTTTCACTGGTACCGACTACGGTCGCGTGTTTAAACAAAAATGAGAGTGCAAGTTTGACAAATTTGACATACAACCGGTCTAAAAAATAGAAAAAGACAAAAAAGGGAATACCATAAATAGGCAACTTGAACGCATCAATTATCATCCACTACCATCACAAATTCACAATTAACAAACCATGAATATGTTACTCATCGTAACGATTCTCTTCCTCTTTACAACTGTCTCGTCTCAAAACTGCGGGAGACAAGGCGGTAACGCACCGTGCTCGAATGGAAACTGTTGTAGTCAATTCGGTTTCTGTGGAAACACTCCCGCTCACTGCTCGCCAGCAAATAACTGTCAGAGTCAGTGTAGCGGGGGTGGTACACCAGCACCGGCTGGCACCGGTGTTGGCTCGATTGTTACTGCTGCCGTGTTTGATCAAATGCTAAAGTACCGAAATGACCCGAGATGCAAAGCAAACGGATTTTACAGTTACAATGCTTTTATAAATGCTGCAGGAGCATATAATGGATTTGGAACAACGGGAAATGATGACGACCGTAAAAGAGAGCTTGCGGCTTTCTTTGCTCAAACCTCCCATGAAACCACCGGTATCTTCTTCTTCATTTTTCAATAAAATATTAAAATATAATTACCAAAATAGACAGAAAAAAAAAAATGCACATGTTTTCACAAAGATAACTTATTGACTCAAATCTTACCAAAAATATATCATGCAACTTGTGCGACTACAAATTTTGTATGCGACCGACCATTTTTTTATAACTAACGTACGGCCAGACCATATTGTGCGACCAAACCAATTTTTGTGCGACCAAAGGACTTCCAAATTTTGTGTGATGACTTAAAACTAAAGTTTTTTTTAAAGAATTTTGGATTTTACTACATGTTTGGAAATCATCAAAATAATAAATAGAATTAGGAACATCAAGTTTTGTTACCGTTTGAGTAACGGTTAATTTGCATGTGTAGGTGGATGGCCAACTGCACCAGATGGTCAATTTGCATGGGGATATTGTTTTGTTAGAGAAGACAGCCCAACAAGTAGGTACTGTGATTCCAATGAATGGCCATGTCCACAAAGCTACTTTGGTAGAGGACCAATCCAACTCTCTCAGTGAGTTTCCGACACTCTTTTTATTAATCTTTTATTAAGAAACTTTTAATAATACCCTTCATGTATAAAATATATGATTAATCTTGACCAATAAATATTATTGATTAATGGTTGAGATTTATCCCTTAGGAATACACTACCTTGAACATTTACCTATAATTGGTATAAATAACATGGTTAAATTTTTTATATTTAGGTTTTGACCCCTTTTGTTTTAATATGTTATTTTTGTCTAAAAAATGTAATGTGCAAATTAGTAATATAATATTTACTAACTTGCTTTTACACCTCAAATTATTTATAGTATCCAAATTATTGAGAATAAAAATTTATGCTTGTACAAATGTCAGTAAACATTAGTTTGAATATCATATGAAAAATCATGTCAGCATCGCGTGTGGTAAAAACCAAGTAGTTGGTGTATGTAACATGGTAATATTTTATTTATAGTAACTACAACTACGGGCTGTTCGGAAGGTCAATTGGAAGAGACTTAATCAACAACCCTGATCTCTTAGCAACGGACCCAACCTTATCATTTGAGTCAGCAATATGGTACTGGATGACCCCACAAGGTAACAAACCATCAAGCCATGATGTAATCACCGGAAGGTGGGCCCCATCAGCTGCAGACAGGTCAGCTGGTCGTGTCTCAGGATATGGAGTTATCACGAACATCATCAATGGCGGTCTAGAATGTGGACAAGGTCAGAACTCTAGGGTGGAGGATAGAATTGGGTTTTATAGAAGGTATTGCAGCATTTTGGAAGTTAGTCCTGGGGAAAATCTTGATTGTTACAATCAAAGGCCTTTTGGGTGAAATTGTGTTTTTAATGTGTGTTGTTAGTTGTTACTTGTAATAAAGATCTTCGATCTGTAACAAATGGTTGGTTTAATTAATAAGAATATGGGTTTTAATCGAATTGACTTTAAGACTACTAGTAATATTGGTCACAGGTGTTGTTGGTTTTTAATCTTGAGAGAATTAATTATTTTATTTAATTAAGTTTTAGGTGGTTAAAATCCAAGGTTCTATAAGGTGTCATGGCGCCGCCTATAACACCCCGCCAAAACTGGTTTTGCGAACGAGCGGGCATGCGACTTACATGGATAATCATAACATTCGATTAATAGTAAAACATAGCACTAAAAATGGATTGCCAGTTGCTACTCGTTTATAAACCAAAAGTGATATTTACTCAAGAATATATTGAATTAAATAAGGTTTAAGATTTCCGGTCAGTATCAAGACTCCATGTGTGATTCTTAAACTAAGCATCAATCCATGAATTCAGTATTTGATTTCAGATCTAGTGTGTGTAAGTGTGTGTTTTAGTGAGAGAGTAGATAGAGGATTGAGAGAGAATTTTCCAAAAGTGTAATTCTATTAAGTGAGTGAAAAGTTACAATTAAACTCTAACCTCTCTATATTTATACCTCACCACTAATTAACATGTTTACTCTAATGTCTAGTTAGTAGTTTCTAAACTTGTCAATCCTAACCCTTAGACTATTAATTATAATAATAATGCCCCAAAAATCCCCCCCTTTGTATCAATAGTTTGGGAAGCATATCTTTGAAGTCTTCATCTTTAGCAAAAGCTGCAACTGATTGATAATTCGTTGAATGGTATTGTTGTAGAATCAGCTTCAGCTTTGTTAACTTGTGAAAACGATACTTTCATCTGGCTTTTCAACCAATAAAAAGAACCCTAGAAGACTTTTCTTCAGTCGACGAAAATAAGACCCAATAATAGAGTGGTTCGCTACGAAAGTCTTTTCTTGATCGTGTGGCTTTGTCGAATTGTTGTTCTTGATGATCCTTGAATCCTGACTGATGTTGATGACATGAAAGAATGGTTCTGTATTTTCCTTTTGATTTCCTGACCATTGTTGATAATGTTGGAGTACAGTCATCAAATCCTTTATCTGACTTCTTGACTGTTGTTGATAATATTGGAGTACAGTCATCAGATCTTTTATCTGACTTCTTAACTGTTGTTGATAATATTGGAGTACAGTCGTCATACTTTTGCTCTGTGTTCAATCAGGGTAAACCAGGATCACATAGATTGCCTGTTAACACAACAGTTACAGAAACTGTGTGACCTACGTTCAGCGTTGGCTTTGATGTTAGCACTGGTAGGATTTGCATTCAATCATCGTGGAATACCAATATTTTTTGTATCACTATGAATGTTCTGAAAATATCACAAAGATATGCTTGGTAGAGTGCCTGTGTTCTGGTGGCGTTTGATATGTCTCTAGAATCAATTAGTGGACAAATGAAGGCGAGGACCGGAGATGTGTCCTCTTATTCAATACAAATAATCTCCAAATGAGATGTCGATAGCATATGAGCTAATCTCGGTGGAATTGAAACAAGTTCTTTTTAAGAAGTACTTGAGTCGCTGGAGGGTTGTGCATTGCATCACTGGGTCCATGATGACTTTTTCAATATCAGAGACCAACATATGAAATCTGATAAAAATGTGGCTACCCGGCTTTTTAATCGGTTTGGTAAGGGTTTTTCGTTTTCTTTAACCCTGTCAGACCCTCCTCACTCATTGATGTAGGGTAAAAAGGACGATAGAATAGATTGTGCCTCTTCTTCAACTTGATGATGGGTCTTCCTTATAACCTGCCCATCATCGCTGGACACAGTATGAATAGGTCTTCTTGGTCTAGTGATCAGTGGAGCTGGTTCTTCACTTGATTCTGATGACATCACAACATTTATCATCCTTCTTTATGATTGCCTTCTAGTTCTAGTGACTAGATAGTCTTGTGGTTTGCTTGTTAGTTAGTTAGAATAAGATTACTTAAGACAAATAATGTATTGAACACAAGATTATAGTCAATTGTAATATTCTTTTTGATTACAAAAGATAGTTTTTATAAAGTTTGCAAGACATTTCAAATTTTCCACGTTAAAAATGGTTTAATTAACTAGTTAAGAAAAAGAATTAGATCGATGAAAAGCCACAAAAATTGACGCATAAAAGCTAGGTAAAATTTTGACTTTTAAAAATGACTTTATTGTCCAAAAATTGTTTTTTAAGGTTTTGTGAAGTGTCTAAAAAAATTTGATTGAAATGGTTGTGTTGTTTTATTTAGATGATTTAAATGAGAACTACAAAAAATGGTGGAATCCACCCCCATGCCCACACTTAGAGAGTTGCATTGTCCTCAATGCAATAAAATTATGAACAAAAAGTAAACAGGCAAAAGGGAACGTTACTCCCTGAGGGTATTTTGAGTTTCCAGGTTATGTTATCATCCAGAAGCTAGGTCCATTTCCGAGCACTGTCATCCAGTTCTAAAGCTCATCACATTCTAAAAAAAAATCACAGCTAGAAAGAAACTAAACAGTAACATAGTTTGAAAAACAAATACAATAATCCAAATGAAAAAAAAGAAAACTAAATTGTTGCTAAAAAATAAAATAAAGTACAACTAAATCGAAAAAATAGTTTTGTGAACCCAAACACAAGGATCAATAATCACGCCCATCACGAGGCCGTGTCGGATCGTACTGGTTGAACCAATCTTCATAGGTGGGGAAGTTCGGCGGTGCTGACAAGCTCGGTCCCCAATAAGGTAACGGGTCGCGGGCCTCAGCTGTAGCTGTCGGAGCTTGCCAGTGCGGGTATGATTGGGCTCTTTCACCTTGATAATTGTTCCTTTGGAGTTGTAAGTTCATGCCTACCTGTAAAGCCTGAATATCTGCATGTAAGTTTTAACACGGGTCATATGAGGAAGGACCTGCTCCGGTGCCAGACGCTCCGGGATGCCCGTGACCATGATCCATAACCGGCGGCTCCATTTCCCGTATCTCTGCATCTTCTGCATGCTGTTGTGGTTGCCTCTGCCTAGCCCTTCGAATGTTTTCGGTGGGCGGGTTATCTTCCCATACGTACCGCCCATCCTCTACACCATGTACTGCATTTCTGATCACGCCCATACCATACATTTGATTATAATCCAGGAACCCCATTTCTTGCTTTGTCATGCTCAACCTCACCCGTGGTGTCAGAGTTACCGCTACTTTGGCCAGACGGATAATGTATTGGCCTCCCCTGAAGCCACTTTTTCCTTTGTCCCCCTGTGCTGGACCACTCAGAAATGCAACAATAATGAGTGGTATGTTAGTGAGGCGGTTCCTGTGGACTAACTGGTACAATAGCCATAAGCTGTACATGTTCATCTTTTCGCCACCTTCCTTTCTTTGTCGAATAGTATTCGTGATCATCCAGTATAAGTATCGGTGTTCAGTGTTCCAGATTTCGTTACCCTTGGAGTGACTTGGGTTCCAAACTCCCACACCAAGTTCGGCCTAAATATGTTCAACATTCCAGGCTTCTTGAAATTCGCCCCGATTGAGATATTGAAGGAAGTGATCGTTATTTGCTTGGGCTGCTGTGTAAAGCCCCAAATTGATCACAAATTGGACTAGAGAGCAATTAACCCAGTGGTTTCCTATTCGATAATGAATGGAATCGGCAGTGGGTTCATTGTGGGCTTTGACTGCTTCCAATCGGTACGTGGTGAAAAATTCAAGTACCAACTCGGAGTAGACTGGTTCTCGTAATGTGAGGGCAACTTCCCATGCATTACATGTGAATAAAACTTGCCCTCCTCCGCCATAAAGTTCACGAACCAAATAGGCCCGTATATCTTCTTCTTTTCCCAATGCCGCAAGTTGATCCCATTTAGGGGTTCGGCCCACATGCACCTTTTTGTGCATTATCTTGTTTCTTTTTTCTTCATATAAAATTCTCGTGCTCTCGTTGCGGATAGTCGAGAATTCTTCAAACACGTGATGAACTTCGTTTTGGAGTGCCAGCGGAAAACCGTCCCTATGCATGGGGACTTCAATTTCATCCTCTGATTCATCCTCCGAGGCGGATGACGATGAGGAAGTTGGGGAAGGCGGTGGTGGAGGTGCTCGCGAGGATGAGGCTTTTGTTGAGGCTCTTGTTCGCTGCCAATCACAAAATAAGAGAGTAAGCATTAGAAGTTTTATTTAACAGTAATAGTTCAAGATTAAATAAGGGAATTGAACATGAATAATATGGCTTTTAATTAAAAATCTCAATTTCCCTTACCCACACTTAGTTGTTCAACTAAGTGTGAAATTATTCAACACTTACAATGATTGTTTTAACAATTAAAATCTGAAATTTGTAGAAAACTTGTGATGTAGTCGTCAAAAACATGAACCCAATTATTAAAATTTTAACCACAATGTGAAAATTTAACAAGTATTTTTATTATTTATACAAAATTGAACTCATTAACACAATGTAGACAATTTAACAAGCCAAACATAAGCAATTTACGGATTTTTATCATTATCAAGCAAGAGTTCATAGGTTTTCTTCCTAAAAAGAAAAATCAAGCCCTAAAAATTTGAAATTTGCACTAGGGTTAAGTAGAAATTCGAATATCTAACAATCTATGGCTTAAATCAACAACTAATCAACGAAAAACGGAAGTGATTAGCAAGAGTTCCTAATTTTCGAACCTAGACAAGAAAACCCACTGAAATCTAAGATTTATACCCTAAAACATGGATTACATGAAGAAAAGAGGGTTAAACAAACCTTAGATGCCACGGAATCGAAGAATAATGGAAGAATTCGGAAGATTTGGCCAGAATTTGGGGTTTTGGGGTGAAAATCGCCGAAATCGCAGGTGGGGGGTTAGGGTTTTTGAGGATTCTGCATGACTGAAGAGAAACGGATGTTTAATACTTCGCCAGAGATCGCGCCGCTATCTCCGTGTAATCGCGTAGTCGGGTCGGATAGGATAGCGAGACCGAATGATAGATCGCGCCGCTATGCCATAAATAGCGACGCGAAATCCAACGCTATTTAAGGGTCAAACGCTATTTCGGGTTTCTGTTTGGTTTCGATTTGGGCAGGTAGCGCCGCAATCTAGGATAGCGACGCTATCTACATCTTTTTAAAATTTTTGGTTTTTTTTTTTCACGCAGAAACTAAACACGGGTTGCCTCCCGAGAAGCACTTCATGGATTTACGAGTCTAGAGCTTGACTCGGTGTTGCTCTTTTACTTCTTTTCGCCCTTCATGGCGAAGTGTGTTTTTTTTTTCATGCAGAAACTAAACACGGGTTGCCTCCCGAGAAGCACTTCATGGATTTACGAGTCTAGAGCACGTATCCCGATGGGTGTTGTTTTAAAACGGTATACGGACCCACCCATTTTGATTTAAGTTTTCCGGGAGAAAATTTATACCGAGATTGTTAGATTAAGACTTTGTCACCCGGTTGGAAGCATTTTTGAGTTTTTAATTTCTTATCATGCAAATACTTACTTCTCTCTTTGTAGAATCGGGAATTTTCATATGCTTCAAAACGGTGTTCATCAAGAAGTTTAAGCTGATGATTACGCTCGGTTCCGGCAGGAATGATGCTCATGTCACATTCTTTGATAGCCCAATAGGCTTTGTGCACTATCTCGAATGGAAGGTGACATGCTTTTCCGTAAATCATCCGATACAGAGTATGGCCAATAGGAGTTTTGTACGCGGTACGGAATGCCCATAGAGCATCTTCAAGTCATTGAGACCACAACTTGGGATTTTTCTCGATGGTTTTCTCTAGAATCCTCTTTAAGGCACGCTTAGTGTTCTCGACTTGACCACTAGTTTGTGGATGATATGCGGTCGAGAGACGGTGGTGGACACCGTATCGTTGGAGAATTTTCGGTGATAAGATGGTTGGCAAAATGGGTGCCACGATCACTAATCAGTGCCCTCGGGAAACCGAACCGGCAGAAAAGAGATTTACGAAAATTAATTACGACTCGGGCATCATTAGTTGGGAGAGCTTTTGCCTCGGCCCATTTGGAGACGAAATCAACTGCAACAAGGATATATTTATTACCTTGGGATCTTGGGAACGGACCCATGAAGTCAATGCCCCAAATGTCGAAAACCTCACAAACTTGGATGCCATGTTGTGGCATTTCATGCCGTTTGGAGATTCTTCCGATTCGTTGGCACGCATCACAAGTTTTGACCAATTCTTGTGCATCTTTGAAGATCGTTGGCCAATAGAAACCCGCATCAAGAACTTTCCGGGCGGTATAGTTTGGACCAAAATGTCCACCGGTGGGGCCCTTGTGACATTTATTGAGAATGTCATTGGCTTCGTCACCGGAAACACACCGTCTATGCATCAAATCGGGACCAACCCAGAAACAAATGTGGAGCATCCCAATGGTAGTGTTTCAAATCCGAAAAGAATTTCCCTTTTTGTTGATGGGTCATTTCTTTAACAAGAACACCAGCCGCTAGATAATTTGCGAAATCAGTGAACCACAGATCGTTGGTGTCTTGTATAGCATTGACCGCTTCGAGAAATTCGTCGGGAAACGAATCATGAATCCCGTCTTCATTCCACTCGTCAAGGTGAGGGTTCTCTAATCGAGATAGATGATCCGCCGCAAGATTTTCCGCTCCTTTTTTATCTTTTATCTCAATGTCGAATTCTTGTAGGAGAAGAATCCAACGCATGAGACGCGGTTTTGCATCTTGCTTGGCGAACAGATATTTCAATGCTGAGTGATCCGTAAATACAATTGTTTTGGATATAACAAGGTACAGACGAAATTTGTCAAAGGCGAAAACCACTGCAAGGAGTTCCTTATCAGTTGTGGTGTAATTCGCCTGAGCACCGGTGAGTGTTCGGCTAGCATAATAGATAGGTTGGAAACGATTATTGACACGCTGATCTAAAACTGCACCGAGTGCGAAATCACTAGTATCGCACATGAGTTCGAATGGTAACTCCCAATTGGGAGATACCATGATAGGAGCTTCTGTGAGCCGATTCTTTAAAGGATTGAAGGCCTCCACACATTCGGGAGTGAACACGAAAGGTCTATCCTTCTCGAGATGATGAGTCATGGGTCGGGTTATCTTGGAAAAATCCTTGATGAACCGACGATAGAGCCCCGCATGACCTAAGAAGCTTCTCACATATTTGATATTATAAGGGAGAGGTAATTGATAAATAACATCGATTTTAGATTTATCGACCTCAATCCCCTTCGCAGAAATTTTGTGTCCTAACACGATGCCTTCACGCACCATGAAATGACATTATTCCTAATTAAGCACGAGATTTGATTCATCGCACCTAATGAGAACTCACTCAAGGCTAGAAAGACATGACTCGAAGGAATCTCCAAATAATGAGAAATTGTCCATGAAGACTTCCATACATTCCTCGATCATGTCTTGAAAAATCTCAGTCATGCACCGCTAAAATGTTGCAGGCGCGTTGCACAACCCGAAAGGCATCTTCCGATACGCAAATGTACCAAAAGGGCACGTGAAAGTAGTCTTTTCCTGATCTTGAGGGTCCATCGGGATTTGAAAGTAGCCGGAGAAACCATCCAAGAAACAATAGAGGTTGTTCCCGACCAATCTCTCCAACATTTGTTCGATGAAGGGTAAAGGAAAGTGATCCTTTCGAGTGGCTTCGTTCAGTTTACGGTAGTCGATGCAAACTCGTCATCCCGTGACAGTACGAGTATGAACTAGTTCATCCTTATCGTTACGCACAACTGTCATTCCCCCTTTTTTCGGAACCACATGGACCGGACTCACCCAAGGACTATCAGAAATGGGATAGATAAGCCCTGCATCAAGCAGTTTAAGAACTTCCTTCTTCATGACTTCCTTCATGTTGGGATTTAAACGCCTTTGTCTCTGCGCACTAGGTTTGAAGTTTTCTTCCATTAAAATTTTATGTGTACAAAAAGAAGGGTTTATACCCGGAATATCTGCGGTTTTCCAAGCTAGAGCTCTTATATGAGATTTTATAATTTTTATTAAATTATCTTTTTCGAGAGGAGCTAGAGTAGATGAAATAATCACAGGCAAGTCCGATTCTCCCTGAAGGAATGCATACTCTAGATGATCGGGTAACGGTTTAAGTTCAAGAGATGGAGGGTCCTCAAAAGATGTTTTTATGCGGAGTTTTTGGTCAGGGTCGAATTTCTCAAAAACTACTTCATTGTCTTCCGAATCCTCTTCGTCAAGGCGAAGTAATTCCTCGAGCTCTGAGATATCTTGGATATATTCGGGAGAGTCTAGAGTGACATCACCATAGGTAGTGATGTCATCGCAGTCTAGGTCGAGAAACGAAGTAATTTCCTCCTCCATGCACACATCGATGATGTCGATGAAATTGCATGTATCATCAGAGGCAGATGTATGCCTCATCACTTTCTCAATGGAGAAAGTGACTCGGTCATCCACAACACCTAGCCTAAGCTATTTTTCAGCGACTAAGATGATGGCACTGGCGGTGTTCAGAAAGGGTCTCCCTAAGATGAGAGGGACATTCGGCTCTTCAGGGATGTCTAAAATTACAAAATCAGCCGGAAATACGAACCTATCGACCTTGACTGGGACGTTCTCTGCTATGCCTAACGGGTATTTAAATTACAGGTCTGCTAGTCTAACACTCATCCTAGTCGGTTTAAGATCCGATAATCCTAATTTAAGGTACTTCGACAAGGGCATTAAAAATCCCAGGATCGCCCTTCTTTGGAGGCATGTTTGGTTGGAGGATAGCTGTGCATTCCTCACTTAGTATTGCTGACGACGCCTCCTCCGTTAGTGTCTTGCTAGAAATCAAATCCTTGATGAATTTCCCATAGTTCGGCATCCCTGCTAACATGTCAACCAAAGGAACGTTAATGCGCACCTGTTTTATCATGTCAACGAACTTATCGTATTTTTCTTTAAGCTTTTCTTTCCTCAACCGTTGAGGGAAAGGAACCTTCGGCGTGTACGAGTTTGTTGCTTCTGGTTGAGTAGACCTTTGCGTCTCCTTTGGTTTTGTCTTTTCCGGCTCTTTTGGAGTTTCAGTCTTCTCCATGACTATCTCCTCTTTATCAACTGGAGCCTCCTCATTAACATGTGCATCAAAAGAATTTTAATTAGTATTTAAAACAAGTGAACTTACCGTTTTACCACTTCGAGTAGTAATAGCTTTAACATTCTCGAATCCCCGTTTAGGATTATCTTATGTACGGGAGGGTAAATTGCCTTGTGGTCGTTCTTGTAAAGCTTCAGCCATCCTGCACATATTTCTCTCTAAGCTTTGGATTGCTGTTTGCTGATTTCTGATAATCTGATCTTGTTCCTCAGCTTTCTTATCTTGCTTCTCCATATATTTTTCAAGCAGGATTTCCATTGAGGACTTCGCTCCGTGACCTGCAACATTCTCTCGAGGTGGTTTTTTTGTTTGATTAACGTGTTGGAAACCAGGGGTTCGAGTTTCTCGGGGGATAGTTATTATTTTGGTTATTGTTATTATAACCTCTGTTGTTGTTGAACCCCTGATTATTGTTGTTGTACCCTTGATTTTCACCTTGATAATTGTTTCGGTACCCATTGTTGATATAATTCAACTCCTCCTCTGCTGACATTGTTTGCTGTTGTGTACAATCTATGGTGAGATGTGGGCCTTTGCATCTATCGCATCCAACCTGTATGGCATGTAAACAACTAGTTATTTTATCTAATTTACGTTCAAATACCTGTTGGTTTTTTTTTAATGCGGCCACTTCATCATTCTATCTATCATCAACCAAATTTAGTTGTCCAACTCGTCTATCGGTCTGCTATTCCATACTGTTCATTGATAAGTCCTCAACAAGTTGATATGGTTGGGTTGGGGTTTTGTACATGAATAACCCACCACTTGATGAATCGAGGAGGAAACGAGATGGATAATCCGATCCCCTATAGAAGATGTGTACAATGCTGTTTTTCTCGAAACTGTGGTTCGGGCATTTTCTCAATAGGCCTTACAACCTTTCCCAAGCATCCTTAATTTTTCACCTGAATCCTGCATAAAAGCCATAATGTCAGTTTTTAGTTTATCAGCCTTAAATGGTGAAAAATAACGAGTAATGAAGCGACTTCAGAGCTCATCCCAAGTCGTTATTGAGCATAGCTCTAACAATTTAACCCATTCTCTTACATCCCCATTTAAACTGAAAGGAAACAATCTGAGTCTCATGGCATCCAATGACACGTCTCGTTGTTTGAACAGCTCACAGATTTCCAGAAAGTTTTCAAGATGTCTGTTAGGATCATTGCATAATCTTCCATCGAAGTTTAGACCCCGCACCATACTAAGGAATTGACCTTTAATCTCGAAATTGATATTGTTCAATTCTGGAACTGTGATAGATGGAGTAGTGGGAGTTGGTGGTTGCTTCCTAGTACTCCACATAGGTTGCTCTTCTGGAGGAGGTGGTTGATCTCCCATGTCAAAAGTAGGATTATCGATAGTTTGAAAGTTGATTGACTCTAGGTATTGCGCTGCTAAAACTGCTCTACGTCGCTGGCGAAGAAGTCTCTCTGATTCAGTATACGGTAATATCGGATCGGAATCAGAGCTACAGGTCATACACCTGCAAACCTCAAGATAATTATTAAGAACACAAGTGTTTACTAGAATCAATAAAAAAATAGAATAAAGTAACTTGTCCAAGAATAAATCCTTAGACAAGGATCGATTAAAAACAATTAGTTCCAAATTACTAATCAAGGAAATGTTCCCCGGAAGCGGCGCCAAAAACTTGATGTGTAAAAATTAGTTATAAATTAAATGTCCTAAATACGTCTTTCCTAGATTACTACACTATTAGGCAAGTATGACCTAATCGCGAGCAATATAGTTCAGGTAAGTACTTTCGGGTATATTCGTCTTCACAGGGAACAATTAAGCTGATTATATAAAATAAAACTAATTAGCTAATTTGAACAAGTAATTAAAAAGGGTTTTCATTTGAGGAATTTTTATTGACAAAATGATTAAATTAACTAAAATTGATTTTTAAAATAAACAATCAACGGAAAATAAGTGGAAGTGTTTTAAATATTAAGGAGGATATTCACTATGAGTTGAATCCGTCAAGGTCTAGGTTTGGTTTTGAAGTACCGATTTAATTCATGTTCTAGGATTTTAAGGGACTAGATTTCTCTCAAAACCTTACAATGTCTCTAATATAATCTCTAGGAATTTCTTCTCAAGAAACTTATTTAAAGTCACACTCCTGCTTGTTATTCTTAACTAGGTTCGGCTTTCCTAGACATTCTAATCCTAGGAATTTCTTCTCTGAAGCTCAGACTTTAAGTTGTACCTAGGTTATCGGTATCTAATCTCGGACCCCTATTTCTAGTGAGTCGCTGACTACGTCAAATGGTATGAAAAGTCAGGGGAATTACTAGATCAATTCAATATTGTCAGTATTTTATCAACCAAGCAATAAACAGATTAAATAATGCGAAAGTAAAGGTTTAACAAAAAGGTGCTTTGTTAAAAACACAAGTATTCAAACAATCATCATAAATCCTAAGAATATCCAAACCTAAAACCTAAACTTCATCTAATCATAGCGAATATAAGATAATTAGCACATAGACATGCTAATAATCATCAAACAAACGTGAAGAATCCTAAACATAAACATAGTAACAATCAAAGATGATAAAAAACCAATGTTTAAGCCTTAGAATCTTGATCTTGAGTGCTCCTATGGTATTTTTCGGCTGCCACTTCAATTAGGTCAACAGTTCTGAATCCAGATCTACAATCTCGCTTAAATATGTGTCAGATCGTGTAAAATCGCGTCGCTATGTCCAAAACCGCGTCGTTAATGTGAGTCCCGCGTTAAATCGCGTCGCTATCCTAGATATAGCGGCGCTATCTCTTCTTTTTGGTGGCAAACAGAGACTCAAATTCGCGTATGGCTCCAAAATAGCGTTGGTAGATAGCGACGCTATCTACAGATAGCGGCACTATCTTCTTCAGATTCTGGGACTTTCGTATTCTTGTGTCGTTTTGACCCGTTTTTGTTACTTTTTCTTTTATAGCCTGAAAAACACAATGGTGACTAGTTTTGAGTGATAACATCATATTCTAATCAATAAACACACACAAAAAGAGGAATATTGGCATATAAATATATGTATAAATATGCCAATATCAGCAGGCTTGATTGTCACATTGTTGACATCAATGTTTAGCTTGTATATGTCTCTCACACTGAGGAACCTTTTGTTTCTCAGTATGTCCATCCTGCTAGATTTGTACCAGGCTCTTTCAGAAATTACATTCCAATACTGCTCACGCAGTTCAGAGCCTTACTTCTTTGTTCTTACATGTTTGGATGGAATTCCAGTTTTTGGATCAGTATCAATTTTCTTCTTTAATACCAAGCTCATGCTCATAGAAAAATTTTTGTGCCTCTTCTTCAACTTGATGATGAGTCTTCCTTAAAACCTGCTCATCATCACTGGACAAAGTATGAACATGCCTTCTTGGTCTAGTGATCAGTGGAGCTGGTTCTTCGCTTGATTATGATGGCTGCAAAACATTTATCATTCTTCTTTTTGATGGCCTTCTAGTTCTAGTGACTAGATAGTCTTGTGGATCCTGAGGCTCTTCTTGACGAGTTTTATTGACACTGATTGACCACATGGGTCAACCTCCTAGTCACTTAGTTCGAACCCTACTGACCAAGAACATGAACTTGTTCTTGATCGGTTAAAACCAACTAGCTGATTTAATCCCTAAATGCGGAACTGAGATTAAACCTAATCCTTAAACCCTAAAGGATTGGGATCTTGGAAATATAGAATAGATTAACAATGGAAGAAACCTTGTACGAAAACCTGAACACACACACACACACTTGTGTGTGTTTCGACAACTAAGAGGAGAGGAAGAAAGAGTGTTCCATGAATCATACCTTGGTTAATGCTTAAGATAAATCCACTTATGATGAACACGACGAGCGATCTTCTAGTTGATCCTTGTAATGAACTTGGATCTTCAAGACTTGAAGAACACGAAGAACGAAGAACACCAAGATCTTGGTGCTTCTCCTATTCGGCCGAAACAAGGGAGAGAAAGGGGGCTAGGATTTCGGCTCTAGTGATCAAGGAATAAGGGAACCCCAAGCCTTCTATTTATAATAGAAGGACTTTCACTTAGGGCCCTTCTAGTTTAATTAAGATGAATCTCTTAATTAAACTTATCTTTTACACATTAAACCCTTATAGTTTATCTAGTTATTATTGTTACACTTAATTATTAAATGTCTAGTATTATACACACAATATTTCGGTACCCATATACACGAAATATATTCTTGTATTTATACTTTTAATAATTGATTATATAATAAAC
This sequence comes from Calendula officinalis, assembly GCA_963853835.1. Lineage (NCBI taxonomy): Eukaryota > Viridiplantae > Streptophyta > Magnoliopsida > Asterales > Asteraceae > Calendula > Calendula officinalis. The sequence goes on along the minus strand of OY970835.1, from coordinate 10,178,067 downwards.
TTTATATAATCTAAACAATAATACTATCCAAACATTATATGATTTAATAGCTTTAAATCATATTATGGATAATCTATAATTAATACATTGTATATTTACTCAACTAGTTAATGTACAAATACTTGTATTAATTAGTTAGTTACACTAATCTAGTAATAAGTCAAACATGACTTAATACTTAACTTGATTCATAAATGACTTATTATGAATCAATCCTCTTCCAAGTATCATTACATATCTTACTCGTATTACATGCACTCACCGGTGTGACCCTTAAGTGTTTCGTAGGCATGGATGTATCATCATAGGTTGACTAACTGTGCACATAAATCCTTCAGACTCCCACTTGTGCAAGTTTGTAACCTTTGTCTTAATGATACGAGCTACTGTGGCCTTCTAGATGGACATGTAGGTAACCAACCCCATAAAAACAGCTTACGTAACCCAGGTATAGTTTGTGAAAAACTATTTAATAGTGTCTCCTAGTAAAGAACACTCTGTCTCTACTTCTTGGGCAACTATGTTAGGTTTATCTCTTGCAGCACGATATTTGTGATAACGAATACGAGCATGGTAGAAAAAAATATCAACTCATGTATTCGAAATCATTTAATGACTTCTTGATTCAAATTGTTGTGATAAACGACAAAGAACAAATCAGTTCGTTTGGGCATGGCCATGCACTTTCCAGTTATCTCATCATGTCAAAGGACCCATAAATATCTCTCCTAAAAAGGAGGTGCAATTGCCATCTTGTTATATTTCGATTCAAAATACAAATTCCTTTGTTCCCAGTAAAGCCTCGTATGACAACCATATTTCAGAATTGTCTAAGACGAACCAAAGCACATTAGTCAATGTATCCTAAACCAAATACCTCAGGCTTAAGGATAATCCTAGTGAATAATACTTTTGAACTTTTCAACCACGAAGTATTATCATGGTGGTCAATCCAATATTCGTCAAGCTCCAACAGAATATCACCGATATTTGGTTTACACAAAAACTTGTGTAGCTATCTTCGAAGACCTTCGAATCTACCACCAAATACCGTGATGACGTTAACGTCCCATCAAGGTTCCCACCAAGACGAGTAGTCACGGATTTATACCTTTTCGAATAAATTGACTTTTACTCATGGATATTGTAAAACATACAAATTCTGAATAACAATGATACTAACTCATGTATTATTCCTCACTGGACATAGATACTGATTATTATTACTGGATCATTATTTATTCTATGCGTTTGTGTTGATCACTTCAACAACTCTTAATTGTAACTTTTATCACTAATTACAATTAGTCATTTCTATTAAACTAAAGACGTAAGACAAGTATTAAGAATACTATTACTTTTGTCTTTGCTAGATTTTGTTCTTGCAACGTTCTAGAACATATTCTAGTCTTGTCTTTTTATATGATTCGGTAAACGTGGGAGGATTGGAAAAAATTACTCCTTTAGTTTCTTGAATCTTATAAAATTAGCCTTGTAACTAAATCTCTTTTAGCTATTTGATTTGTAGATATTCTTACTAGTTAAAAACATTTCCTTAAATGATTAACTTGTTCACTGGAATGTGAACATCCTATTAGATATGCAATAATTAATCACAAGACTTGTGATCACGCTATTAGGTTTGCAATAATCTAATTACTGATCATTTATTTCTCTTAACTCTTTGGCTAACGACTTGGTAAAACCTTGTTGTTAATGTCCTAACTAACTTACTATATTCATTAATACCTCTAGTGAATATGTTAGTCATAGCTCCCACTAAATTTTATGGAAATTAAGCATCACTTAAAATACTTCTTTTGACCTAGTCAAAACTTATAGTTTAACCCTTTAAGAATTAATCAATTATCAAAGTCATCCTTTGGATTTGCGAATATCCAACATTCCTGATAAGGGAATCATGACTCTCATTGATTACTGTATCTAACAAGTATAAGACACATGAAATGATACTTCCAATTCTTAAGTGTATTAGTATCTTTTAAGAATCTCATTTAATGCCAAAGTCATTTCTTGGATTTCTCAAATATCCATTATTCCTATTAGGGAATTATTACTTGATTAAATATTGTATTTATTACAAGTATAAAAGACTTGCAATAATACCTTTTAATTCTTAAATATTTTAATATAGTTTGTCTCTTTTAAGAGTTCTTTTAATGTCTAAGTCATTTTGCCTGGATTTTACGAATATCCAGTTATTCCTATTAAGGAACTATGACCTCATCAAATTCCTTTATTACACGTATAAAAGACTTGCAATAATACTCTTTAAAGTTTATCTTGATTATATCCAGTATAATCATACTATATTAATACTAACACCTTGAAACTTACTATCATAAGTAACCATTACTTATGATGTTTCAACTAGGTTCAATAATTTTTGAACCTTATGCTTTTCATAAAATCTCTTAAATACTTTAGAAGAAAAACTTCTAATTTCTAGTATCTAAGTATTGAGTTTCTAAAACATTACTCATACAACAATCAAACAAGTATAAAACATGAAATATAAAGTAAATCAAAACTTGACCTAGTCATAAAACCTTGACTAGTGTAATCATCACACATGCACACACATAATATAATTCAACCATGGATTCTTATTAAAACCAAAGAAAAACTTGTTTTAACATAATAAAAAAAATTATCCAACAAAAAGAAATTGTTTTTACTGAATCCATAAAATACTGAATTATAAAATCTTGGTGCTTGTGGAATCACCATCTCATGCTGGTCATGTTCACTTTTCATCTCCTCTTGCAATAAACGATTCCAAAAGTTAGATTACTCGTAATGTACTTTACAAGTATCTAAAAGTGATAAGAAGTGTGGTTGTGTTACCTGAGGAACTTGCGTTTCCTCCACCACCACTTGCACCCTTTGGACAATTCTTTTTCCAATGCCCAGCCTCACCACAGTTGAAGCACCGATTCTCGGTCCTCGTTGTGTTAGGCTTAAACTTCTTGACCTTTTGTTTGACACTTTTACCATTTGGCACTCCTTGGTTGGGATTGGTTTTACCCTTTCCTTTGCCACCATGACCTCTTCTCTTCTTGCCACCACCACTGCTATTACCGATCATTAGAACATCCTTAGATTTGGTCCCCAAACTCAATTCGGCTGTCTTGAGCATGGAATGTAGCTCAGCAATGGATTTCTCCATATTATGCATATTGTAGTTGACTACAAAAGGCTTGTAGTCATCAGACAACGAATTGAGTATAGTGTCTGTTGTCATTTGCAACGGTATGGGGTGACCAATTCTAGCCTAGTGATCCATGTGTCCTTTCATTTTCATGACGTGGGCACTCACCGGCGTTCCTTTGACCATCTTGCAAGAGTTGAAGGCTCGATTGATGTCGAACCTCTCAGTGCGAGCTTGGTCTTGAAATGAATCCCTAAGTTGCTGGATCATCTCAAATGCAGGCACATCCATAAGTCCTGCTTGTAATTCTGGACTCATGGTTGCAAGCATTAAACAGCTCACATCGAGCGCATCACTGACATTCTTATCATAAGCTTGCCTTGCTTTAGCTCTAGCATTAGCGGCATGGACATTAGGTACTGCTCTTTCCAAGACATACCACTTTCTCTCATGCCTGAGCACAATGCGAAGATTGCGCTCCCAGTTGAGAAAGTTTGACCCAGTCAACTTGTCTTTTTCGAGGATTGAGCGAAGTGAGAGATTGTTGGTACTTGTCGTCGTGGTTGTTGCTGCCATCTACAAATCAAACCAAGTTTAATTAGTAATCATCAATAAACATTCTCTAAAATATATTATAAACCCATAATTAATATTTTAGGCCTAGGATTCATATTTCACATTCTCACCGCAAGGTTTGGGCACTTCCCGACGAGACATGCTATGCTGGTAGGTAACATCCTTACCGATCGTATCAAGACTTGACACGATTCCTAGGGGTCGTAGAATCTTTAGACTTATAACTTATTACAACTTTGTACAATTTTAATTGTACATTTATAAGTTAGTAATACAGTCTAGTATGTTTATTCTACTCAAGTACTTTTTGGGCTGGGACTCCCGATTATCACCAAAGTAGATCAGACCATCTAAGACAGTGCGATGTTCAGCGCCGGGACTCCCGATTATCACAGAACCTTACGCACCCTAACACTCGCAATGATTTGAATCCATATCTAAGGTTCTTTATCCTTACAATTTGAATATCATTTAACAAGTGAGGTGTTCCATTAGGTGGATAATACTTTAACCTAAGATTTTCTTGGGTTTGTTTAAGTCTTGAACTAAACTTAAACCTTATTCCAATCTTAATCCTTGTTTAAAATGAGTGACTTGTGAATTCAAGAATTCAACAAGACACCTTTTTAAAACTTAAGAACTTTTCTTAAAAAACTTATAGTTTCAAGAATTTGCGCGTTTTGTATGTATACCTAAAAACGAGGTGTACAAAATGTATCACTAAGTTTTGTGGAAAACCTTATCTAGAATAAAACTTACTTGTTTTATCTTTCTTGAAAAACTTAAACACTTATGTTAAACTTTTAATTCTTTTATGACTCATAAACTTAAATCATAAATATAGTTTAACATACCAAGTTTTTCATATGTCTAATAATGAAGTCAAACATATGTTTTTGGCTTATTAGATTCGACCAAAACTTATGTCTTGACGACACATTTATAAACTTTATGATTTTCTTGTGCAGCTCCCACTAGCTCCAACAACCATGATGGAACTTGAGCAAAAACAATTACCGGTTTATACTTGGTGAAACTAATAACCTTATTATATAAAGACTATATATAATAATTCTTAGTTTGTTTGAACCTTTCTTACATTTAACTTGAACTAGTTAAACATAGGTTCTAAAGTTATCTTGTTATTTAACTTTGATCATTAATCTAGTATCTTACATGACTTGTAACATACTTATATTATACTTGTATAATTACTAGTTATAATAACCTATAACTTTATACACCTTATAATATTAATATATAACTTTGTATATTTCTAGTTTATCATATAATCTCAACTTGTACAATTTCTAGTTATAATGAAATCATAACTTTGTACTTTCTAGTTTTAATTATATAATTAACTCATACAATTACTAGTTATACTATTTAGCCTTTAAGATCAAAATAACATTATCTTTTAATGTTCCATTTGATCTTGTATTTAATATATTATTTTTCTTTTAAAATAAACTTGTAAAATTCTAATAAGAACATTACATCTAATTTATACGTATGTATTTTAACTTAATCTAATTAAAATACGTATAAACTATTTTATTTATTAAAATTCATTTTACCTTTTTAAATATTTAAAATTCGAAATATAATACATAAATAAATAAATACATCTTGTTAATTTCTTGAACTAGAAATTAACACTTCCTTTAATTCTTTTTAATCAAACCCTAATCTTGTTCTTGATCAATCAAAACTAGGGTTTTTACTTTCTTGATCAAAGACATCATTAATTAAAAGATTAATTCTAATCAATCTTATTTAAACAACAAACTTTATTTAAATTCTAAGATAGATTATAACCCTAATAAATTTATTTAGACTTTTTAATTTAAACCTTTTAGACAATAAACTTTGTATAATTTTCTAGGTTTAAAGAACTAGTTTCAATAAAGCTATTAGAATAATAATTAAACCTATTAAACATAAACTTGTTTAATTATCTAGGTTTTAGTTTATTAACCTAATTAATCCTTTAAACAATTAAACTCAACTAGTTTAAAGTTCTAGGGTTCTAGATTACATCTAGGGTTTTTCCCAAAAATCCTTAAAGCCTAGGAAACTTTTCCACCAATTAAACTAAGATAGTTTAACAAACTTGGTGTCCAAGAAAGCCCATTTGATCACGAAAATCTTGAGAAAAAGGAAAGAATCCTTTTTGATCAATTAAACCAAATATTGGTTTAACATACTTGATCCTAGATTTGGAAGATCAAACAATTAAGGAAAGAATCCTCTTGATCAAGATTTTTGACAATCTTGATCCTAGGGTTCCTATGATTTCCGAAAAATACACTAGGGTTAGGAAAAAAAAGCATTTTGATCAATTAAACAAATCTTGTTTAACATACTTGATCCTAGGGTTCTTTTACCCTTACACGAAATTTCTAGGGTTTTTCTAGAATCCTTTTGACCAATTAAACTTAACTATTTTAACATGCTTGGTCCTAGGGTTCTTACCCTTTTCGTGTTTTAAGAAGAAGAAGAAGAAAAATTGGAAAAAAAAAAACATAATAAAATTAAACAAACAAACTTTGTTAATCTAGTTTAGATCTCTAAACCACCGCTCTGATACCACTGAAGGGTTTCATTGACACTGATTGACCACATGGGTCAACCTCCTAGTCACTTGGTTCGAACCCTACTGACCAAGAACATGAACTTGTTCTTGACCTGTTAAAACCAACTAGCTGATTTAATCCCTAAATGCAGAACTGAGATTAAACCTAATCCTTAAACCCTAAAGGATTGGGATCTTGGAAATATAGAATAGATTAACAATGGAAGAAACCTTGTAGGAAATCCTGAACACACACACTTGTGTGTGTTTCGACAACTACCAAGAACCCTAGGGTTTTTGGTTGGTTTCGGTCGAACAAGAGGAGAGGAAGAAAGAGTGTTCCATTAATCATACCTTGGTTAATGCTTAAGATAAATCCACTGATGATGAACACGACAAGCGATCTTCTAGTTGATCCTTGTAATGATCTTGGATCTTGAAGACTTGAAGAACACGAAGAGCGAAGAACGAAGAACACCAAGATCTTGCTGCTTCTCAGATTCGGCCGAAACAAGGGAGAGAAAGGGAGCTAGGGTTTCGGCTCTAGTGATCAAGGAATAAGGGAACCCCAAGCCTTCTATTTATAATAGAAGGACTTTCACTTAGGGCCCTTCTAGTTTAATTAAGACCAATCTCTTAATTAAACTTATCTTTTACACATTAAACCCTTATAGTTTATCTAGTTATTATTGTTACACTTAATTATTAAATGTCTAGTATTATACACACAATATTTTGGTACCCATATACACGAAATATATTCTTGTATTTATACTTTTAATAATTGATTATATAATAAACTTTATATAATCTAAACAATAATATTATCCAAACATTATATGATTTAATAGCTTTAAATCATATTATGGATAATCTATAATTAATACATTGTATATTTACTCAACTAGTAAATGTACAAATACTTGTATTAATTAGTTAGTTAAACTAATCTAGTAATAAGTCAAACTTGACTTAATACTTAACTTGATTCATAAATGACTTATTATGAATCAATCCTCTTCCAAGTATCATTACATATCTTACTTGTATTACATGCACTCACCGGTGTGACCCTTAAGTGTTTCGTAGGCATAAATGTATCATCATAGGTTGACTAACTGTGCACATAAATCCTTCGCTTCTGGGGGCTCTTCATCCTCTGACGATGATGATGAAGAGCTTTCTTTATCTTCCATATCCAGTGCTGAATTGTAAAAGTTGTGCATTTGATAATTGTATCTGCTCATGCTTGTTTGTTGTTCTTTCATACCTAAGCAATGGCCATTGAGCTAAGCAGAAGACTCCCCTGAGTCGTAGGCTCAGCATGTGGTTGTTGAGGTTCAATTTGAGCATGTTGTTGTTGAGGTTGATCTTCATTAAGTTTTCTTCTTTTCTCCCCTGAGAAGAGGGCTCAGGTGAAGGGTTTCATTGTAACTCATTGACCACTTGGGTCAACCTCCTAGTAAGCTTGGTTCGAACCATACTGACAAGAACATGAACTTGTTCTTGTCGGTTAAACCAACTGGCTAGTTTAATCCCTAAAAGCGGAACTGAGATTAAACTTAATCCTTAAACCCTAAAGGATTGGGATGTTGGAAATCTAAACTAGATTAACAAGAAAGAAAGCCTTGTACGAAAAACTCGAACACACACACATACTTGTGGTGTTCGTCGACTAACCAAGAACCCTAAGGTTCTTGGTTCGATTTCGTCCAAAGGGAAAGAAGGGAAAAAGGGTTTTTCCAATTCATACCTTAGGTTGCTCAAGATTGATCCACCAGTGATAAACACAACGAGAAGCCCTCTAGATAAGCTCTTGTAATGAAACTTGTTCTTCAAGACTTGAAGAACACGAAGAACGATCGAAGAACACGAACAACACAATGAATGTGTTCTTTCCTTGTTGCTCGGCTGAAATCTCCAAAGGGGGGGGGGGGGGAGGGAATTTCGTGGCTAGGGTTGTGTGGTGGAAGAAATAAAGTGAAGCCTAGATCTTCTATTTATAATGGAAGATCTTTCACTTAAGTCCTTCTAATTTAATTAAGAAACATTTCTTAATTAAACTTTTCCTTTTACACTTCCAACCCTTATAGTTTATCTAGTTATTATTGTTGCACTTAATTATTAAATGTCTAGTATTAATACACTAATATATTCCGTATATTATATACACGAAATATATATACTTTGTATTTATACTTTTAATAATTAATTATATAATAAACCTTATATAATTTAGACAATAATATTATCCAACACCATATGATTTAATTACTTTAAATCATATTATGGATAATCTATAATTAACACATTGTATATTTACTCAACTAGTAAATGTACAAATACTTGTATTAATTAGTTAGATAAACTAATCTAGTAATAAGTCGAACTTAACTTAATACTTAACTGATTCATAAATGACTATTATGAATAATCCCTCTTCCATGTATCATTACATATCTTTCTCGTATTACATGCACTCACCGATGTGACCCTTGAGTGTCCTATAGACATGGACGTGACACCATAGGTTGACTAACTGTGCACATAAATCCTTCATCAGGTTGATCAACCCCATCTCTCTTTGTCTCTTCTCCCCATTATTGTTATCATTGGATGTGGAAGGAAGAGGTTTAGTATCACCACATGCATCTCCTTGAGTATTATCATGAGTAGGAGATGGCATGGGTTCAGTAGCAGCATCAATAGCACCCCCTAGATCTTCATTTGTGAGTGATTGTCTTGGCTTAGTATCACCATCTCCACCTTGATCTTCATTCTCTCCACTGTGTTGAGATTGTGGAGTCAGTGGAGGTTGTTGTTGGTGTTGAAGTAATGCAACTGATTCTTTTAGTGAATCAATCTCACTATTTATTGTTTCCATCCTGACCAATATTGTATTCTGCGTGTTCTACATGGCCAATATTTGTTGCATGATTGTTTGCAAGGAAACCTCTTCAACTGGAGCCTATTGGATATGAGTACCCTGCACAGATGGTGCTAAAGAAACAAAAATAGTAACTGGTTAGTATGTATTCGCTTATCAGATAGAATTGTTGTGTTGTTTAATTCTAAAATCATTTAAACAGAGTTTGTGAAGTATGTATTTCATCTGGTGAATGATGAAATATTGTGGACTTGTGCATATCATGTGTAAAAAAAATTTCAGTATTAGTGAGTGTGATTTTTTGAGTAGCTCAGTGTAGGATAAGTCACTTTGTCTGAAAAGGTTTGGATTTAGGAAACGAAGCCTCGGATATGCTTCTTTGTTATTTTAATGTTTGTCACTGGGTGTTAGAGTGATAATAGTAATGTGGCTTAAACCCCATGGAAAATATTTGGATAGTGTGGCTTTAGGGTTTGTTGTCATTTCTTAAATCATGGAGTCCAACTTAACATAAATTGGGCATGATAAAAGCAACACTAGTGGGTGTCAGTATGACATCAACCACCATTGTCTTTTTATGTGTTAAGAGAAATCTAGACTGACAATGATCTTTTGTGTTCAGTGTAGGATTATATCATAGTAGCAGTGGGCTAACTACGTTCGCCTTAGGAGGATATATATTTAAAAAAATTGTTTGAGACTTTGATTAGTATTGAGTTGGTACAGGCCAATACTTAGTCTATGTTTTTTTTAAATAATAAATATATGGAAGTTTTAGGGTTTTTATTAGAAATTCATACCTGAGGCTTTTTCAGATTCCCTTTTTCCTTCAACAAAGGTCGGTGCTGGATCATTTGAATGTTGATTTGAACCTCCAGCACCCTCTTGACCTTGTTGTCCTCTTTCTAGAGCTTCTTCCAGATTTTTTTGCTCGTATTCAATTTCATCATCAAATGGAATATGAGGTTCCATATGTGGGGGTGGTTGAGCAATGTTTTCTTGTTCTGGTTCTAGAAGATCAGCATGGGATGCCATGTGGTGTTGTTCTTACACTGAAGGAGTCAGTGTTGGATGGTGACTATGCAATACTGAGTCTGTTGATAGTGCACCCATGATTACTGGACTCAACTGTCGTCTAACCCTTCTTTGAATGATTAAAGGGTGGTCTTCAGTGTCAGAATCTGATGCAGTATGAGGAGCATCCGGTTCTGCTTCTTGTAATGGAGGGGGTTGAATATCCTCCATTGCAACATCAGCATTGGCATCAACATTATCATCACCATTGTCATCATCGTTATCATCATCTTCAACAGTATCATCTTCATCGTCATCATCTATGTGAGCCTTAACAATGGCCAACATAATGGCACTGAGTGGGGGTTCATCTTCCCTAGGATGATGGAAGAAAATCTTCTCATGGATTGGGGGAAGATCAGCTCTTACTCCATCAAAATTATCATACATATTTGAAGGCATGGAGTTTTGGAAAATAATAGATAAAAAACTGCAAAAAGGAACATTAGGATTCCTTTGTCATGCCTGAATTTGTGAGGCTAACGTAGAGATCATAATTCCCCACATGGGACAAAATTCATGCCTCTTGATTGTTCATGTTGTGCGTTGTCTGCCAAGGAGTGGCAACACTGAGTGTGCACTATCACTATCAATAAATTCGTCATACTGGACATGTGCAGGAAGTTGAAGATCTCGTCTAATGATTGCAGTTGACACGAATGCACGTCGTTGATCTCTTATTACCCATCCCGCAATCATATCATGTGAATCCATTACTGCAGAGTACCAAAATTCACACAACATTGCAGGATAAATTGCTCTTGGTGAGGCTTGAAAAGCATTAGAGATTAGGCAATGCCTGAGATAGGTAACCATCTGTCAGAATTGAGGGCATACCCAACCTTGAGGATTCTCGAAATTAGCAGTGATGTTGTTCCTCGTAAATTTTGGGAGTTCATCCCTTTGGAAATCATGTGCTAGTGCGACCAAGTCTGGAGCAATGAATTGAAAATTTGCCATCTATCTGTGATTACGAATTAAAACAATTCTTGCAAAGAGAGGAGAAAATCGTTAATCGCAGAGAGGTTTTGAGAGGAAGAGAGTAAATAATAGAGAAAATAAGTGAAATTTGAAGAAAGTGGTTATTTATACTCTTAATTGACAATTATTACAGTATTGGGAAGTAAAATCGGTGAAATGACAGTCTTATCCTGTTCCAACAGTAACTTTTTAGAAAGGAAAGTTACCGTTGGGGAGTATGAGGTTTGGTAATCAGTTTTATAACTCCAGGACTTCCAATACTGATTATGTGTGAAAAAAAATTAAATTAAAAAAAAATTAAAAATGATAAAAACATTTAATTTAATCTATAAATTAATAAAAAATTTACTAAAATTAACAATAACATACCAGACGAGCTATCCTGAAATGATCAGTATTGGGTCAATACTGAAAAATCAGTATAGGAAAGAATTTTAGGAAAAAAAACAATTTCAAGGGTTAAGCATGCCCAATTGTCCTAGTAAGTACATAAACCTCTCTTCTGAAAGAGGTTTAGTAAACACATCAGCCAATTGGTCCTCTGTTGGGACATAATCTACCTAAACCTTACCCATTTCCACATTATCTCGGATAAAGTGGTGTCTGATATCAGTGTGCTTTGTTCTTGAGTGATGGACTGGATTTTCAGTGATAGCAATAGCACTCTTGTTGTCACAATGGATTGGTGTGTTTTTAAAATCAAATCCATAGTTCATGAGTTGGTACTGCATCCATAAGAGTTGAGTACAACAACTTCCTGCAGCTACATATTCAGCTTCTGCAGTTGAAGTTGCTACTGAATTTTGTTTCTTGGATGACCAACCAACTAATCTTCCACCAAGGAATTGGCATCCTCCACTTGTAATCTTTCTATCCAATCTGCAACCTGCATAATCTGCATCTGTGTACCCTTCAAGAGCAAAATTAGAATCTATGAGATACCAAAGACCCATATTAGAATTTCATCATAATCTCAATTTGAAAGCGATAAATACATGACCGATGTGTGTGACTATGACGGACCCTGGTAGACACATGTTTAGATTTAGGTAAATTTAGACATACAGAGACACACAATTAGGGTTTAAAGGAATGGAGGTAGTAGAATTGAGGAGGTGTCTAGGGTTAAGGGAGAATTGAATCAATGGGGGAGAGGGTTGAAGGTACCGATGCAGGTACACAGTGAAGGAACGGTAAAACGGGAATCGAGGAGGCGTCTTGAAGGAATCGATGTACGTAAACCGATGCAATGGGAATCGAGGAGGCGTTTTTAGGCAGGTAAGGACACGGTAGTTAGGTTAAGTTTTTTAATTAGGCAAAAATGTATATCTTTCCTTCTAGTTCAGTTGGTAAGCGAGGTGTGCTATTGACCTGTAGGTCTCGTGTTTGAGTCTAGTCGGGTGTGTATTATTTTTGAAAGCATTTTTAAAGATAATAAACGAATGTTTTTGGCTGAGTTTTCAGCCAGCTATTTAAGGAAATGTCCTAAATGCATTATTGATAGTAGAGATAACATACTGGAGTTGAAGTCTTGATTGTGGACTTAGGGGTTGGTATATTAACTCAATAGACTAGCTACCTGTTGGGGATAACAGTCATGCGATGTCATACTTAACAAACTTATTCAACACATTTTACATTTCTAAAACTAGTAATTGTAGATTCTCTACAATTACATTTCATTTTCATACTCATTTTACAAACTATGACAGTGTTGAACTTATACTTTTTCAGTCATAAAATCATTTCATTAACAATCATTTTGGTTAGCAAACAAAACAATTTCAACATAAACACTCAAACGCTATGGATTCACTCAACATTATTTGTTGACCCTTTTACTTTATATTTTTTCAGGTAATTAGGAGCTCAGTGAGACTGGAGGATATGAGCTAGTGGATTGTCGTGAGTCATGAACGAAACATTTAAGTTTACGAACAATCATTTCATGTTCAAACAATTTCTATTTTATGAAACTGCTATTAATGGAAACTTTCCATTTTTAGGAAGTAAAACTATTTTTATTTGTTATTCGCGTGGTTGTTTGTTTATTTAATTTTTGCTATGTCATCATGAACGTTACACCTCCATTCTTCCGCAAAACATTTAAATGACGTAAAACAAATTTTTAGCGGGGTGTGACAGCTCAACAAGATGTTGATTAAGAAACGGTATCCGTTACCAATAATAGATGATTTGTTTGATCAACTTCAAGGGGCCGGTTATTTTTCCAAGTTTGATTTGAGATCAAGTTCGGATTAAAGAATGTACGGCTTTTCGTATGCGTTATGGGCATTACGACTTCTTAGTGATGCCATTTGGTTTGACGAATGCTCCGGCTATTTTTATCAATCTAATAAATAGAGTTTGTATGCCGTTTCTGGACAAATTACTTATAGTGTTTATTGATGATATCCTTATTTATTCTAAAATCGAAGAAGAACACGAAAGTCATTTTCGGCAGACTGTGGAAGTATTCAAGCATGAAAAGTTGTATTTTATGTTCTCCAAGTGCGAGTTTTGGTTACGGTAAGTTCAATTTCTTGGTCACGTAGTGTCTCGAGTTGGAATAAAGGTTGACCTGTAACATACACATTTTTATAACAAGTTAAAATACCTATAAATGATATCTAAATAAATGGTAATGTTTAGATGCTTAAAATAAGAGTTAAAATCTTGTATATATACCATATAAATAAAAACGCCATTTTTATGAATGTTTTCTAATATATTTTTTTTTACTAACAATTATAGAGAATTTCATTACGATCACGTAGTCGAAAACAGAGGTCCGAGCGAAAATTTATGAGGTTTAAGTGTTTAGTGGTCAAAATGGGTACCAAACGGGTCAAACCCTACCCAACTCGGAATTTAACCCCTTTAAACCCAAAAATTACTCATTTTCTTCCCCAAAATTCTTCTCTAGACAGCTGGAGATTTCAAGAACACCATGCATGGATGATTTGACAACAAATTGGTGAAATCTTACAAGATTATTGATGATTTCAAAGGTACAACTTCATTCTTGACTAGGTTTTCCATTTGATTTCAAGAACCCATGAAATTAGGGTTATAATTCTGTTAAAAATCTTCTAATATTATGATATTATGATTAAGTTTTGTTGGATATCAAGTTATATAGCTAAAATGTTTGGTTAATTGTAAGAATTAGCAATTTTCTTGTTTGAAAGTTATAATTTTGCATTGTTTTGTAAAAATCATAGCAAATTGTAGAAAAATCATTTAGGGGTGAACCCAGCGACATATGAACCGTGTTGATGTCTTTTGTGTTTCTTGTTTTAATTCACAATCTAAAATCATGTTTAAAGACTTAAAGATCATCTTTTTACATAAATAAAGAAGGTAACCGGGCAACAAGCTGCGCCGCTATCCCTTTTTGAATTGCAAAACTAATTCTTTTAAAAACAACATTTGTGGATCTAGGTGTCATAACATTTCTATGCATAACACGTTGGACTCAATTGAGAAGCTCCACCGCTTCAGGTGCAAGGAAACCGAAAGTATCAAATGCAAAAGGAATAAACACGTGTTGATTTTCAGTGCGTGCTTTCTCGTGCTTTGTCACTGATATTGGCATATTTATACATATATTTATATGCAAATATACCTATTTTTGTATGTGTTTATTGATTAAAACATGATGTTATCACTCAAATATAGTTCCCATTGTATTTTTCAGGCTATAGAAGAAAAAGTGACAAAAACGAGCCAAAACGACACAAGAAATGAAAATCTGCAGAAAATTCAGAGATAGCGCCGCTATCTATATCGCTATTTTCTGTTGAAACGCGAAATCGAGTCGCTGTTTGCCATCAAAAAGAGCATATTGCGCCGCTATCTAGGAGATAGCGACGCGAATTAACGCGGGACTTTAAGTAGCGACACAAACCCTAACCCTCCATGATTTTCCGACGAACCAGCTCCCCAAACCCCAATTTCCGGCCAAATCTTCAGTTTTCTTCCACAAATCTTCATCTCCATGGCATCTAAGGTTGGTATACCCTTCTTTTCTTCCATTGATTCATCTTTTAGGGTTCAAATCTTAGATTTTTGTGGGTGTTCTTAATTAGGGCCGAAAATTTGGGGGTTTTGATTAGTTGTAGATTTAAGCCATAGATTGTTAGTTAGTCGAATTGTTACACAACCCTAGTATAAAATTCGAATTTCTAGGGCTTAATTTTGCTTTTTAGGAAGAAAACCTATGAATTAGGGCATGTTCTTGTCAAAAACCCGAAAATTACTTATGGTTTGCTTGTTAGATTATCTACATTGTGTTAATGAGTTCAATTTAATATAAATAATAGATATACTTGTTAAGTTTTCACATTGTGGCTAATATTTGATAAAAATTGGGTTCAAATTTTTGATAAATTTATCACTGGTCTTTATAAATTCAGATTTTAATGGGTAAAACAATCATTATAAGTGTTGAATAATGTCACACTTAGTTTAACAACTAAGTGAGGGTAAGGAAAATTGGTAAACTTTTACATAATGTCACACTTAGTTTAACAACTAAGTGTGGGTACGGGAAATTGGGATTTAAATTGGAAAATTTTTATCAATTCCTTATTTATTTTGAAATTTTTCTGTTCAATAACACGTCTAATGATTTATAATTTTTTTTTTCTTGTGATAAATAGAGAAAGACAAGGACTTCCTCAAAAGCATCCTCATCTCATCCTCCGAGGCCGACTACACCACTATCATCATCCTCTTCGGATGATGAAAAGCAATTACACAGGGATGGGTTCCTATTGATACTGAAAAATTCTGAGCATCATGCATTCGAAGAATTTACAAATATTCGAACCGAAAGCACTCGATTACGCCTCGAAGAAAGGCGGAATGAAATAATGCATAAAAATATAAACGTAGGTCGAACTCCAGAATGGGACCTACTCCTATCATTGGGCAAGGCAGATGCCATCCACTCGTACTTAATCCGCGAAGTTCGCGGGAATAACAACAACGTGGTTTTCACATGCAACGCTTGGGAGGTTGCATTAACAATGCGGGAACCGGTGTATTCTGAGTTTGTCCTTGAATTTTTTACAACCCTTCACCTGGACGTCACGAAAGCTCATAACGAACCCAATGCCATCACCATCACTTATCGGGTAGCCAATCACTGGGTTAACTGTTCATTGATACAGTTTGCTATTAATCTGGGCCTCTACACCGCGGCTCAAACAAATAGCCCCCATTTCCTTCCTTATCTACACCGGGGAGAATACCAGGAAGCCCGGAATGTTGACAGAATTTGGGAAACCATTGGGGTCGGAATATTCGACCCGAGATCATACAAGAGTAGACATATCCGAAATAGTGAACACAGATATTTGTATCGGATGATCTCAAACACTATTCGCCAACGGAAAGAGGGGGCCGAAAAGATAAACATGTATAGCCTTTGGCTATTATATCAACTGGTCAACAGGGACCGAATTACTAACATTCCACTCATCCTCGCTTCATTTCTGAATGGTCCGGCGCAGGGACATAAGGGTAAAAGTGGCTTCACAGGAGGCCAATACATCACACGCCTGGCCAAAGCAGCGGTCAATCTGACACCGCGGGTAAAAATAACATTAACGAAGCAAGAGATGGGATTTTTAGATATCAATCAACTGATAGGAATGGGAGTAATTAGAGATCCGATAGCCGGGGTGGAAGAAGGACGGTACGCATGGGACGAGAACCCGTCAACTGAAGCTGGGGGAAGAGGTGCACAACCGAGGCAAGCAAGAGGTGCACAACCGAGGCAACCAAGAGGGAAAAGGCAACAACCACAAATACCGGAGGACGTGGCAATGGGGGAGATGGAGCCACCACTTATGGAGCATGGTCATGGACATCCCGGAGCATATGGCTCCGGATCGGTTCCTTCCACATTTGACCCGTACCAAAATTTATACGCTGATGTTCATGCCTTGCAGGTTGATATGGCTGGATTGAGGACAGACTTCAGCGGGATGAGGCATCATATGGATAGTATGACCTTACAGCTCCAACGAAATTACTATCAAGGAGAAAGGGCTCAAACTCCCTCGACTAGCAAGCCCTCGCACCACCACTCGAGGCCCGGAACCCGTTACCTTATTGGGGCCCGAACTTGCCTGCTCCGCCAAACTACCCGAGTTATGAAGACTGGTTCCAACAATATGATCCGACATCCCCTCGTGATGGGCGTGATCATTGATCAGTTTCTTTGGGTTTCAAAACTGATGATTCGATTTGGTTGTACTATACATTACTATTACTTTTTATTTTTTTTAGCTACAATTTTATTTTCGTTTTTTTTTAATTATTAGATGTTTAAACTATTTTACCAGTTTTTATTTTAGTATTGTTCTAGTTATGATTTAATAGAATATGGTGAGCTGAGGAACTGGATGGAAATGCTCGAAAATGGATCGTGCATTTGGATGATAACAATTCTTGGAACACATAAAAATCAAAATACCTTCAGGGAGTATTGTTCCCTTTTGCCTTTTTCTTTTTAGCTTATAATTCTTTATTTTTATTGCATTGAGGGCAATACAAGGTTTTAAGTGTGGGCATGGGGTATGGTATCCACCACTTGTTAGTATTCATAGTAAATCATCTAAAAAAAACAAATAAACCAATTCAATCAGAAACTTTTTTAGACACATCTCAACCTTAGAAAACAATTTTTAGACAATAAAGTTTGCTTTAAAAGTTAAAATTTCTCTTAGCTTTTCAGTGTCCATTTTTGTGGCTTTTTGCCGATCTAATTATCTCTTTAACTCGTTAATTAAATCACTTTCTAACTTGGAAAATTTGAAATTCTTGTAAATCTATAGGTATTGACTTTTAGAAAATTAAGTTTAGCAAAGCTAACTCCTGATGACATTAGGTTAGATTAAGAGCTTTTAGTTTATGTGAATAAATTGCTAAATAATATACATGAAAAATTTGAGAATCGGTGAAAATATTCAACCGGCCTTGTGCTCCCGACAAGTACGCCCGAGGGGTCCTTCAAACCTGGCATACTAAGGTCAACTTATCTGGATATGTTGGCTGAAAGTCTTTTACGCGGGTTCACAATGTAAGCTGAGGTTCGAACCGATTCTTGAATAAATAGCTAATTAAATACTTAGGGGGAACAATTAGCCGACCTTGGGTTCCCGACAAGTAAGCTCGCGAGGTCCTTTAAACCTATCATACTAAGGTCAACTGATCTGGATATGTTGGCTGAAAGTCTTTTATGCGGGTGCTCAATGAAAGTTGTGGTTCTCTCTTCCAAACAAAATAAATAAGTAAAGTTGATAAACATGCAAAGCATGTATAAGAACAAATAAATAAAATAAATAAACATGCAAAGCATGAATAAATAAAGCAAATAAGTTATGAAATGAACAAATAAACTAATTTTTCTTCTTTTAACCTTACTAGTCGGGTTATTTTCATAAAGATGGCATATATAGGTTAGGCAAGGATGAATTAGGATCTAAGTTAAAAAGTAGTCTAATTAGCATAGTTAAGGATTTGATTAGATTTGTGAAAAGTTAGCTGATGTTTTTACACAAACTTGGGCATAAAATATAATGTGAAATTTTAACTGCTAAATGGACTAGGTTCTGAAAATTGTGGTGTTTATATAAATAAACGGAGATGAAATGTCGATTGCTTTATAATTGTTTATACCTGATTGAATTATTTTAATGATGATTTGCTTGAGGACAAGCAAAGTTCAAGTGTGGGCATCTTGATATTGGCATATTTATACATATATTTATATGCCAATATACCTATTTTTGTATGTGTTTATTGATTAAAACACGATGTTATCACTCAAATATAGTTCCCATTGTATTCTTCAGGCTATAGAAGAAAAAGTGACAAAAATGAGACAAAACGACAAGAGAAATGCAAATCTGCAAAAAATTCAGAGATAGCGCCGCTATCTTAGGATAGCGCCGCTATCTATGCCGCTATCTGGGAGATAGCGACGCGAATTAACGCGGGACTTTAAGTAGCGACGTGATTTTGGGAATAGCGACACGATTTCCAGCGATCTGACGTATATTTAAGCGAGAATTGCAGATTTGAAGACATAACTTTTAACCTAATCAAGAGGCAGCCGAAAAATACCCTAGGGATACTATTGTGCACGAATTTTGGAGGTTTCAAGCATCAGGATCTTCAACTCCATTCATATAATTCAGTTTTTAATCATTATTTATCGATATTATGTTTGTTCTATTGAATATTTATGTTTGTTTTGTGATTTTTAGCATGTCTATGTGCTAATCATCTTATATTCGCTATGATTAGATGAAGTTTAGGTTTTAGGTTTGGATATTCTTAGGATTTTATGATGATTGTTTGAACACTTGTGTTTTTAATAAAGAACCTTTTCGTTAAACCTTTACATTTGCATTATTGAATCTGTTTATTGCTTGATTGATAAAATATTGACAACATTTAATTGATCTAGTAATACCCCTGACTTTTCATACCTCTTTACCTAGTCAGCGACTCACTAGAAATAGGGGTCCGAGATTTGATCCCAATAACTAAGGTGCAACTTGAAGTCCGATCTTTAGAGAAGAAATTCCTAGGATTAGAAGGTCTCGGAAAGCCGGACCTAGTTAGAAATAACAAGCGGGAGTGTGAATTTAAACAGGTTTCTTGAGAAGAAATTCCTAGAGATCATATTAGACTCATCGTAAGGTTTTGAGAGAAATTTAGTCCCTTAAACTCCTAGAACAAGAATTAAATCGGTACTTCAAAACCAAACCTAGACCTAGACGGATTCGACTCATAGTGAATATCCTCCTTATTATTAAAAGACTTCCTCATCGTTTTAGTTGATTGTTTACTTTTAAAAATCAAATTTAGTTTTATTATTCAGTTTGCAAATAAAAATGTTCCAAATGAAAACCCTTTTTAATTACTTGTTCAGATTAATTACTTAGTTTTACCTAACCTAGTCAGCTTAATTGTTCCCTGTGGAGACGAATATACCCGAACGTACTTACATGAACTGTATTGCTCACGATTAGGTCATACTTGCCTAATAGTGTGGTAATCTAGGAAAGGACGTATTTAGGTTATTATTTTATAACTGGTTTTACCACATCAGTCACTTTGCACGAGGCAGCTTTCAAAGTAGCTTGTCCCACCGTAACACCCCGACTGCCCAAACCAACGAGAGGAGAAACTCCGGTTAGATCCACACACGCATGTTTCCCCCCAACCCATCCAAAAACCAAAATGTCAGCAGGTCTGAGTGTGGATCTTCTATCCAACGGGTCAGTCAAAAAGTTCACAGGTGCTTCTTTCTTTGCGGAGATCCCGGCACGCCTACATATGTCAACAAGGACGTCTCAAACCATGTCGTGTAGGTACTTGAATCCCGGGAGCTCTTTAAATGAATAGCATGTTCCCCAAAGGAATCCAAACTTGCCTTGCGACAAACAGGGCATAAGGCATCAACCGGAAATAATGGAATCATGAGATGATACTTAAGGATGGCACGATATTCCACAGGTGGCATATGTTGACCTAGCCTGTCTTTGGGAATAGCTAGAAGATAATCCTGAGCATGAGGTGCCCGTAAACAATCAAAAACCGCTTTTTGTCTCACATTCATGTCGAAACGAACTTCCATATCCATGATCGTTTCACTAAAAAGGGCACTCGCCAATGTTTGTTGGGCTTTAGAGGGGGCGGTTTCCTTATTAGTGAAGCCGCTAAAATCAAAGCTTGGAATCATATCACGAAGACAAGCCAAAGCACAACCATAATCGTCATCCATACAAGATATCTCACTGTCACGTAAGATGTGATCTTGAAGCACCCAAGATTGGGTGCTCGAGGCCACAAAAGCATAAGAGGAAACCATTTTTGCCGAGTACAAACCCAAACCACCATAACGAATGGGTAAAGAAGCGACTTGCCACTGTAAGTCTCCAAAGAAAGGCCCTCCACATACCACAATGTTCTCAATCGACTCACGCAATCCTTTGTCAAAGACCAAAGATGCATCCTCCATATGTACAGCTTGACAGGTTCTTAAACCAAAAAAGAGTTTAGCAATACCCATACATGATTGAAGTAAAAGGAGTTCACTTTGTGGGTCATGTAACTGTGGAAGGAGTCTCATCAAATCAACAGCATTTGCAGCTCTCCTCATAGCCAACCCACTAATAAAATGTGGGTCTCTACTAACAGCTCCTCCAAGAAGCTTCACACCCAATGATGGCCTTCGGATATCGACAGGGAATAAACCCTCACGAAGTTTCATTCCATTACACGAGGGCCAAAATAATTCTGTCTTCTTGATATTAAGTTCAAGACCGAAACACGGACCATTAACCCTAATAATGTCTAACACTTTGGCCACCTCTTGTGCATCTCCAATAACAGTCCCATCATCAAGATACCAAGCATGAAGAAGAAGTTTGCAATTGTCTCTGATCTTATGTATTAGCGGGTGCAACACAAGAGCAAAAATAAGGGGTCCCAAAGGGTCACCTTGTTGCACCCCAGTAGCAGACCATATATGCGAGTCTCCTATATACAACCTCGATGCCCGCCCATATAAAATATTCACCCATAATGATATAGATGGACACCTCACTCTAACCTCATGGAGCATGGTCGATCTATCCATAAGGTTAAAAGCATTCGAGAAGTCCACTGTAAGCATTGCAAGAGACCCATCAATGTGATATTCACTAAGCACCCTATTGGAACTGTGTAAAACTGCCTCAGCACCACCTGACACTCCAACTCCAAACTGAAATCACCAAGGTACTTAGACATTTCTTTACCCACACATTTCATAGCAACCTTGGAAACCAAACGCCTCCAAATAGTGCCTACTGCAATAGGCCTTATCCCGTTATCTGGTTTAAGGACTGGCGTGAGAGGGGCAGATGCAATAAACTCAGCTAATATAGGCGGACACCATCCTGCTAACCACAAATTAACGACCGAGGTGATTGCTTTTAAGAGGTCTGTGGCAGTAACAGATCCCTCACCACATAGGGCATCTAAAATATGTTGTGCCCTCAAACCATCTCTCCCACATGAGGTACCTTTGGGGAAAGATTTAATGCAACAAAGGACACTATCAAACTCTGCTGCAAGAGGAGGCTCAGAAAATGTGTGGCTCGGCATGGAAGAGGGTGGCTTGTAGGGATGCTTAGCCTCCAAGGCTTTAATGGTATCAACACAATATGGAGCAACACCGGAAGAGGATAGCACTTTCACTGCAGCTGAAAAATGCCCATCGGCAACCTTGCGAAGAAATTGCCTAACATTGGTGTTACTCGATGTGCTCTATTGCATAAAATCACCTCTTATCTGGCCCAAAATCCGTGAACCAGAAGCATCCAACATATTTTTTACTATCGTTGTAATTAGGGGTGAGCAGCAAAAAGGGTAACAGGAATCAGAACCGGAACCGTCTCGGAACCAGAGGTTCCAGACCCGGAACCTGTTAGGAGGTTCCGGTTCCGGTTCCTAAAATCATGGAACCGCCCTAAGAGGTTCCAGTTCTGGTTCTCAAAATTAAGGAACCTGGAACCGGTGGATACCCTGAAACCGGCGGTTACACGGTATATTTTTATTAAAATATATAATATATATTATATTATACATTAAATTAAATAGGTTTATGATTTATCTACAATGTAAAATAGTAGTAAAAATCTAAAATTACCCTTACTTGTTATAATTGAGCCAGAAATTAGGTGAGGCATTCACTCGTCTTGAGGTTGTATCTTTGTGACTGACTTTCACATGAATCACACATTTACAATGTTTCTATCGTTATTATTCACTTAATTCTATTTTGAACAATATTTGTAACCGTTGAACTATATTTAAACCCATTAAACGATATTTGTAATCATTAGTTTATGTGATTTATTGTCTTGTTTATTTAGAGACAGGGTAACCGGAACCTGCCCTGGAACCTGCGGTTCCGGTTCCGGTTCCGGTTCCGAAAATTTAGGAACCTGTCTTCCAGGTTCCGGTTCCTATATTTCAGGAACCTGCGGTTCCGATTCTGGTTTCGGTTCCACTCGGAACCGGCGCGTACCCTGTTATGCTCACCCCTAGTTGTAATGCCATCCTCTTTCGCCCATGCAGCCAAAGATTCCAAGATAGAATTTTGTTGCAAGTATTTTCTATTACCGGACCTACGTTCTTGTCTATTATTGGGTCTACACACTTGAAGCGTGCAACGGGGAAAGAGAAGCAACCTTACCCACGCCTCAACAGAGTTAGGTTGGGCAACCACCTTGTAAAGAACGTTTTTCAATGCTAAAGAGAAGGCGAGACGACAACCATGAGGGATACATTTGACGGTGGTAATAGGCTTTTTAAAAACAAGATCAAGAAACATAGCATCCAGAACCAACCCCTCAGATACACTTGCCACAAACTCCTTATTAGATGGCTTTGGAATGCCAACAATGTATCCGGTCATTTCGTCGGACCCTTTAAGAAAACGAACAAGACCATCTAGGTGGTGACAAGCACGGGTCACCGCATGTAAAGTCATACACTTCCCACACAACCATTGGTCAAATACCTTTAAGGTTTCCTCATGTGCCGCAAATAAACCCTTCCCACACAACCATTGGTCAAATACCTTTAAAGTTTCCTCCACTGCCGGAAATAAACCACAATCCGAAAGAAGAGCTTCACGTAAGACACATTTACGTTCATCGGTTGAAAGGTGAACCCTTTTGAGATGAGAAACCAAATGAACAATCCCTTTATTGCCCAATACACCATCCGGGCGATAATGAAATCCACGGAAAGTACAAGGCCAATTCCCATCCAAACGAGCAATCCCTTGTTTTGGTCTTAAAAATAGTTTTTGGGTCTAAGATAGGTGAAAATCGCATTTTGTACAGTTCTGTCAAGCTGAATTCTGACAGCAAGATGTTGAAGTATTATAAAGTTCATATAAAATCATAGAAAAATCAGAAAAATATGAGGTCATGGGCATTGGAAACCTATTAAATAGTACCACAAACCCTCAAAATTTCATTGTGAAATTTTGAGTTTAAGTAGCTCAGAACTGGTCATAAACAGAGGGTTGTATAATGGATTAACATGTAAAATTGTCAATTGAAAGGAGTATAGATATGGTAAACATTAATATTTGCTTATGAAATTTGGTATGTATACTCCAGGGGTTATATAGAACATATTGGGAACTTGTGACAAGTGTCTACACTTCGAAAACACTATATCTGGTTGAGGCTTTCGGTTTGAGTTCGCGCCCGATTAAACACCACGGTGAGTTCATCTATGTACAACTGTATACTAGTAGTTATATATCTAAATTCTATGTGTTTATTTGTTATTTGGTTTATTGTTATCATATATGCGATTCTTAGAACATTGAATTGGAAGAATGTAGTGATTATTCGTGGTATGCCTTGTTTATAATCTTTTGCATAGATATCTTGATTGTTGGAATATCCTTGTAATGTCTCGCTTGACACGATTCAAGTCTTATGAATTCCTTGTGTTGCGTCTCGGTTTGGTTTTCCTTTTATGAGATTCATTTGATATTGATTCGGGTTATGATAATCCTCTTGTTCCGGTCTCTTTGAGTTTGTCTTTGTTAATATCGTGTTTGATATTGAATGTGAGTTACCCGTATGAATTGTTTGAGATGATTTCGTTTCGTGAGGACCCACGAAGGCTTGAGTATTACTTTGTGTAATATGTTGGGTGGTCGCGGGAGTACCTGGCGGAGGAGTGGTATGGACCGTGGTGGTGAAGCTGGGTCATGGACTCATTTAGGGGTGCCATGATCACCTTCATCGGCCTCATTCCCTAATGGCCTAAGGGTGAATGACGCACTTTGATTCGTTTGGACTGTATTGAGATCTCGTTGATTCATGATGTGGTATTGTCTGTCGGTTACAGTGGTTTCGTGATGATTCTTGTTGATTAATGATTTGGAGAATTGGTTCTCGATTGTGTTTATTATCTAGCGAACTCTTGTTGATTCTTGCGATGAAGTTGTATTCTCAGTGTTAATCATCCAGTGAGCCTCGTTGATCCCGGATAGGTGTTGATACTCGACATGTCAGATTCTCGGCAAATCTCATGTTAAGTTGCAAAGTTTCTCGGTTAGTTATGTATTGACTTGTTCTTGCTATAATGTGAATTCCCTGAATTGTTTTATATCATTTATATGCTTTATTCTTTTGTTTTGTATATAATGCTAGTATTATTTTGTGCTTTATGAACTCACTAAGCTCGTTGTAGCTTACCCGTTTAGTGGATAAACATTTTACATGAAAAGATAAGGGAAAGCAAATGGTATCTTGAAGTTGATCAGAGGTTTAGAAGATCTACTTCTAGTATATATTTAGGTAAGCGGGAGTTGGGTAGTTTTGTATTTTGATTGTAGTTATTTGGTTTGTATCCATAGATATTGTTGGTAGTGATATATTGGCTCATTTGTTATCTTTTGTATAGTCGTTATCAGATTTGAATGGTTAATCTTAATTACATAGTTGTTGAAATGTTGATAGTTTGATGGGCGGGTATTTGGACCCGGTCCTTACAATATGGTATCAGAGAATTAGTTTGAGTGAACTAGGTAACGTGATGGTACTTAGACTCAAACTTAGGCGTTGATGGTGTGATGTATAAATTATGGGTTTAGGATGGATACAAACCATAGGTTATGTCTAGGATGTGGGTAAAGGGTAAACAATAGGAAATTGTATGGTTAATGATATATTTGAGTGGACTTAAATTTCAGTAAATCATGAATCAAAGAAGTAGTAACCATGTTCATGGGGCTTCTGAAGGAGAGGAACTTCATACTCAACCGCGAGTTTTGAACTCATTTAGTCAAATGGAAGAGGAACAAATGTCTTTTTGTGAAGAGATTGATGAGTAGGGTTGTCAATGCAGTTTGTTCTTCGTTTGAGAAGGTATTTCTTATATATTTCATGTGACCAGGAGAGACCAAACTGTTTATGTGACTGCCATGTTCCTTAAGAAAATCATTAACTTGGTGGAATAACACTTATAAGATCTTAAGTGCGGACGGATAAGATTATATGTTGTGTGAATCTTTCAGAGTTGGTTTCTTCGAATAATACTATCCTAATACATGAGAAGGAGAGTTGTGAGTGAGTTTTTGGAGATCAAGCAAGATGATATTATAGTGGATGATTATGAAACAATTTTTAATTAGAGTACACAGTTTGCCTCAAAGTACGTCTCGAATGAAGTGAAGATAGTACACATGTTTGTGGAAGGTTTGAGGTACAAAATTCAGGATTTCATAAGTATTTGTGATATTTCATCGTTCACGAAATCTGTAGAGTATGCTCGGAAGCGTGAGCATGAATTGAATATACGTGGAGCGATGACTCTTGAACTTAAATGTTATAGAATGGAACAGTGCAATTTTCCCGGTCGTTCGATCTCAGTCGTTCTCAAACCAAGTATAAGTAAGGTCTACGTGAAAGAATATATTATGTGTATAACTTAGATAATTTTGTAGTCGGATTCTTCTCGTAAATGTCGTCAATGATGTAGAAATCATCATGGACGATGTAACAATTATGGTGGACCCTTCAAGTGTTATATATGTGGTGAAGAAGGACATAAAAAGTCTAGCTGCCCATTCAAGGATACCAATTATTACTCTTGCGGAATGTTGGGGCATTGAAGGCATCAATGCTCCACTCTTTCTAAACAAGCCACCGAAAGTAAAGCTTCGGTTATCTTCTATAGTGGGTACTTCAAGCGAAAAAGGAGGAGGTTCCTAAGACGAGAAGCTGTGTGTTTCATATCAATTCTGAGGAAGCCCACGAGGATGCTACATCGAAATTGGTACATTTCTTGATTAATGATAAAATCGTCCGTAGATTGTTTGATTATGAAGATTCTGATTTCTTGTGTGATATTCGAATGCATTTAATCTCTAGTATTGTTGTCTTATCTGATGATGAATCTGATATATATTGATGTTGTGAGTAGTGAATCTTTATTGGCCACAAAAGCTATGGGGATTTAGGTTTTGAAATTAATGATCACAAAATTCCATATTGATCTAATGTTCATTGAAATTGACAAGGTTAAATATTATTATTGAAATGAATTAGATATTGAAGTATAAGGACAACCGGAAAATGGATTGAATTTTGGTTGAAAAGGAAATAACCCGAGTAAGTGTAAGGTAAAAGTAGGATGGAGAATTAAGGAATGAAGTCGTTCTTGTAAGTGCTAAATTCTTTTCCCGTAAATGCATTAATATTGTAGAATGGGTATTGTATACGGAAATGATATTGTTATCCTTGACGAGTTAGATAGACGATGAACTGAAGCTTGAAATCCGAGAATAATAAGACTAAAAGAAGGTTGAAGTGTGAATACTTGGATGAGTTAGGAACTATAGTAGGATTAGTCATAAAATGAGGTTGAACTTTGATCATGTTAGTTGATGTTGACTAAACTGGAACTTGACTAGTATGAATTGAATATAATGTGGATATTGAGGCGGTTATAATGCAATTAGTTAAACTTAAATTGCAGTATCATGTATTTGGATTCAATTGTGAAATAAGAATTGGAGGTGCTCACGCCAATAAGCAAACAGAAACTGAATGCAATGTCCAAGTAAAACATGCTCGATTTGTAGTACTCCAATCCGCACATAAATAGAAATCAGAAGATTAAGATATAGCACCGAAGATTTAGAAACAAGAATTATAGCAATCGAAAGAACAAGTACAATTGATCAGACTATCGATTGGAAAGAAAAGAAATCACTACTAAAATAAAGGGAACAATTTACCGATGATCATACTCTTGTCACCGGAAATCTCTTGCTCGGATGTTGCACGTAAATTCTCCCTCCATCTCTGAGTTCCCTTTGGCAGTCGATGGAATCGAATGGGAAGCAAGATGTCGGCCGCAAGGATGATCTAGGGCTTAGGTTAGGGACCGATTAGTCATGTTCACGAGTCATGACAATTGGGGGTTCGAGTTTTAAATTGGATCGGGCTTGCTGAGATTAGATCACAAGTTTTTGGGCTCCACTTCTCCTCATAATTTGCCGAGACAACAAAAAGAAGAACAAAGGCTTCAGCCTTTTCATAAACACACAGCCCAGTTGATTCATTATTTTGTCCGGGCTCACTTAAATGATTTGGGTAGAAAGCGAAATAATTAGGGAGGCCTTGGCCATTGGCTGGCATTGGGTTCGAATCACACACGATATACTCTATAATTTAGACTCGGGAAATCTTTACACATTAGCTAGGATAATCAATTCTCGCAATTAATTAACACTATCGAATAACCCACTAATTATTATTAATTAATTAACCCTCGTGATTAATTACTCGCGAATTAAATTACTCTCTTGTCATTAAAAGAACACCACGTATTTAAATTACTCAATTAAATACACATAAAGGCACGACACACATAATTTCATAATCAAATAATTATCTCGTAATTTATTTTAAAAAATATAGTATTTAAATTACAATAAAATTCAAGGCGTTACACATTGATATTTGAATTTTATTTTATTCTTTCTAACTTTTTATATGTATTTACCAATTTTGACTTTTTAGTTTATGGTGGACAGCTGGGAGATTTGAAAGAAGGGAACAACCATCAACAGAATTTGATTTCAATAGGATATTTCCAAATAGACGCTTGAAACTAGTAATTAAATTATTATTATTATTTTTATTACTAAATTTTTTTCGTTACCTCAAAATATGTTAGATATTATATTGTATGGTAAATGTTCAAGGTAGTCCAAGTATTTTATCTAGTCCTAAGGGATAATTAATAGCCATTGGATCAAGAAAAAATCAAATGTCAAGATCAATATTCAAACCATACAAACACATGTGCTTCAACACATCAATACCCCACCCACCTCCGGCGGCCGGCGACGGCGGCCGGCGGCGGGCGGCGGCGATGGATGGCGGGCGGCGGCGGACGGAGGCCAGAGGTGGTCGCCGGCGGTGGTGATCGTGACTTGAAACACATGTGCTTCGTATGCTCCAATGTGTTTTATAAACTAATGTTTTTAGTGACTTGAAACACATGTGTTTCGTGACTTGAAACATATGTGTTTTACTAAATAACAGTTGTTTTGAAAATAAAGGAGTGTATATGTACAGCCAAGCACATGTGTTTCATGACTTGAAACACATGTGTTTCGTTAGTAGAAGCACATGTGTTTCACTAATAACAGTTATTTTGAAAATAAAGGAGTGTATATGTACAGCCAAGCACATGTGTTTCAAGTAATGAATGATATGTGTTTGTAAGCTAGATGCACATGTGCTTCACTAATAACAGTTCTTTTGAAAATAAAGGAGTGTATATATACAGCCAAGCACATGTGTTTCAAGTAATGAAGCACATGTGTTTGTGAGCTAGAAGCACATGTGTTTCATTAATAACAGTTCTTTTGAAAATAAGGAGTGTATATGTACAGCCAAGCACATGTGTTTCGTGACTTGAAACACATGTGCTTCGTAATGTCTCCTGTGTTTTAGAAACTCATGTTTTTAGTGACTTAAACCACATGTGTTTCGTGACTTGAAACACATGTGCTTCGAAGTATTATGCTCATTTGTATTTTGGAACACCTGTGTTTTAGTGAAGCACATGTGTTTCAATTCATCAATACCACCACCACCCACATTACCACCAGCACCTTCACTGTCAGCCACCACCACCGCCGCCGGCCGCCGCCGTCCACCTCCGGACGGCGGCGATCGGCGGTGGCTGGCGGCGGCCGGCGGTGGTTGTAGGTGGCTGTGACTAAGGGATTTGATCTTGATCATTTTGATCCAATGACTAGAATTTGTCCCTTGGGACTATGCAAAACCTTTGGACTTCCTTGAAGACAACTCTATATTGTATACCTTATGTTTTGACTGATACTAATACTTATGTTAACGTCTTAATACTTATGTTTATCCAATTGTATACAAAAGATCAATTGTAAAAGTGTTTAAAGCCTATGGGTTGACCCAAGCTTCAATAGCTAATTGTGTAACCGGAACTTTTTCTGCAATCCGTACAGTGAGTTCCTTTAGACCATTCTTTGACATTTTAGATGATTAATTATGATTTTAATAATATTTGTTCTGCTTGCAGGTAAGGTTGTTTGGTGGAGAAAAACACCAAACGTTAATGTTTCGTAACCAGTTTAGATATTTAATATGCTTTGATTATTAATCCTAACATATTTACAACCATTTAAATAAGTAAAAGATTATGAAAATATTACAACCATTTAAATATGTTTGTTTTAACTGCGAAATCAATTAAAGGTACAAAATTTTGAATGAATAAAGTATTATTAAATAAGTAAAAGATTACGAAAATATTACAAAAAATTTTACAAGTCATTCGTGATTTATCACGGGTTATAGGCTAGTAATACATAATATAACCTCACATCTTTCTTTCCAAATATGTATTTTGTGGGTGTCACTTGCACACAAAAAAAAAACATATAACGTGTTGCATGTGCAAATGATTTCTACTTGGGATCTAATTTAGTAGAAAAATGGTCACCACTATAAGCAAAAAGACTATCATTAGTATAAGGATGCTCATATCCTTTTGAATCATAACCCGCTGAATTTGATGCCGATTCAGCATTCGGGTTAAGTCCCGCGAGTTCCATAATGCTCTCTATCTCTTTCACAACATCACTCATTGTTGGCCTTTTGTCTCCGGTTTCTTCAACACACCTCAATGACACATCTACAAATCGTTCCAAACCTTTTAGTTGACTGGTGAAACCAATGGCCGGGTCAAGGACCTCGTGTAGACCGTATAGCTCCTTACTTATGTTCATGGCTTGTTTCACTTCCCTCACAATGTACTTGCCTTTATCGATTGGATTTTTTGCTGTTATTAGCTCTAAAAGCACAACTCCAAAGCTGTAAACATCGCTCTTTTCTGTTAATTGTTGTGTCATGTAGTACTCGGGGTCCATGTATCCCTGCATCAAGATTCCTCAAAATTTACACCATTTATGGATAAACGAGTCAATACGGGTTATACTTTTCCTTTAACCGGTTAAATGGGTTAACTTAAAAAAACATAGCTAAAATGAGAAAGGGTTTGACCAGCCAAACTGGTCAAAAGTAAACTAAAGTGTTTTCACAATGCATAAAGCCTCCGATTTTGGCACCTAAAATTCGTTATTCGGCCAAGGGAGAAAACCATACAACAAAGAAATTACTAACCATTGTCCCTTTAACTTGAGTAGTAACATGAGTCCTATTAGCATCACCCAATGATTTTGATAGGCCAAAATCAGCCACCTTTGCGACTAAACGTTCATCAAGTAATATATTATTCGTTTTAACATCTCTATGGATAATTGGTGGATCAGCAAGATCATGCAAATATTGCAACCCTTTTGCAGCTCCCAATGCTATTCTAAGTCTTCTCATCCAATCCAGTCTGATTCCAGATCTCCCTGAATGCATCATGACCGTTAGTTACTTAAAAATGCTTTTTAAATGAATAAAGAAAGAAAAAAGTTTTACCTGAAAGACTGTCCTTGACTGTACCATTGACGATATACTCATAGACTAACATTTGTTCACCTTGATCGAAACAAAAACCAACAAGACTCACAAGGTTCTTGTGATGAACCCTAGAAAGAAGCTCAATCTCGGTTTTGAACTCAAGCCCACCTTGTGTTGATCCTTGTTTAGCTCTTTTGATAGCAATTAGGTGCCCATTTGGTAGAGTTCCTCTATATACCTACACAAATTAAGTTCTTTCTTTCATCATCTTGATACAAAAAACAAAAAATAAACATTGCTAATCCTGGATTCTATTTATACTTTTGTATATGGTACGTACAGATGGGAATTTCTACTCAAACAGGTCAAATTGATCAAATCAATTTTTTTTACAAAAATTGGAACATTCCAAACAGGTTGAAAGTCGCCCAAAGTTTAATTAATGCATACCCTTTTTGAAACGTTTTTTATTAAAAGAATTAGATTATTATTGTTTTTGTAAACATAATTGACACATTAATTGTTAAAATTGGAACAAAAGTTATGAACCCACATACATACATATCCCACATACACACACCCACTAACCATTCCATATCCACCATTTCCAATATTGTTTGTTTCTGAAAAGTGATTTGTGCATTTACTAAGCTCCTCAAAAGAGAAGGCTTTTGTTCCTTTCAACTGAGGGACCGCACCACTTCCACTATTTGCATCCCATAACGCTGCAAGTTTTCAACAAAAACGGTCAAAATTCAAAATAATATATATTCAACAACTTATCAAAACTCTAAAATTAAAGACTTAAGAAAATTATACCAAAAGGGCTGCTTTCATGGGTGGCTCTTTCAGCTCGCTCTTTTTGACGAAAAGCATACAATCCTGCAAGTACTAAAAGTGTCACAAGTACACAACCACCAACAACTGCTCCTATAATAACTCCAGTGTTGGATGACTTGTGTCCTCCCTCTGATGCTCCTATGAGATTACAAAAATAATGTGGTTCAATTATTTACTAATTGTACTTAATTCCAAAGACTTCACTAAGATACTAATGATTTAATATACAATCATAGAGAAACGTTTAACGTAGACCTTATTCAGCCCTTGGATCAATCAAACCCTAAGTCATCACCACCACCACCATCACATGTGATTCAATACATCAACACCACCACCACCCCACGTGTATTAAATCACATGTGATTGCACACCGCCGACCACCACCACCACCACCACCAACCTATGACGACCTTCGTCTCCACCACCGGCAATCCCTCGCCACCGTCGGCTGCTTTCAAGCACATGTGATTATGTATCCAGTCACATGTGATTGCAGAGACCGAAAGCGGCGGGCGGCGGAGGGCGGTGGTCGGCCGAGGCTGGCGGAGGTAGTTGTGTATTCAATCACATTTTATTTGATGATCGTGGTTGTTAAGGGACTTTTTGATCCAATTGCTAGGATTTGTCCTTTGGGACTATGTTATAAAGGTGGACTAACTAGAACATAACCCTATAATCATAGTTGATTATTAAGACTTGAAGTCACAATAATCAATTACGTGCTATATCAATTACCTAGGACGAAGTCATAGTTTTCGCCGATGAAAAAGTATGTCCCAAAAGCAATAGGAGGCTTAAAAGTTTGATTACTTAGCGAGAACCCGACACCAACTATTCCACTCCTATTAAATCCATGATCTCCAAATGGAAAAACTTGTAGATTAATCACAAGATAATCATCCAAATTTTTGGTAGGGTTGCTAAGTGAAACCGAGTCAACCGGGAGTTTAGACAACCGAAAAGAATCCATCATACTATCTCGTAGATTTTCATAAATAGACGAATTTCCAAGATCGGAAAAGGAAGGAGCTCTGAAAAAAAGGTTTCCAGTGTATGGAAATGCACATCTACAATTTGGGCTTGAAACTTGACCCGAATTACATTGTGCGGGCGCACAGTCGTTGGATGGTGTCAAATATGAAGTGGTTGTATTTCTTGGAAGGGAACAAAATTTGTGTGTCACACCCGATTCCGTACATATTGGATTTCCTACAAGTCTGCATACAAATTGTAACTATATTATATCTGTTTTAATTTGTTAAAAAGTAATGTATTTGAACACAATAGTCAAACCTCCTTTTTTTTATAATGACAAAACTCACATTATTTCAATGCTATCTTGGGTCCTCTGAGTGAAGTCACCAAATTGATTATTCTGCAAATTAATCTGTTGTAGTTGGTCACTATGAGTAGTGCCGATATTTAAGGTGCCATTTAGTCCATTGCTACTTAAATCACTGTCAAGAAAAAAAAAATGTTTAAAATCATTAATTTTCAGCAAGTAGAATAACCATTAAAACTGACAAAATCTCAACTCACACGTTTTGTAATTGTGGGATGCTGAAAAGGTCAGCAGGCAACTCTCCTACAAGGCTTGTATTATACATTTTTCTGTCACACAACAAAAAAGGTAAATAATCAGTCATTAAAGTTTTAAAAAAATAAAATAAAATCAAGATGGTGAGAAGGATTTACAGTGTGGTTAAAGATTGTAAAGTTGAAAACCAAGAAGGAACGGTTGATTGGTCAAACGTGTTGTTGCTCATATCCCTGTAACGACATTTGAAAAATAAAATTTAAATGATTGTTGTCTTTAATCAAGAGTATGGGGTAATACATTTTTTTAAATATTAATACTTACAAGTAATTGAGAAGATTCAAACCAGTTAAATCGGGAACAGGGCCGGTTAGTCGATTGTTTGAAAGGAACCTATAAACCAACGTTATCAGAACATAAACATAAAATAGACAAAATACATTCGAGAAAATAATTTTTTTTGAACTTTTTTTATTTCTAATACTTACATTTCAAAAACACGAGTAAGTTCGTTGATGTTTGAAGGGACATCCCCGCTCAATAAGTTCCTATCAAGACGCCTGATATCACATGAAAGCGTCATTAAATTCAATAACTACACTTTAGATTTACAAAAAAAAATAATAATAATAATAAATAAATAAATCTAGAAATGTGGTTGTCAACGGTGTACTTACACGACTTCTAGTGAACTCACAAGCCCAAGTGTTGGTGGAATGGTCCCGTTTAATTGGTTGTTTTCGAGTAGACTGTTCGGAGGAAAAAAAGTCAAAATTTAAGTTGACATGTTGCGATCATTCTTTGTTTAGAAAAGATTATTTGTAATACTGAAGCATTACATACAGATGAATTAGAGTCATGTTTGAGTGACAGAGTTGTTGCGGGATAACACCCGCGAGCTTGTTCCCTCCAAAATGGCTGAAAATTCAAACATAAGTTAGAACTTCATTTACTTAAAAGCATGTTTAGAAAAGCTTATTTAAAATGCCTGTAAGTTTATTAGTTTATATAAACTTAATTAAGCGTATATAAACTTATAAGCACCTTAAATAACTTTTAGCAAACATGCCCTTAGTGAATTGATATAAAAAGATAGATGAACAAATAATAGACATACAAATGTTTTGCATTAATCAGCAAATCAAGACCAGGAGTCGTCCCGCGAGAAACTGGTATAGGTCCAGAGAGCTTGTTATCAGCTAGATCCAACCAGTAAAGATCTTTAAGCCTACCAATAGAAGCTGGAATGCTTCCGCTGAAATCATTTGAATTTAGGGACCTACAAAATCAAGATTGTTGAATTATTGGAATTAACCACTACAAATGTAAGCATCAATATAAAATTTTATTTAATTTCATAAAATGTCTATTGGTGACAATATGGATGGATCTGGAAGGTTCAGGTCGACCCTAAACACTCTTTATCAAATGCCCTAAAAAATTTTCAATTAATAATTATTGGAAGACTAGCATGTTGCTTGTGCAAAGTAACGGGTAACGTTACATATATGGTTGGATAATAATTTTCATGTTTTTAAACATTTTTTATAAACTACTTTTTATTTTCCCCATTTTGACACTTTAGATTCACCTATTTTCATATTCCGCGTCAGTAGCTCAAAACGAAACTTGCAGGCTGCAGACTTTTTCATAATTAGATCCTGATGCTAGGCAGGATTTTTTTGAACCAAGTACTTATTTGTTCAAGAGAAACTAATCCAATTCGGAGTTGTTGGTGTGTATATAGGCACAAATGTCGAGGAACGGGTCCTTTTGTTTCTTGAAGCCCAAGACCGCGTGAAGGGTTGCACTGAAATGGACATAACTTTTACCTCTAATCTCCGTTTCCGGCATTTGCCGAGTCAAAAGTTAGATAGTGATGAGGACTACACACTGGTCACGGAAATTTCTGTCCAAAAATGTTGTTTTTGGGGAGTTATTTGCATTTTTAGTTTTTTATTTTATGTTTGGACTTTCTTTTAGGCCCAGTTTTGCCCCGTTTAAGTTTTTAGGCCTATTTGAAAATCTAGGGCTTTTTAGTGTTTGTTTAAAACTCTAGAAGAGTTAGTTGATAATTTTATCAAAATTGAATTTTCTCCAAACTTCGTGTTCTTGTGTGGAACAGGTTTTGAAAACCAAATCTATGGTATTCCTTAAATAAACGTGGTTTTTGATTAGATTGTCACGTGTATTATAAGAAGAGTAATGGTATTGATTCCTAACATTTGGTCCTGGTCTTAATTCTATTCATTAGATGAAAACACAAATCAAAATCAATGGATAATATTAAGAGAGAGATTAGTGGATAACACATGTCATCCTATCAAGTGGGTATGACTATGACTAGGACGAAATGGTACGACTAAATATCATTTCTCTTATAAGAAATTAAGAATCAACCAAAACCAATCAGTGTTATCGATTTTTCGTGTACATCAGATCCTTTAAAGTGCGATAACACATGACATTTTGTTTTTTGTGAATAACAAATCCTAATCTAATACTTCCTCCGTATCAAAATAAGTGACACAAATGAGCTTACACGTTTTTTGAGGTAAAAGATTAAAGTAAGGTTAAAATATATTAAAGTACATAGTTAGTGGAGAATGGGTCCCATTTTTCTTTAATAAAGTGATATTAATGAGTTTTAAAAGTAAAAGTAAGGGTATAAGGGTAATTTCACTTTATTAAAGTGGATAGTTAGTGGGTATGGGTCCCACTATTTTTACCGAATAAGGAAAGTTCTTAAAGTGTGTCACTTATTTTGATACACCTCAAAATGGAAAGTGTGTCACTTATTTTGATACGGAGGAAGTATTAAATACCACATATGTCTATTATGAGAGTTGAACCCTTGACCACAAGACCCGAATAGGGTTATATAGATTCTCATTCTGAGAAGGGGTCGTTCATGGAACACAAAAAGGCCATTTGGTTATCACATATGACATCAATCTGAGTGTTGGGAGAAGAACATATGTACTCACATATAGATGAGCTTTTCAAGATTTCCAAGGGTGTCGGGGAGTGGACCGCTGAACCCGCAATTAACAAGAATTCTGAAAAATAAGACAAATTACATCATTCTAACATCCAAAACCCATGTAAATTACAAAAACTACTCACAAGTTTGTTAATTTCTTCAAATTCCCAATTGCTGGAGTAAGAGACCCGGTCAAACCTGTATTGTAAGATAGATCTCTACACACATAAAATGTAAATAACAAATAGAGCATAAAGATCTGAATAAGGGTATGTTTGGGAAAACTTATATATTGGGCTTATTAGCTTATAAGCTTTATATAAGCCTAATTAACTAATTAAGCCTTTTAAATGTGACTTATATAATCTTATAAGCTAATAAGCCCTCAAATAAGCTTTCCCAAACATGCCCTTAGTACTGCTAGGGAATCTGCAATTTGGTTAACTAAAAAACTGAACAACTTACAATATCTCCAATTCAGTTAACTGCCCGATATCTCCGGTCAGCGAACCTTTCAAATTCATGCTCGCCAAAGTTCTGAAAATTCAAATAAAAACGACAAACATCAATTAAAACAAAACTTGTACCTGATTTGTAACGGATTTATAACTGATTTTGTGAAAATGAATATTAATGGAGGAATTGAAGGACTAACATGGAGGTAATACGCGAGTTTGTGCACCTAATTCCATCCCAACCACTACATGGATCAGAGCTATCTTCCCAATTCGGTGGCGTATTCTCCCAAGAAT
The DNA here is from genome assembly GCA_963853835.1 of Calendula officinalis. Lineage (NCBI taxonomy): Eukaryota > Viridiplantae > Streptophyta > Magnoliopsida > Asterales > Asteraceae > Calendula > Calendula officinalis. Next base: position 10,140,111 of record OY970835.1, on the reverse strand, counting down.
CCTTCAGAGCTCGCATATATGTATCTGAATAAATCAAATTCAAAATTGTGAAAAAAACAAATATAATAAAAAAATTCCACGGAATGCTTACAATCATTGTTCTGAGCTGTTGCTAACAAAAATTGTATGAATCCTATCAGAATTAATTCCAGTAATTTTGCAGCCATTTGGGATTGCTAAACATGAAATGGGAGAGAAATTGTGAAAATAGAAATAGAAACACCAACTAATTAAGCAGAAATATCTACTAGAATTGAATGTTTCTTGATGACAGCAGGATCCTGTCATTGACTTTACAATTTGGTCAAATGGCATGTAGTTTTATTCGTAGATTAATTAATTAATTAATTAATTGAAAATGGTTGATCATGGACAGGTAGGTTTTACCATTTACTTATTCCTTCTTTGAAATATGCATGTTGCTGATTTATTTCATGATAAAGATAAAACAACAAAACTTACCAAATAGGGGTGATTTAACACCACAACTTTTAATACATCTATTATAATCATTGCTTAGTATAGTTGTAACAATAAAACTTGTATAGTATAGTGTATGATATAAAAGTTGTGACGTATAAATGAAATCTCTTACCAAATGCATATGTACTTGTTATGCTTATTTTAATGGAAAATGATAAGGACAACACCTAGGGATGATGTTAAAATGTTATAACATGTATTAGAAAACAAGTACATCAATCCATAACCACCTACCTCTCAGTATTTTAGGTTTCACCCTTAGGAAAATACAAATTTTAATACATGTAATAATTTTATAAGTATTGTTGTTAACAAAAATTTGTTTTAATTATGAAATTTAACTATTTATCTTTATATGATTATAGAGAAACGTTCAAGGATGTATATGATTTTTATAAAGTCCTCCATTGGATCAATCAACCCTCAAATCACCACCACCACCAGAATCGCATGTGATTCAACACATCAACACCACCACCCCATGTGTATTAAATCACATGTGATTGTACACCGCCGACCACCACCACCACCAACCCATGTGTATTAAATCATATGTGATTCAACATAGCCGACCGCCACCACAACCACCAACCTTTGACGGTCATTGTCTCCACCACCGGCAATCCCTTGCCACCGTCGGCTGCTTGCAATCACATGTGATTGCGTATCCAATCACATGTGATTGCGCCGCTCGGTGGCGGCTGGCGGTCGTGGATGGTGGCGACCGGCGGCGGCCGGAGGTGGTCGCCGATGGTGGTGGTTGTATATTGAATCACATGTGTTTTGATGATGGTGGTGTTTGTATATTGAATCACATGTGATTTGATGATGGTGGTGGTTAAAGGAGCTTTTGATCCAATAGCTAAGATTTGTTACTTGATACTTTAAAAAAATTAAGGACGTCCTTGAACATAACTCTATGATTATTATATAACTAAAACTTAGTCGACCAAATATCAAAATTATTAACTTTAACTTTTAAACATTATAAAATAGTATTCCCTCCGTCTCATAAAAAATTCACATTTCACCTTAAATTTTTGTCCTATAAAAAATTTCTTAATTTTCGAATTGACGGGGTCCACTTTAAAGAATAATATTATTAGCAAGGACCTCACCGTTAACTATCTCCTAAAACTATTTTTTTATCATAACTAACTTTATATTTTACTCAAAACTATTATTAATAACACCATATTGGAAAGATTGAGAGCCTCGTTTTTTTTTGGGTGGAATCGAAGATTGTAAGAAATCCATTGGGTTAAGTGGGATACGGTTTTGGCTTCTTTGGAGAATGGTGGTCTTGGTATTGGTAGTTTACATGCTTTTAATATGGCCCTCCTTTTGAAGTGGATTTGGCGGTTCGTTAATAATAAGGATGTGTTGTGGGCGAGAATTATTTCGAATTTATATGGGTTTGATGGTGGTTTAGGCCGACTGATTCCCAAAGGAAGTAGTAGCGCTCAACCTTGGGCCCAAATCCTAAAATTGATTGCCAAACATAAAAATAAAGGTATCAACATTCTTGATAGTTTAAAGAAACGGGTCGGTAATGGTAGGGATACGTTGTTCTGGAATGAACCGTGGGTGTCGAACGATACATTAGCTATATTGTATCCTCGGTTATACCGGCTTGAGTTGAATCAAGGTTCTGTGGTGGCTTACCGATTGGTTGGTAATACAGTAAGGTGGTCTTGGTCAAGGGAGATGACGGGTGGCCGGTTGGAAGCCCTATCCTCACAGCTCACTTCAGAAGTGTGTGTGTGTGGGGGGGGGGGGTCGTCCTTACAGATGGGCCGGATATTTGGACTTGGAAGATTGGTTCGAAGGAGGTCTTTGAAGTTGGGTTGACACGTCGGTGGCTGGATAGTTTGTTCCTCCCCTCTGCGATTGCACCTACTCGTTGGAATCGGTTGGTTCCCCGTAAGGTAAATATTCTTTTTTGGAAGATCGACTTAAATCGTATCCCGTCTAAGTTAAATTTGGTCACGCGGGGAGTAGTTCTCGAGGACATCAAATGCGATACATGTGGTTATAATGTTGAGAACGCGGATCGTATTTTCTGGAGATGTGAAGTAGCGAAAACTGTTTGGTTGGCGATTAGTAAATGGTTGCAAGTTCTTGATATAAATGTGGCGAGTTTGGAAGATTTGATGTATACGTTGGATGCTAATTGTTCAAACAATCGTGTAAAGCTCATAGTGGAAGCGGTTTGTTTAACAACCATTTGGATTCTTTGGAGGTATAGGAATGCAGTGACCTTTAAAAATGGTGATGCTCGGAAGAGTCTTTTGGTGGATGTAATTAAAGAATCTTCTTTTTTCTGGATTAGTAATCGAAAAAAATCGTTTTGTCTTAGTTGGGTAGAGTGGTTAATTTTGCCTTGTAATGTTTGAATTGTTGTTTTTTTAGCTTTTTGCTAGTTTTTGTTTAATGAAAGATGTTTCCAAAAAAAAAAAATAACACCACTATTAATTATTTTTAAAAACTTGTGTGTAAAAGAAATTAGAAAATTTTGTGGGATAGAAAGAGTTTATATTTAATCGAGTCGCAACAGATAATTACAACCGACTTTGTTTACAATATTACCATAACTATATGGTTCATTTTTGTATTTTTTTTTTATATTAATGGTTTACAGAGTTTGCTCACGAAAAACAAAATAGGACAAAGTTTGATTACCATTTTATATTTAACCATAGATAAATAAATAAGCTATCTTACAAAATGAAAGAAAGAAACAATCATATAACAAAGTTATAATTATCTCAACCGCATGGTCGGTGGTTTTGGTCGTGAGTTACTCAGGGCCCACAAAACATAAAAGTTTACTTGAATCGATGTAATTCGAACCATATTGAAAAGGTGTTGAAATTAGGTGTCCAACACATTAAATAAATCGATATTATGGTTCGGGTATTTTATAGTCCTATTCGGGTTGCCCTCGAGAAGTCAATGAACACGAGAATTAACGAAGTATTTAATTAATAGTTTAATTAAATGACTATCGGGCTAAACGGGATAGTGTAGTTAATGGGTAATTAACTAGCTATTGAGATCGGGCTTGGCATTGGATCGGATCGGGCTTAAATGGTGACAGACTTGAACTAATTAGAGTTTGACTCTAATTAGATTTGGTACACTATATATAGAGGGTTAAGGGTATTAACCTAATCACTTGAAGCTTGCTCCCTTGTACCGCCGGCCGAACACCACCACCGCTGTCCGACTGCCGCCGCCTGCCCCGCCGTCCGACCGACGCTGCTCCGCCACCGCCGTCGCCGGAAAACCGAAAAGGTTTTCGGTTCACGTTTTCTCAAGGTGATTTATACTACCTGGTGGTATATCGTCCTATTCGTGACCAACCTTGGGTGTGAATCGATAGAGAGATTCTTTCTTGGATCCTAGCATTGTGGTGTTAATCTGGCTCATACTAGATCACAGGGTTTGTCATCTTCACCAAACCACAACAATGTAAGTGTTTGAATTTATATTTAATTTGGTCAATTAAATATTCTACTTGCATTAGAATTGTAAACCTAACGGTCAAAATAGTTTTTCTAAATCGGGTCAATGTTCTGTCAAGTTATTTGTTTTTCCGCGACAAATAAAGTGTGGCTAGATGTAGGGGTGCCTAACGGGTCAACCCGACCCGGCTCTTATCGGGTCGGGTCCGTCGGGTTTGAGGTTTAAAAAATCCTAACCAGAAACCCGACCCGATAGGGATTCGGGTTTGTCGGGTTCAGGTTGGTCGGGTTTCGGGTTTGTCGGGTTGACCCGATCGGGTTGGTCGGGCTACACTTAAGTTAGGAATTTTTGCTAAAAATTAAAGAAATTATTTAATATATTAAATTTTATGAGTTTTTATTTAACACTTGTATTTATTAATTGATTTTTATTGAATACTTTATCATATAATTTGCTAATTAATTGATTTAATAGTAAAAGTTTCTTAAGTTTTATAGGAAATATAATACTTAAACTTTAATCGGGTCTAATCGGGTCCCAACAAAGTTAAGAAATTCTAACCCGAAACCCGACTCGATAATGAATCGGGTTGGTCGGGTCGGGTTTAAAAAACCCGATAATAACATGGAACCCGAATAGACCCGACCCGATTAGCATAATCGGGTTCGGGTTTAATTCGGGTCGGGTCAACCCTTTGGGCACCCCTAGCTAGATGCATAGAAAACCCAATAGTGGTACTAGAGCACCATTGGTTTACAAGTCTAATTGTGCTAGATGATAATTCGAAATCCATTAAAAATGGTATTATAAATTATTTTTCAGAAATTAAAATTGTTTTTAATTATTTCCGAAAATTCAGAAATTAATTTTAATAATTAAAATTCATTTTTTTATTAAATAAATTAATTAGGATAATTTCAAATTGTTGGAATTATCACAAAATGTAAATAAAATATTTTTTAAATTAACTAGATAATTACTTAAAGATTTGAATAGTATTTATATATATATTTATATATTTCAGAATATATATTTATATTATCTAATTTTAAATAAAGAACATAATCTAATTTTAAATATATGTATATTTGAATATACATTTATCTAAAATAGAAGATTTGACAATATCTAGAATTTATTTAAAATAGTTTTAAATACGGAATGTATTTAAAAGTTTAAATAAGGGATATATATATATATCCGAAAATTTTAAAGGGTTTTTAAGAGGAATTATTTTAAAATTAAAAGATATTTAAAAATTGATATGTGTATATATCCGAAAATTATTTCGGTATATATATATATATATATATATATATATATATATATATATATATATATATATATATAGAAGTGGGATCTGTTGAGTACTCTAAAAACGGTGAGTACTCGCGAGGACACCTCAAAAAATTATCAAAAAATTCCGAAAAAATATATATAACTCCCCATGATTATCGCACATTTGACAAAAAAAAATTTGAAAAAATAATTATGATCCACTTTTTTTTTGTGGATCATAATAATGATCCATATTTTTTTGTGGATCATTATTATGATCCTTTTTTTTGGATCATTTTTAAATTTTTTAATTTCTTTTTTGGATCTTATAGGCTGCGATTTTTAAGCTTAAAAAAGAATTTTTTTTGAAAAAAGTTTGTTTTGGATCATTTTTATGATTTTTTTTTGGAGTCCTCGCAGTCCTCACCGGATCCCATTTCTATATATATATATATATATATATATATATATATATATATATATATATATATATATATATATATATATATATATATATATATATATAATATATAGGGTCCGATTCAGCGTAGAACCGTTTAAAGGTGCAGAACCATCCTAACATCCAATGTTTTCTATGTTATACATTAATTTGCATTTTCATACACGCTATAACACATTTATACATTCAATGTTTTCAATTTTGTATACACATAGTATATAAATATATTTATATATTATTTTTATAAAAAATTAGAAACATTGGATGTTATGATGGCTACAACGTGTATGAAAATTTATAGCTTATGTATAACATAGTAAACATTGGATGTTAGGATGGTTCTGCGGTTCTGCAGCTTTAAATGGTTCTGCGTTGAATATATATATATATATATATATATATATATATATATATATATATATATATATATATATATATATATATATATATATATATATATATATACCTCTATATATGAGGCCTAATTTTGATTTGAATTTGCCAACTTGTCATTTTAACACACTTTCATTGGTTAACATTGATGACATGTAATGTCAAACAAATGCCACTTGTCACCTCATTCAATACACCTGCGAGATTTGAAAAAATGTTACTCGGTAATCAGTTGACGCAATACATTCCGATTTTTAATTGACTTTACCTATTAAATTCGATAGCCCACATTAAATTCGGTATCCCCATTTATTTGATTTGATTTCATAACATATACGTATCCCCCATTAAATTTGAAAATTTCCCTTAATTCTCATTAAACAAGTCTCCAATCATAACAAACTGTCTCCCTAATTTCTCTTTAGCCGAAATTTCAAATGAAGTCCTCAAGCAAAAAAAGCCAATACATACCTGTGAGATTTGAAAAAATAAAACACGCCAATAAGGTAAGTGGCAACAACTCCGGAATTTAACAAATAAATATAGTAATCTTCAATAATTTTCAATCATTTTATAGTATTCACAGTATTTATGCAAGATTTTAATTTACCATAAATGCATTTCAACGAATTTTATGGTATTTACAAATAGGGTTTTGTTAATGACAGCCCTAAGGGCTGTCATTAAATATTTAAGGGGTAGTTGGATACAAAAATTGTTTGTACTTTTGTTAGTGGGGGATGATTCCTAAAATGTAGGGGACAATTATTGATTATTGTACAAATTTTGATGCATGTTTTAGCCTGTTAGACCAAAACACAGATCAACTTGATACTGATGCTGCAGTTAGTACTGACAATACTTAGTACTGATGGGGCAGAACATATTACTACTGATGAAGTTGATACTGGTGTATACTATAACTTAGTTACTACTGATCATGCAAAGACTGAAGACATTACTGATCTTAGTAGTTACTACTGACGATGGTTTCTGGACTTACTACTGATCACCAAGTTTACTACTGATGTTACATATTTACTACTGGTGATGAGTTTTACTACTGATACGCGTTTTTGAAGAATATCAAGTCCGAGATCTTCGTAGAGATAGTTATAGAATGTAAATCAATGTATATTTTTATTATTCGATGTAAATCAAATCCTAGAATAACTAGGGTAAATAGTTTAGCTTCAAGGACTATTATAAATAGTTCCTTACGAATTGTAAACGTACGTGTGTATTGTTAACTCGATAATATACATTGAAGCTTTTTGTGAAACTGTGTTCTTAATACTTTCGCATATTATTTACAGTTCATTGTTCTTAATTACATTGATATAGTGTTGATCCGCTGCAACTTCTATATTCAATTAGATCTAAAGGTGTTTATTAACTTCTCTATAGTTAATCGATCCTGACAAGTGGTATCAGAGCATATTGGTTCTAGATCTACTATTTGTTAAGAACAACAAAAAGTTTTAATCTTTAAAACACACATTATTAATCATGACTGATAATAATGAAAGCACTCAGGCCAACAAAATTCCTATACTCACTCCCAACAACTTTGGGATGTGGAAGAATCGTATTAAGCAATACATGCTTATTACAGATTACTCTATGTGGGAAGTTGTCCTTGAAGGAAACAAAACTGGTCCTGGTCAAGCAAGCAGCTCTACAACTGAAGCAGACAAGCTTAAGTGTGAAAAGGAAAAGAAGGACAAGGGCATCGAACTCAAAATTCTAAGCACTCTATTACTGGCCATTCCTAACGATTATCAACATCTCTTTGTTGAATATGATGATGCAAAAATACTATGGGAAGCACTGGAGAAGAGATTCGTTGGGACCAAGAGCACCAAGAGGAACATGAAGTCTGTTCTCAAACAAGACTTTGAAAACTTCAAAGGAAAACCCAATGAAACACTCACTCAAGTGTTTGACAGATTCAACAAGCTAATTGGTGAACTTAACCAGGTTGGGGTTAAGATGGATCAAGAAGATGTCAACATGAAGTTCCTAAGATCTCTTAGTGAAGAATGGGCTATGTATACAGTGGTATATAGACAAAGAGATGCTCTAGAAGAAAAAGAGTTGGATGAACTCTACAATGATCTCAGAGTGTTTGAAACTGAGGTAAAACAAAAGAACCCTTCTATTTCTTCTAATAATGCTGCATTTGTCTCTAGTACACGTCAAGGTCAGGAAACCTTCACAGGAAAGGCTGCAGATTCTGAGGATGCTGCAAGAGAATCCTTCTTCACTAGTCATGTGCATACTGCATTGATTAGTGATGACTTGGAACAATTGAACCCAGATGATCTTGAGGAGATGGATCTTAAATGGCAGATGGCTATGTTGAGCCTAAGGACCAAAAGATTCTTAAAGAGGACAGGTAGGACAAGCCTCAACTTCAACAAAGGTGACAAAGCAGGATTTGACAAAGCTAAAGTCAAATGTTACAACTGTAACAACCTTGGTCACTTTGCAAAAGAATGTCCTCAGCCAGATAAAAGATCAAAATCAACTGCTCTTGTTTCACAACAAGGACAAGGATATGACTGGAGCTTCCAAGCAGAAGAGCATGCTCAAAATCAAGCTCTCATGGCCTTTACTGATAACAAAACTGAGGTAAAACCTAAACCTTGTACTTCTGAATGTGCTAAAATTGTTAAAAACTTAGAAAACGAAAAAAATAAATTAAATGAAGATTTAGCAAAAGCAGTCAGAAGAAATCATGAGTTTGATAGTGTGATTGCTGATCAAGAACATCAAATAAAGGTGTACAAGATGATTGATCAACGGATCAAGGAAGAATTGCTTCAGGCTGTGGATGAGAAAGAGTTTTATGAAACAAAAAATAAAGAACTAACAAGTAAATTAGAAGAATGTCAACTTGAAATTGAACAAAATAAATTAACAATTAAAAAGTTTGAAAGAAGCACTAAAATTGTAGATGAATTAACTAATAATCAAACTACAGAAAAGGTTGTTCATGGGGTAGGATATCATGCTGTACCACCTCCACATAAATTCATTCCACCACTTAAAAACAGTTCAGAAAGAATTATTAATGAATTAAAAACTGAGAATCAAACTGAATCACATAATGAAACATCTGAATCAAATGATTCTTCTGATGATGATCAATCAATTGAATTTACAATTTCTCAAACTAAATCACCAAAATCAATTGATACAAGTTTTCACACAGCTCAAAGTCCAAATGATTCTCCTAAATATAATGCAGAAAATATACCCAAAATTCTAAAAAGGGGAAACCAAAGAAATAGGAACCAACTCTTAGAACAAAGAAAAATCATAAAGGCTCAAGATAATAAATTAAAATGTGTTATTTGCAACAAAGTAAACCATTTAGCAAAGGATTGTCACTACAATCCAATAAACTGCAAAGAGTTAAAAGAATTTAAAACTTTTAAAGAAAATGCTAAAAATCAAAAGTTAAAAAATACTACTGATCCCTCAGTAGTAAATAAAATAAAAACTCCAATTGCTGAAACTCCGAGATTTGGAAGAAGTGCACCAAGATTTGTGCAAAACAGAAGAGTTGGAAGCCCAAAGAACAACAATTACTTCAAGAACAATGGAAAATGCACTCAAAATAAACAATATTTTAAATTTTCCAACACCAGTAGAAATTTTAACAACTTTAATACTGGTGTTAATCATAACTATAATGCTGTTTGGTACAAATAAAAGAATACTACTGGTAAAAACCCTAATTTCAAAAACACTACTGCTCCCAAAACAACTTTCAAAAATACTACTGGTGTCAACCCTAAAAACACTACTGGTCATTCTAAACATGGTAAGTACCCAAATACTACTGATCCATCAGTAGTAAAATATTCAAAAGCAAAAAATCACGGGTATAAACCAAGATCAGTAGGAAATTCTCCCACCAGCAATACTTTCAAAAGGGCAGTAGTAAAACAAAACACCAGTACTAAACAAGTATGGGTACCAAAAGTGTTTAAAGTTAAAACTCCCAAAGCTTATTTCTCAAAGGATGAACCCAAGACATATAAAGCTTGGGTTCCCAAACTTAACTAATCCTTTACTCTTTGGTGCAGAGCATTCAGATCCCAGAAGAAGGAAGAACATGGCATATTGATAGTGGATGCTCAAGGCACATGACTGGAAATCTGCAAATTCTTAAAGATTTCAAGTCATTTGATGGAGGATTTGTGGCTTTTGGTGAGAATCCCCAAGGAGGTAAGATTACAGGTAAAGGTACTGTTACTAATGGCAAAATTACCTTTGATGATGTATTTTATGTAGCTGAACTAAAATACAATCTTGTCAGTGTGTCTCAAGTTTGTGATAAAATGAACAAAATTCTTTTCACAGACATTGAGTGCATCATTCTTTCTCCTGATTTTATTCTAGATGAAAAATATGTGGTTTTAAGAACTCCAAGGAGAAACAATGTGTATTGCCTAGATATAGGGGGAGAACTCATTTCTACAAATGAGGTCAACTGTTTTATATCCAAGGCAAACACCACTGAATCAGAACTATGGCATAGAAGGATGCGTCACACAAATTTTAAAAACATGAACAATTTAGTAAAAAGTAATCTGGTCATTGGACTACCTCAAAAACAATTCATGTGTGATCATCATTGTGTTGCATGCCTAAAAGGTAAACAACACAAGACTTCTCATAAGTCCAAATCTGTGAACTCTATTTGTGTTCCTTTACAGCTCTTACATATGGACCTTTTTGGACCTACAAATGTAATGAGTATTGGAAAGAAACAATATTGTCTTGTTATTACTGATGACTTTTCCAGATATACATGGGTTTTCTTTCTCAGGACAAAGGATGAAACCAGTGAACTCATAAAGAACTTAATTGTCAAACTGGAGAACACATCTGATCAAAAAGTTAAAGCCATAAGATGTGATAATGGCACAAAATTTAAAAATGCTAATTTAATTAACTTTTGTGATCTTAAAGGTATTGACAGGCAATACAGCTCACCTAGAACTCCTCAACAAAATGGTGTAGCTGAAAGAAGAAATAGAACCATCATAGAAGCAGCAAGATCAATGCTAGCAGACTCAAAATTACCAATCACTTTTTGGGCAGAAGCTGTTAATACTGCTTGTTATGTTCAAAACAGAGTATTAATAGTGAAGCCACATTTTAAAACACCATATGAACTTTTCAATAAAAGAAAACCCTCTATAAGTTTCTTAAAATCATTTGGTTGTCCCTGTACTATTCTTATTACAAGAGAACAAATTGGTAAGTTTGACTGCAAAGCTGATGATGGAATCTTTGTGGGATACTCTACTCAAAGCAAATCATACAGAGTATTCAACAAAAGACTAAGGATAATTGAAGAAAGTATCAATGTATCCTTTAATGAAAATGTACCTAATGAACAAGGAAATGGTCCAGATTGGCTATTTGACATAGACAATCTAACCAAATCCTTTAATTCTAACATGAATTTCAATGCAGGTAATTCAAATTGTCACAATCAAAAGGAAGAGACATCATCAGTCAATACTGATCAAGAGGAAATGAGATACATTGTAGTTAATACTGCTCCAGTAGTTAATACTGATGTCAGTAATAACTCAAATTCGGGAACCAGTAGTAACTCTGAGAATGAGGACAGTAGTAATTCAAATACTACTGGTACCAGTAATAGTACTCAAAACACTACTGGTCCCAATAATAACCTAGATTCTCAAGATACTACTGATACCAGTAACAACATCAATACTACTGATCTCAATGAAGATGATAACAGTAGTAACTCTGATCAAGATGATTATGAACCAAATATCAATGACAATGAAGGATCTCTAGAAGATCAACTACCCGAGACAAATGAGTCCAACCTTGAAAATCAACTAGTGGTTGATAAAGCTACAACTACAAGGACTCAAAAGAACCATCCATTAGACCTTGTTCTAAGTGATGTTAACTCACCACTACAAACAAGAAGCAAATTAAACAAAAGCTTAACTGCAAATATGTGTAATATAAGTCTAATTGCTAATGAATGTATGTATGAATGCTTTCTGTCTCAGGATGAACCAAAGAAGATCCAACAAGCAATGAAGGACTCAAACTGGATTGAGGCAATGCAAGAAGAACTCCTTCAATTCAAGTTACAAGCTGTTTGGACACTTGTACCTCTACCCAGAGGAAAAAGAGCCATTGGAACAAGATGGATCTTCAGAAACAAAAAAGATGAAAGAGGTATAGTGATCAAGAATAAAGCCAGACTTGTAGCCCAAGGATACACTCAAGAAGAAGGAATAGACTATGATGAAGTATATGCTCCTGTTGCTAGAATTGAAGCTATAAGAATATTTCTAGCATATGCTTCATTCAAAAAGTTCAAAGTCTATCAAATGGATGTGAAGAGTGCATTCCTATATGGGAAAATTGAAGAAGAGGTCTATGTTTGCCAACCTCCAGGCTTTGAAGATCCAAAACATGGTGATTATGTGTTCAAATTGGATAAAGCTCTATATGGCCTACATCAGGCACCAAGAGCATGGTATGACACATTATCATCATACCTATTGAAGAATAACTTTAAAAGAGGAGCCATTGATAAAACTTTGTTTACAAAGAAAGTCAAAGATGATATACTACTGGTACAAATCTATGTAGATGATATCATCTTTGGCTCAACCAATGATGTTTTATGCAAAGAATTTGAAGAACTGATGCAGATAAAATTCAAGATGAGCTCTATGGGTCCAATGAACTTCTTCCTTGGACTCCAAGTCAGTCAAAGAACTGATGGTATTTTGATAAATCAATCAAAATATGTCAAGGACATCTTGGAAAAGTTTGATCTGAAAGACAGTAAAAGTGCTAGTACTCCAATGGAAACACACAAACACCTACATCCTGATGTTGAGGGGGAGGATGTAGATGAACACTTATATAGATCAATGATAGGCTCTCTAATGTACTTAACTGCATCAAGACCTGACATTATGTATAGTGTTTGTGTATGTGCAAGGTATCAAGCAAGACCCAAAGAACTACACTTGCAGGCTGTTAAAAGAATATTTAGATACTTGAAAGGCAAACCATCACTAGGTCTGTGGTATCCACATGACTCACCCTTTGAACTCATAGCCTACACAGATAGTGACTATGGAGGTGAATGTCAAGATAGAAAGTCCACTACTGGTGGATGTCAATTCTTTGGATCAAGACTGGTGTCATGGCAATGTAAGAAGCAAACAAATGTATCAACATCAACTGCTGAAGCAGAGTATGTAGCTGCATCTGCTTGCTGTGCTCAAGTACTATGGATTCAAAACCAGCTTCTAGACTTTGGTATCTCTATCCTTAAAAATCCAATTTTTATTGATAAGCAAAGTGCTATTAGTATTGTGAACAATCCAGTAAAACACTCAAAAACTAAACACATTGAAATAAGATTTCACTTTATAAGAGATTGTAATGAAAAGAAATTATTCGAAGTAGTTAAAATTCATACTGATGATCAATTAGCAGATCTTTTTACAAAAGCATTTGATGTAGGAAGATTCAACTTCTTGGTCAGCAGTATTGGAATGATTTTGATAAATTAAAATCTCACTTAAAATCATGTGTAAAGTTATTGTTGTAAAATATTATTTTATTAAGTGTTTTACTACTGGTATATCTGTACTACTGGTGTGTAGGCATGTGCACAAAATACTACTGGTAGTTAAATACTACTGGTGTGTATTAGGTTTACACAAATACTACTGGTAAGTCAGTACTACTGGTGTTCACATATACTACCGGTCTTGTGTGTTAATGGTTACTACTGATGTCTATAGTTACTACTGATGTCAAAATCCTTAGTCACTACTGATGTTAGTAGATACTACTGACGTTTTACTACTGATATCTTATTTACTACTGGTCTTTCAGAAACACAATTACCAAACTAACCCCCATGAAAATAACCGTTATGTTATGATTCGAAGGACAATTCAGTAGTTTTGCAGGTTAAGTCGAAAGATATAAAAGGCGGCAGTCGATTAGTTTAGCATTATCTTCACTTCGATTTGCTAAAACCTCTCAATAAACCCTAGCTTTCGATCAAAAACTCATCTTCAGTCTCAAAATTCTTAAAATTTTCTCTCAAATCACTGCAAAATGGCAACTCTACAATCTCTCAATGTTCAAACCGATCTCAAATACTCAGAGTTCCACAACATGTGTGCCTTTCTATGCAATCCAGACGGAACAAAGGATTTCCGACCAATCGTAAACTTTTTGAAAAATTCTTACATAAGATTCGCATTAACGGTGAAACCGAAGGCATACCAACAGCACTTGGTGGATTTCTGGACCAATGCTGAAAGAACGGAGGGTGCAACTGTACCAATGATAAAATCATCTGTGGATGGAAAAACGATCACCATCACAGAACAATCTATTCGACAACATCTACAACTACACGATGATTCAGGTATGACTACTCTTCCTAAGGAATTCATTGCTGAAATTTTAAACAAAATGGGATATGAGGGAAGACTAAACATAGTAACTTTTCAAAAAGGTCTTCTCTCCCCACAATGGAAATTTCTTATCCATACTATTCAGCATTGTATTTCTCCGAAAAGAAGTACTTGGAATGAGTTTAACAAGGCAATAGCATCTGCTGTTGTCTGTCTATGCACAGACCAAGTATTTAATTTTTCTAACATGATTTTTGAAGGTATGTTGGGAAATCTTAACTCTTCAAAATTTTTAATGTATCCCAGATTTCTCCAACATATCATAAACATTGAATTACAAAACTTGTCAACTCCTAAAAATATTTTTATAATTCCTGAGTTGAACAAGAAAGTTTTCTCAAATATGAGAAAACAATTTAAATTTTCGGGCAAGGAAACCCCTCTGTTTCCTAATATGATCAAAGATCACACACCACTTGGAGAGGGTTCAATCAAAGATATAACCCAAATTGAACCTCAACCCACTCCATCACCCCCAAATACAACCCAAACACCACCCCATATAGCCACACAATCACCCACAAACATAGAAGTCCTGAATGTGTCCCAGGAACTTGAATTAAATCTGCAGAGTGCTACTCTTCACTCTGTGGAAGACCTACCAGACAAAACCCAAAACATTTCCACAATTTATAAAAGAAAGAAATTATCTTTAAAGGACACCAGGGGACAAATCGAGTCACACCCCAGGCTCAAAGAGTTGTCCTCCAAGGCGGAGAGAGGACATGAGGAGAGGGCTTTCACTACTGATGCCCCAAAGGTGGGTGCACAGGATAGTGAAAACATCACTAAGACCCAAACCTCGGCAACTTTAAGTGATGACTCTTTTGAGGAATTACTTAAAGGACCCCGGTGCCAAGAAACCACAAGGGGGGACATCTCTGCTTCTTCTAGGAAGAAGAGAATGTCTAAAAGACCCAATGAATCACCAAGCAGTGATGAGGGCAGATCTGTGGAATTGACGGAAAGGAAGGAAAACCTTAAAACCAATGTACCTGTTAGTGAGCCCGATGATCTTGCTAGATGGAGTGAGGGAAGTATTAAAATCCAACAATTGACGGCTAAAGTGGATTCTCTTGAATCCACTGTACAAAATTGCCTTACATATTTAACAAACCAAGGGAAAACAATGGCTGCCATGAAAAGGCATGTCAATACCATCAACAAGAGAATGAGGTTCTATGAGCAAAGGCTTCATCAACAAACCAAAATCATCAGAAAATTGAAGAAGAAACTTGATGATAGTGAGGCTCCACCAGTTGAGCTCACTAAGGGGGAGAAGGATAATATCCAATCAATGATTGATGAATCAATTGCAGCAGCAGCATCTTCTCTCCTAAACTTAAAGGAATCAAATGTTGATGAAGGCCCAGAAATGATGGTTACAGAAAATGAGCCAATTACTACTGCTACAATGGAAGAACAAGTTGAAAAGGAAATACCAGTAGTAAAACCTACTACTGATATCATAGCAGTAGTAAATGAAGAAAAGGCAGCAAACACTACTGATGCCCTATCAGTAGTAATCTCTGAAGACATACCAGCAGCAACTACCTTAGTTACTACTGATGACATTATTGAGCTGCCACCACTACTAGAACCTAAAGTGATACTTCCACCATCTCCAAAAAGAAAAACAACACAAATGGTGGTGAAAGATATTGATGATAATTTAAATTGGTTAGAAGTTGATGAATGCTCCCTGCCTCCACATCCTAAAATACTTCCCATATCACAGATACACTACTATGGTCCCAAATTTGCTATTGAATCTGAACCAAATATGAAGAAAGACAACTACATAGGAAAGGGAAAGGAAATTGCTGATGAAGACCAACCTAACAGAGCACAAGGTCATGAAATGGTCAACAAAATCAACTATGCCAAATCAGCCAAACAGGATAGGTGGAAGGTTAAGAGAGCAAAATATTTAAAAAAGGTTGAAGTCTCTCTAGCACATGAAAACAAAAGATTAGCAGAAAGGGCAAGAATATTGAGACAACCATTCACAGAAATCAAGTTGGCAGATATAGCAGATATATCAAAACTACCACAATTTAAACAAAAGGTCAAGACCAAACAAGTTGCTGAAACAAGAAAAGAACTACAAAGAAAAGAACTAGAAAGATTTAGGCAACTTGAATATGAAACACTAGAACTTCTTGAAGCACAAGTACAAGAATGCAAAGAGCAGAAGGCTGATATGCCAGAACAATTTGCAGAGAAAAAGAAAGAAATGATCACATTCTTGAAATCAAGAGGTCACAACACAAAGGCCTTTGGAAGAATGAAGTTGATCAATTTAATTGAAAAGTACTGTGTAGAGAAGAAGAAGGATCTTACTGAACAAGACATTAATGAGAAGTACACCACTAAACTTGAACAGATAGACTCCAAAGAAATGAAAGAAAGAAAAATAATAACTGGAGAATCATCTGGTGTATTCTCTCAAACTTCAAAGAAAAGGAAGACAGATACCTCTGAACTTGAACAACCAAAGAAGAGATTACAAATGGTTCAGGTTTATGATCTTCCTATTGCTCCCCTACAAAATAATCCAATCATCAACTGGAGATGTATAGATGATATGATTGAGATTATTAGAGAAGATAAGGTCATACAAAGATTCAGAGCTTGGAAACCATTGGTCATGTATCTAACCAGAAGTGACATTATCAAGATGTTGATCCTTGGTAAACCAAGAATGACTAAAAAGAACTGGAAGAATTCAGCTGCAGGTTATCTTACTGAAATGATTGATGCTGCTTTCTATCCAGAAAATTATTCAGAGAAGTTTACAAATCCAGAGAATGTTCAAGCCTGGAATGTACTACCAACTGTCAATATGTACTTCTTTGAATATACAAGTAAAAAATGTGACTTATTCCTTTATGAGAAAGAGTATCCTCATTCTGAGAAAACTCTTTATCAACTTTGGTGCATGAACTTTATTAAACCACATGATGCTGTGATGCTCCAAAACAAATTGAATGAATTTGTTAAAAGAATCAGCAAATATATTATTGCACAAAGGAATAAAAGGAACCAACAGACTTTAGAAGGAGATCAGAAAAGAGCAAAACTGTTGAAAGAAAAGGAAAAGAAGAAGTAAATAGAAACTTAGTTGATTGAAAGATAATCAATAAGTTTAGGGGGAGATTGTTAGACCAAAACACAGATCAACTTGATACTGATGCTGCAGTTAGTACTGACAATACTTAGTACTGATGGGGCAGAACATATTACTACTGATGAAGTTGATACTGGTGTATACTATAACTTAGTTACTACTGATCATGCAAAGACTGAAGACATTACTGATCTTAGTAGTTACTACTGACGATGGTTTCTGGACTTACTACTGATCACCAAGTTTACTACTGATGTTACATATTTACTACTGGTGATGAGTTTTACTACTGATACGCGTTTTTGAAGAATATCAAGTCCGAGATCTTCGTAGAGATAGTTATAGAATGTAAATCAATGTATATTTTTATTATTCGATGTAAATCAAATCCTAGAATAACTAGGGTAAATAGTTTAGCTTCAAGGACTATTATAAATAGTTCCTTACGAATTGTAAACGTACGTGTGTATTGTTAACTCGATAATATACATTGAAGCTTTTTGTGAAACTGTGTTCTTAATACTTTCGCATATTATTTACAGTTCATTGTTCTTAATTACATTGATATAGTGTTGATCCGCTGCAACTTCTATATTCAATTAGATCTAAAGGTGTTTATTAACTTCTCTATAGTTAATCGATCCTGACATAGCCTCTTATTGACAGCCCTTTAGGGCTGTCATTATCATTTTCCTTACAAATAATAACTCAATATCCTCTTTACGGAATTTATTGTAACCAACTTACATCAGATAGAGATTGGGATGTACATGCGGATTCTTAGAGAAGCTTTTTAATTAAGGCATTTAAACAACAATTCAATCTCAGTGCGTATGCCTACATTCTGCACTCTTCTCCAGCATAACAAATATGCAGATATTGACATAAGCATATATGTTTTCTAATCTTCAGTTTCTTTTAAAAGAATTATATTGATAGGATTTGAAAAGTTTTGAAGTTTTTCAACTCATAGTTGAGACTTATGATGAGCGTTATTGTTAATATTTTTAGGTGTTAATTATTTGGATATTATGTGATTGGAAACAACTAAATTAAGCGGAGGTTGAAATATGTAAGCCAACTTATTGTTTGGGGTAAGAATCAGAGCTCAATTTGTTCGTTGTTAATTTTGCTCCATTAGAAATGGAATTTGAAGCCCAAAACATGAATTTTATAATGTGATACTGACGAATTTAAGGAATATTATATATATAATTATTGTTTGCTTCATTGTAAGGAGTTTTGATTAAATTCGTGCTATCTTTCCCTTTCTTGATGCATATTTTTACTTGAGACACCATAAAAATAACATCAGTTGGTTGCATATTTCTACTTGAGACACGAAATTTGTGCAATCTTATCCTTTCTTGACGCATATTGTTTCTCATCATTTCAATTATTGAAGTTTCACATTTTATTCATACTTTAAATACAAATGTTGTTTACAAATAAGTTTTATTTCATCTCCAAAATTCCTATACCATTATTGGTATCAAAAATTGTTTTCCATTATTACAATTATAGATTGCTATGTTATTTAAATAGTATTAATATTTCGTTATTTTCCTATATCTCTCTCGAAGCATGCCCGCCCAGTCTGGCGGGCTTTGAAACTAGTATATATATATATATATATATATATATATATATATATATATATATATATATATATATATAGTGAAGAACTAGTTTCAGAACCCATTTTAGGCTACAGAACCCGCATAACTCAATCTAAACCATTGAATTTCAAAATGAAATGATCATGGAAGATACATGAAGTGATTTAGTGAGGGACCCCCAAATATTGGTCTGCATGTATGTTATTCATGCACGAAAACATATATGTTTTTGTGCATGTATGTTTTTATGTATGTATACATAAGTGTTATTTTTGCATTATTTGAACATATATGTTTTTTAGTATTTTTGATGTTTTTCTTAAAGTATATGTTTGATCTGGGTTAAATGTTACTGTTTTGCATTTTTTTTTACTAAATTCTAATATTCTTAGATAGGTTCTGCTTGCTTCCAAGCAAAAAATGGGTTCTGAAAATAGCTCGCCCCTATATATATATCTTCTCCTATATATGCAGCTACGTATGACTGACTTTTGACAACTAATCAATTTGGAGCTACCTCATTGGTCGAAAATGCCACGTATAATCCGCCCATTGGCCGCTCACTCAGCCTATTCCGAAGACTAAATTTCCTGCAGTTAAATATACGCGATTTTTACGGCTCAACAGATCTTCCTAAATCACCGAATGGACTTAAGCCATGATTTTAGGAACATGATACCTTCAACTTCTACTGTTTCGAAGACGCAGCCTTCGATCTTCTAATTGCATCTGTCGTTCTCTCCTACTTGATTATGCTCCTTGAGTCCTTGGGTTTCTACGGTTTCCGGCCGCATACACCACCACCATGATCGCCAGCTTCTCTATCAAAAGCTTTCTTCAATTTAGGGTTTCTTTAAGGATCAAGTACGTGATTTCGACAGTTGAGGTTCTTAGGTGATTTTTTAGTGGCATTTGATGTTAATCAAACTTTGTTTTAATGGCATTTGCTATTTTTGAAAATCCCCAATTTTGATAGAGAATCTGATTCTCTGATTAGTTACCACAACATGAATTGAATA
The DNA here is from genome assembly GCA_963853835.1 of Calendula officinalis. NCBI lineage: Eukaryota > Viridiplantae > Streptophyta > Magnoliopsida > Asterales > Asteraceae > Calendula > Calendula officinalis. The sequence goes on along the minus strand of OY970835.1, from coordinate 10,119,736 downwards.
TTGTTATTTAACCGAATCTTTATGAATTCTTTAATTAGATATTAAATAATCGAATATTATGCGTAGGGTTAACGAGAACATTGTTATTTGAATCTTTATTCTTTATATTATCTATAAAGTTCAAAAATCACCAGACACGAGGTCAATGCAGTCGAAATCCAATCCTCAACCAAATCGGTAATTCCAATTCTAATTACCAACCTTTTTTTCAAATTTATTACGTCGCTCACAATTTAGCTCATGATACTAAATTTACCATTTTTCCAGTGAAGATGAATCATCTTGGGTAAGGAATCAATTTTCAGCATAAATAATTTGTGTTTGTAGTATTCAATACGTATTGCTTAATGTTGCAGAACTTGAAGAAGACTCACCAATGGTATCCAAAATTCAGCTAGCCATATGGGTATGTTTATCTTTTTTTAAGTTTAATCCAACTCTCATTTGTAGCTAGCCATGTGGTTATGTTTTATTTGTAGTAATAAGTTTCATACAAAATTGGATACGAATTAGGATCTATAAATTTGATGACTTTTATTTGTATGAAATAATATTGCAGCATCCACTTGGCCTCATATCCAGACTGTGTAGCTTATCATTGGACTGCTGTCACTCTTAGACAAGCATGCCATATGAGGGAGCTTTTTCTTGTGATTGATACCATTAAATCTCCTCCCAAAAGAAAAGCTACCTACTCGTGTTATTGCAAAGTGGTACCCACATATTGAACCAGATGATTTATTATTAACTGCGTTCAAGGTAATTTAGAATTTCCCTTTGATGTTCAATGTAATTTTGAATACAAATCCATTTTCCCACAATTAAGTTTTTTTTTTTATTTCATTATTAGTTCCGAAAGCCATTTGAAGATTTTAATGTTTAGTCTTTTGCAGGAATATTTTTATCTGAATTAATATTTCAATATTCGTTGTTCATTGTTAATTGTTCGTTTCATTCATGGCAATTTAGTCTGTAATTTTCTGAAATGAGTTAGATAAATGCAGCAATGTTTAATGTCATGACTTGAACGTTTAGTTGCCCAATAAGATTATTTCAAGGAAAAACTAAAGGGATTTAGACATTATTCATCTTTTGTTATGCAGGCATACCAGAGGCTCGATTGATTATACAATATACAAATGTCAATGTCTAAACCTTTATTCACCGTTATATATTATTAGTCATTCAATGAATATATTTTCTAAAATAAGGGTCAAATGTAATTAAAAATTTCACAGTACGTTTTTCTAAATAATTATTACCAGTTTGTCAAAAATGATTACAACAAGGGTTATCTGGGTATGGGTATGGCTGGTATGAGTGGTCTTGTGAAAGAGGTATTGTTTCTCGAATAACACACTATTTGTATACCATGATTTAAACATGTGCATGACGTAAAATAACATATTATATTAGCTCTTTTTAAGTTTATGAATATTCTTCTATGGCTTTCATCTTGCTACAAAAAACAATGATTATGTCACACATTTATACGGTCATTAAAATGTTTAAATAATGCATTATAGATATTGAAACAACCATGGGAAAGGTATTGGTCAATGGTAACGACCCCTCATTTTTTTTCCATTGTTAATATAATTTGCTTCATTGTGTGATATTGGTTTGTAATCTTTTATAGGTATATGGATATCCTGCGCATGATGTACCTCATTGCTTGAACATCATGTTGAAAAAGGGCAATTTGTAGACTGCTTTGGAGGTAATTTATATCTTTTTGCTTATCAATTGGTCGATTTGGGTTATGTTGTATATCTGACGAGTCATACATGTCCACATAGTCTTTGATTTCTATCGTGAGTGAATATCGTGAGTGTTGCAATCAAAATCAGTGGAAATGATTATATTTTCACGCTAATAATAAGAAGGTTTTTGGTAATCATTCTTTTTGAACTAAAAGGAAGTGCCCGCAACAAAGAGTGGAATGATGTTTTTATGGTGGTGAAAAAGACTCACATATTAATCAACATCATAATATTTTTCTACAAATTTTAGATGATTGTATTGTATATATAGTTGCTAAAAAGAAGTAAAAGGAAAAGAAATAACAAATAGTTACTGAAAATGCATAATATTATTTGGGAATTTAAATTTTGTTATTTCTTTAACTTTTTACTCATACTCATGATTTAGGGCGTGTTTGTTTCTATTACTAAATTTGTAATCTCTATAAATGAGGTTCTCAAAAATATATGAAGATATTTGTTTTGACTATGAAATTTTTTTAAATGTACATAATTTGTGTTTAAGAATGTATTCGTAAAGAAGTAAAAGATTACTTATATGGCCAACTTTATGTAGTTGTATCACGAGTTAAAAACAAGAACGGATTGAAGGTCATTTGTTGTGGCAGAGATGACAATTACACTAATTCAACAACAAATGTCGTTTACAAAGAAGTCTTTTCCGTCTATAAATTTTCTGTAATATTTATTCATGTATCAAAATTTGTACAAACTTTTCATTACAACTATGAATTCTTATATCATTTTAAAAGTATTAATATTTGTTGTTATTTTTCTTTAATATTTCTCTTGAAGCATGCCCGCCCAGTCGGGCGGGCTATGAAGCTAGTATATATATATATATATATATATATATATATATATATATATATATATATATATATATATAAATTAATTTCGAATTCCTACATATATCAAATAAGATTCGATATTCCTTCCTTATATATAATATTATGTAATAATAGTTTATTAAATATTATATAAGTATTATATATATATATATATATATATATATATATATATATATATATATATATATATATATATATATATATATATATATATATATATATATATATATATATATATATATATATATTATAACTAAAGTTAAATACATCGTCGCACATGTCGCTAGTAGGCTCACCCATAGTCTAAGGCATATAAAGGATGAAAAGGAGAGATATGATCTCTAACGAGGTTGCGTTTTTAATACGCCTTTCGCTAATGTGTCTCGCCATTTCCCTTGTCTTAGAATGGAGCTACCGAACAGGCATGATAGGATGATGTCAAGATTAAAAGTATAATCATATAATTAAACAAACCTCCCGTTTAATATAAAATGTGAACATCGTGTGCTCTCCATAAGATGATACGCGCCCACATTATAGTCTGATTAACGGAACTCGCGTGGTTAACCGGTACATTAATTATGAGATTATTTTGTGAGTGAAACGATTCTCGCGATACCCAAGCGAACTTGATTCGGGAATCTACGTGGGTGTTTTATGGTTGTTTCACCTTCAAATTTATGATCAACGGCATCCCTGTCATATTGATTAGAAGGAGCATTGATTCGAGATTAACATGCCATTCTCATAACAGGATGAATCTCAAAGAATTAGGGATTTCATAAGATTGAAATTGAAAATAGTTTGCCTACAACACGAAATTATTCGGTTTGGAATACGGCATCCCTCTTCACATCAAATAACTAGTGGTTGTATCCTAGCCTTATAGAATAAAGATTGGGAAATTATGGTAAGGATTATTAATGAATAAACTAACAAATATATTGTTTCTTTTATAGATGTCTTCCAACAACAACAATAACAATAACAAAAACAACATTGTCCCACTTCCTCCACCACCACTTCCACTTCCACTTTCACACAAAATCGTCCTCGATTTTGTATCGCGAAAGGTCTCATCTCGTAAGGGTATAACGACATTTAACTATGTGGATTATCTGAATAATTCACAAGATGCTATTGAAAACCTAAGATTCATTTCAAATTGCAAAATGAGAAAAGGAGAGTCTGTATGTAGCTTCGTCGAAAAGATGAGAGGATACATAAACATGTCAGAAAGTTTGGGTGTAAATGTGTCTCAGGAATTAGCAGTTGACATGGTCTTGAACTCGCTAACTCCGGCATATTCTTCGTTCGTATCAAACTACGACAAGAATAAGAAAGATGTTGCACTCATAGAGTTATGCAAGGAACTAATAATTGTTGAAGCAAAGATGTTAGGCCTTCATAACTTTATTTTTGATACTCCTATCTTAACTATTGAATCAAGAGGTGCTACGACAAGTGAACCTTCTCACCCCAGTGGAAAAGGGGAAGCTAAGGTGGGCCATGCGCAACGAAAGCTTAAGAGAAAGAGATTTTCACCAATAGCAACAAAGAATTCCATAAGTTTCCATTGCAATGAATTGGGTCACTGGAAAAGAAGCTGCCCAAAGTATCTGTATGATTTGAAGAATCACAGGGTCCAAAAGTATGGCACCTCAGGTACAATTATGATTGAATTCCACAGTGCTTCTATGTCTAATTCTTGAGTCCTTGATACAGGGTGTGGTACTCACATTTGCACTGATATGCAAGGACTAAAGAATAGTAGGAAGCTGAAGCATGGTGAGGTGAATCTAATCATGGGAAACAGAGTCTCGACTGCTGTCACCAAGATTGGAGATTATGAGCTCATGCTTAGTACTGGTCGTTCAATTGCTTTATTAGATGTTTGTTTTTCCCCATCTATGGCACACAACATTATTTCATTTTACGCATTGTTTAAGGATGGTTTTAACTTCGTTTTTGACAATGAAAATGGTTCCATTTTAGTTTATAAAGATGATGTGTTTTATTTTAAAGCTATTCCTTGTGCTGGTATATATGAAAATGTTAGTTGCGTAAACAATAGAAATCTAATTTTGAATGTTGATTCATCCAAAGGGGTATTGGATAAATTATGTCTATGGCACTGTCGCTTAGGACATATAAATAAGAAACGCATTGCTAAACTTCAAAAGGATGGGGTGTTAGAATCATTTGACTTAAAATCAGATGATGTGTGCGAGTCTTGTTTACTTGGAAAGATGACAAATGCGCTATTCACAAGGTCTTGTGAAAGAGGCAAAGACTTGTTGGATCTTGTACACACTGATGTGTGTGAACCATTCAAGTAAAGCACTAGACATAGTGAACAATACTTCGTCACATTTACTGATGATTTTAGTAGATATTGTTATATTTATTTGATTAAACATAAGTCCGAGACATTTGAAACGTTCAAAGTATTACAGAACGAAGTAGAGAATCAACTGGGCAAGAATATTAAGATGCCCCGCTCTGACAGGGGTGGAGAGTATCTTAGTCAAGAGTTTATCTATCATCTCAAGAGTTGTGGAATAGTATCTCAACTCTCTCCTCCACGAACCCCACAACTTAATGGAGTTTTGGAAAGGAGAAATCGAACCTTGTTAGACATGGTACGATCAATGATGAGTCGATCAACACTTCCAGTGAGTTTTTGGGGATATGCCTTAGAAACAACAACACATATCTTGAACCTTGTACCAACTAAGAAGGTCGCTAAAACTCCCTCTGAAATGTGGACAGCGTATCCTCCCTCCCTCAAACACTTGAAGATCTGGGGTTTTGAGGTTTATGTTAGACATGAATCTCACGACAAGCTACATCATAAATCAGAGAGATACTACTTCGTTGGCTACCCACGACAGTCTTTTGGATATCGGTTTTATAATCCGAAAGAGAACAAAGTGTTCGTATCTCGAAGAGGATTCTTCCTCGAGATAGAGCTAATATCCAAAGAAGACAATGGGAGCAAGATTGATCTTGAAGAGTGTCAAGAGTCAACCAATGAAGATGTAGTGGCACCTATAGTTGATGCTAGTACTCAACCAGAGGATGAGACTCCTGTTGAGGAAGATGCTATAACTCCTACCGTTCCACATAGATCCTCTAGAGTTGTTCGCCCTCCAGAGCATTTTGGTGATTATTATGAATATCATATTGATGAAGGCGATGCATCAACCAGTAATAGTTTACTGATTGATGATGATGAGCCATCAAACTTGAAGGAAGCTATGGAAGGCCCTGAGGCCAATAAATGGAAAAAGGCCATGGAGAGCGAGATTTAGTCTATGTACGACAATCAAGTTTGGAACTTGATTGACACTTCGCCTGGCATTAAAACCGTTGGGTTCAAGTGGATCTTCAAGAAGAATACCAACATGGATGGGAATGTGCACACCTATAAGGCTAGGTTGGTTGCAAAAGGTTACACTCAAACTCATGGGATTGATTATGATGAAACCTTTTCACCAGTAGCCAAAATAAAGTCTATAAGAATATTACTTGCCATAGTTGCATTTCATGATTATGAAATTTGGCAGATGGATGTGAAAACAACTTTTCTTAATGGAAAACTTACTTAGGATGTATACATGGCACAGCCAGAGGGTTTTATTAATAAGAAATATCCTAATAGACTGTGCAAGCTTGAGAACTCAATCTATGGATTGAAACAAGCATCGCGTAGCTGGAATCTTTGTTTCCATGAGAAAGTCAAGGAGTTTGGTTTCCCTAGAAGTGAAGATGAGTCCTGCGTTTATATCAAAGCTAGTGGGAGCGTTTTAGTCTTTCTAGTATTGTATGTGGATGACATACTGCTCATTGGAAATGATATTCCTACACTGCAAGATGTGAAGTCTTGGTTGGGAAAAGTTTCACAATGAAGGATATAGGAGATGCAGCGTATATACTTGGCATAAAGATATACAGAGATAGAGAAAGACATCTAATAGGATTGAGCCAGAGTACGTACTTGGATAAAATACTGAAACGTTTTATTATGGTTGATTCCAAGAAAGGGTACCTACCCATGAACCATGGCATAACATTGTCTAAGAGTCAATGTCCCAGTACTGAGCAAGAACTAGAGAAGATGAATTGAATCCCATACGCCTCGGCTATAAGATCGATCATGTATGCCATGATACGTACTCGTCCGGATGTCTCATATGGTTTGAGCATGGTGAGTCGATTCCAGGACAACCCTGGCAACGATCATTGGACTGCAGTGAAAACGATTATCAAGTACTTAAGGCGAACAAAGGATATGTTCTTAGTGTATGGTGGGAAAGACGAACTGATAGTGGAAGGCTACTGTGACGCGAGTTTCCAAATAGATAGAGATGACTTGTGCTCACAATCTGGGTGGGTGTTCTTGTTAAATGGAGGAGCTGTCACTTGGAAGAGTTCCAAGCAGAAGACGGTCGATGACTCCACTTGTGAATCTGAGTATATTACTGCTAGTGAGGCAGCAAAAGAGGCTACATGGTTAAAGAATTTCATTGGTGATCTTGGTGTCGTAACAAGCATCAAGGACACATTGAAAATCTTTTGTGACAATGAAGGTGCAGTCGCTTTGACTAAAGAATCCAAAGATCATAGTCGAACAAAGCATATACTCAGAAAGTATCACTATGTGAGAAAGCATGTTGAGGAAGGTGACATCATTGTGACTAGAGTATCACCGAAAGACAATCCGGCTGATCCTTTCACAAAACCACTGAGTCGTGCCAAGCATGATGCTCATGCTAGGACGATAGGAATTAGATTTCATAGTGACTTATGTTAGTGTTATTCAGTTGAAATTTGTAGTGAAAATTAAATTGTATGAACTGATGATTTAAATATGGAGATTAAATAATGTGCAGGTGTTCTATCATTCATATTGAATTTAAATTTTCCATTTCACCTTTTGCATGTTTAGAACCTATTTCAAAGTAATCTAAGAGATTACTTAAAATGTCCACAGTCAATCGTTCTCATGGGATGAGAACTGAATTAAGATATCATGAGAGAGTTAGTAGATGCATCGTTTCCCTAGTACGATTTCGTGATACATTGGTCTAACTCCAATGCTATTCGTAACTGGTAGCTATACAGATTAGTTCCATGTGTCATGTGATAACTATGAAGGAAAATGGTGTAGTTAAGGTTTATTCGTTCCCTCTGATCAAAGTGAGAGAGCAGATATCTATGGGCCCCATGTTAATTTGATGTGACACTGAAGTACCTGCGCAGGTCATGACTAAATTGAAAGTTCAATTGAGTAGTCAACCGTCATCATAAATCCCGAATCAGGAAACATAATCGTAACTAGAGTGATTGACAAGTCCATCTCACTAGTTATGTGATATCGTGCAACGATGGACATGTGATCACTTATCATAGAACTGTTTTTGATAGTTCAGAGTTCAGCAGCTGCACATGCTATTCTCTAAAGTATACACTTACGCATACCGTGTATATTGGATGAGATGTCCAAGTGGGAGACTGTTGGAAATAGGTGTCCAACACATCAAATAAACCGGTATTACGGTTCAGGTATTTTAGAGTCCTATTCGGGCTGCCCTCAAGGAGTCAACGAACACAAGAATTAACGAAGTATTTAATTAATAGTTTAATTAAATGACTATCGGGCTAAACAGGCTAGTGTAGTTAATGGGTAATTAATTAGTTATTCAGATCGGGCTTGCATTGGATCGGATCGGGCTTAAATTGTGACGGGCTTGGACTAATTAGAGTTTGAATCTAATTAGGTTTGGTACACTATATATAGAGGGTTAAAGGTATTAACCTAATCACTTGAAGCTTGCTCCCTTGTACAGCCGGCCGAACACTACCACCGCTGTCCGACTGCCGCAGCCTGCCCCATCGTCCGACCGCCGCTGCTCCGCCACCGCCGTCGCCGGAAAACCTAAAAGTTTTCGGTTTCTTTCGGTTCTCGTTTTCTCAAGGTGCTTTATACTACCTAGTGGTATATCGTCCTGTTGGTGACCAACATTGGGTGTGAATTGATAGAGGGATTCTTTCTTGGATCCTAGCATTGTGGTGTTAATCTGGCTCGTACTAGATCACAGGGTTTGTCATCTTCACCAAACCACAACAATGTAAGTGTTTGAATTTATATATTTAATTTGGTCAATTAAATATTCTAGTTGCATTAGAATTGTAAACCTAACGGTCCAAATAGTTTTTCTATATTGGGTCAATGTTCAGTCAAGTAATTTGTTTTTCCGCGACAAATAAAGTATGGCTAGATGCATAGAAAACTCAACAAAAGAACATACTAAAGGACACAAGGGAAAAACTAGATATATCAATCGGTGATTAGGGTGGGTTTTTAATTTGACGGAAGAATGTTACTTATTTAGGAGCTCCTTTTGCAAGATCCTGTCATTGATTGGACTGGCCTGATCGTTTAGGTATGATATAATATTAGGCAATTTTGTTAAAACTTCAACTCTAACTTCTTAAAATGTTGGGACTACTTTTTATGTAACTAGTATATAAATGAAGATAATATATAAGATCACATGTTTGGACATGGTTTGAGCGGGTGATGCAGAGTCAAATGTGGAGAATATTCATCTTTGTTCTCTGAATCCTAAGATCGTGTGAGGAAATATGCACCAAAATGAGGATACTTTTTGTCCAAAAATTCTATTTTTTTTGAGTTATTTGAATTTTTAAGTTTTTTTTTTAAAATTTTTGAATTTGGTTTTAAACTCAGTTTCTAGCACGTTTGTTATTTTTTTCCCCATTCGAAAATCTAAGCCTGATTTAGTGGTTCAAAAATTCTATTTTTTTTGTGCAAATAATTTGGACCGAGTGGCCCGAAATGGCTTGAACTCATGTGCGCCCGGGTGACCTGCGGACACGAATGCAGCTCCGAAATCTCGGGCTCGTGCGGGACAATTTTTTGCATCTTATCGACACTGCAGTAAGCTCGTACTGACCTCCTCAGTACTGATCAGTCTCATACTGACTGGTCAATACCGACCTCCTCGATACTGAGTGTTCGACATATACTACGCTGCACTACTGACCCTGAGCTGCGCTGACCTGCAGTCCAATACTGAGTTGCTGCGCTAACCTGCAGTCTCATATTGAGCTGCTGCGCAGACTGCAGTATTGACCTGCTGCGCTGACTTCCAATACTGAGTTCCAATACTGACCTGCTGGACTGAGCTGTTGCGCTGATTTCCAATACCGAGTTCTCGCGCTGAGTTCCAATACTGACCACAATGACTGACCAACGCTGGCAGTTACGAAAAAACAGCAGTAATTGTAGATTATTGTTTTGATTTCTTGTTTAATGGTATTGAATGCAGTTAATGTTTTGAGTAAACATTACTTACCATACTACACTATAAATAGTGACCTTGGGTCTCATTTGAAGATACACCAAGATACATTCTACACCTACTTCTAAAAGATCACAGCTTTCTCTCTTGTGAAAACACTCTCAATCTTGGTGAGTGTTCGGGCTTGGATTATATCTGGTAGTGTAAAACTACTCGGTTGTTTTACCCTGGGAAATAGACAACGAATCTATTTTAAGGGGACCGTGAATTTCATTAGACTCAACCAAAACCTTGTACTTGTTTGTTCTATTTATTTGTTTCAATCTATTGTAAACGTTTTCGTCAATTTCCCTTATTGTAATTGTATTTTATTAATGAAAATTGGTATTAGCTCCTACAAACTTAAACTAGATTTTTCCTCTCTAAGCTAATAGCGGTTGGAAAATACAAAGTCTTTTTTCGGTTTTTTTGCTCTTTAATAGCATAGATTCGGAAAAAGTGGTGATTGAAACGTTTTATAGAACAAAAGGTTCAATTGAATTTTTGAAAAATTTCCAATTTTGTTTTGTTTAAATTGTTAAATCAAATTTTTGGATTTAAAGTTTATTATATTAAGTTTTTAAAGTTTGGTTTTAAATAACTTGATATATTGTTTAAAACAATTTTGGATTTAAAATTTATATTTGTGGACATTGGTTGTAAGATACAAGATAGTCATAGACTTCTTGAGTTGATTCTTTTTAAAGAGGATACTTGAGATATATCTTACTTCTAATTGAAATAAATATAATTGTTGAGGATTTTTGGTCATATATTTGCATTTTTCGTTGATAAAAATGACAAATGTTGTGACAATGCCTAACATGGAAATGCATATGAAGGAAGATGTGCATATTGCGGCTATGATTTCCGAAATGTCAGAAGTTAATTTGGTGGGAATCGATTCAAGTGGATGGTATGTCGATACGGGTGCAACCCGTCATGTGTGTTTCGATAAAAGTTTGTTTACCACTTTAAAAAATGTTGAAAATGGACAAAAACTTTTTATGGGAAACTCGGCTACCGCGGATATCAAAGGTGAAGGAAGTGTCATCTTAAGGATGATTTCCGGAAATGATGTCACATTAAGAAATGTGTTGTATGTTCCGGAGATTCGTAAGAATTTTGTGTCCGGATGGTTGCTTATTAAGTTTGGATTTCGACTTGTGATTGAATCCGATAAGATTGTATTATCAAAATGTGGAATGGTTGTTGGTAAGGGTTATGCCCTTAATGGTATGTTTAAATTAAATTTAATAAATTGTAAACGAAATCTTACTAAAAATGTTACTAATGTCGTTCATTTACTTGAAACGTCAAATGTTTGGCATGCTCATTTAGGCCATGTATATTTTAATTCAATTCGCCGTTTGATTATATTAAATAGCATACCAACATTCCACATTGATTCAAATCACAAATGCAACACGTGTGTTGAAGCCTAACTTACGAGAACATCATTTCGATCGGTTGAACCACTTGATATGATTCATACGGATGTGTCTGATTTAAAATCAATTCCTACCATGGGTGGCAATAAGTACTTCATTACGTTTATTGATGATTGTACTAAATATTGCTATGTGTACTTACTTAAAAGTCAGGATGAAGCAATTGCGAAATTCATTTTGTATAATAATGAGGTTGAAAACCAACTTAATAAGAAAATCAAGGTTGTACGAAGTGATCGAGGAGGTGAATATGTTTCTCCTTTTACGGAATTATGTTCTCAAAATGGAATAAGACATGAATTCACTGCTCCTTATTCGCGACAGCAAAATGGTATTGCCGAGCGAAAGAATCGTACCTTGAAAGAGATAGTTAATGCCATGCTTATAAGTTCGGGGTTAAATCAGCAAATGTGGGGGGAAGCCGTTTTGTCGGTGAATTATCTTTTAAATAAGATACCACGTAAGGAAAAGGATGAAACACCATATGAACTTTGGTTTGGAAGAAAACCATCTTATAAGTACTTATGAGTGTGGGGGTGCCTTGCTAAGGTAGCCATTCCACTTCCTAAGACTCAAAAGATTGGGTCTAAAACGGTTGATTGCATATTTATTGGTTACGCAAATCATAGTAGCGCCTATCGTTTTCTTGTGCATGAATCTAAGATCCCCGATACACACAAAAATACGATTATGGAATCAAGGAATGTGTCATTCTTTGAAAATGTGTTTCCTTGTTTAGACAAAGAACAAGGAAGTTTGTCTACACGTGTTGACGAAGTTGTCCATGATGAGAGACAACAACAACCTCAACTAGAAGAGGTTGAGCCTAGAAGAAGTAAAAGGGCAAGGATTGAAAAATCCTTTGGTTCGGACTTTGTCACCTATATGGTAGAAAGTGAACCACGGACCTACCGTGAAGTGGTAACTTCTTCGGAAGGACTTAAATGGAAAGAAGTCATCAAAAGCGAGATAGATTCTATCTTACAAAACCATAGGTGGGAGCTAGTTGATCTTCCTCCGGGTCCCAAAACTTTAGGCTACCGATGGATTTTTAAGAAAAAGATGAAAGCGAATGGTTCCATTGATAAATATAAAGCGAGGTTGGTGATCAAAGGATATAGACAACGAGAAGGTCTAGATTACTTTGATACCTACTCACCGGTAACGCGAATAACATCAATTCGGATGGTACTTGCGATCGCTTCCATAAGAAATCTAGAGGTTCATCAAATGGATGTGAAAACCGCCTTTCTAAACGGTGATTTAGAAGAGGAGATTTACATGGAACAACCAGAAGGCTTTATTTCCCCTGGTCAAGAGGCAAAAGTATGTAAACTCGTTAAATCATTGTATGGATTGAAACAAGCTCCTAAACAATGGCACCAAAAGTTTGACAATGTCATGCTAGAATGTGGCTTTAAAATTAACGAGTGTGACAAATGTGTTTAAGTGAAAAACACAAGTCATGGATATGTCATTCTATGTTTTTATGTAAATGATATGCTTATCATTGGAAGCAATGATAAGATGACTCAATCTACAAAAGATATGTTGAAGTCAAGGTTTGACATGAAAGACATGGGTTTGGCGGACGCCATTCTTGGAATCAAGATAGTACGCACCCATGATGGACTTGTGCTAAGTCAAAAACACTATGTTGATAAAATTCTTGAGAATTTTAGTGCGGGAGACACTAATAAAGTTAGTACTCTGATTGACACATCTCACCATCTATATAAAAATAGAGGTGAAAGTGTTAATCAATTGGAATACTCAAGGATTATTGGTAGTCTAATGTACCTAATGAGTTGTACAAGATCGGATTTAGCTTATGCTGCGAGTATGCTAAGTAGGTACACTAGTAATCCAAGTGTCGAACATTGGAAAAGTATTACTAGAGTACTTCGGTACTCGAGGTACACTAGAAATTATGGATTGCATTATAATAGATATCCTGCTGTTATCGAAGGATATAGTGATGCGAACTGGATATCGGATATTAAGGATTCCAAATCTACAAGTGGTTATGTGTTTACCCTTGGAGGTGCGGCTATATCTTGTAAATCGTTCAAGCAAACGGTTATAGCTAGATCCACAATGGAATCCGAGTTTATCGCCTTAGATAAAAGTGGTGAAGAGGCGGAATGGCTACGCCAATTTGTGGAATGTATTCCAAATTTGTCTATGCCTTTGTCTTCCATTTTTATACATTGTGATAGTCAATCGGCTATTGGTAGAACCAAGAGTACAATGTATAATGGTAAGTCAAGGAATATTCGACGTAGACATAATTCGATACGACAACTACTCTTAACTGGAGTTATCACGGTTGACTATGTCAAGTCAAAAGATAACATCGCGGATCCGCTTACGATAGGCTTAAGCAAAGAGTTAGTTAATAAGTCGTCGAATGGAATGGGACTAAATCCCTTGGAATAAAGTTTATACCAAGGAAACCTAACCTACTTGACTGGAGATCCCAAGATATAGGTTCAATGGGACAACCTAATTGTATAAACGAAGGGATGTCACTGTGGGGGTAACGGAATTCCTCCAAACATTCTTAAGGGGAGTAAATTGTACTACTTCCTAGTCCATTCCTAGTTCAGTGACAATGAGGATAAGCACTATGGCTTTTAATGATTCCTTATAGAGAATCACCTATGTGAGGGAGAAATGGGGTCGCTTCGAATGGAATTGTTAGGGTACAATTCTTAGTAGCTCTCGCAGAACTAGGCAGTGTCCATGACCAAGACGGGCACGATAAGAGGATATGAACAAGTCAAGGAGAGTCTTGTGAGAATGTATACTGTCGTCTACACAAAAGGCGGATTCATGTTAAGGACATCGCGTCTACTGACTGCTAGGAGACTAAGTGTGCTTCTCAAGGGAAGGTTCAAAGGCTAATACCTACCTATTCTTTGCAAGACTTAACTGCTGAACATTTATCGATATTTGGATGTGTTTTCGATCGATATTTATTGATTTGGGGGATTGTTGGAAAAGTTGTGATAAAATGATTTTTCACCAACTTTGGACCGATATAATTGTATATATATATATATATATATATATATATATATATATATATATATATATATATATATATATATATATATATATATATATATATATATGTTATTTATAGTTATTGGTTGGTAGCTTTGTGTTCTCCTTTGTGAGAGCTACGCAACGGTATATAGCATGTCCAAAGTACGGTTGTGGTGATTGAGATATCGACTCTCAAAGTAGGGTGTTTGAAACAAGAAATCTTGAGTTGGGAGAGTATCCCACATTGGAAAAATATCAAACCATTTGTTGTATATGCAGCTCCGAAATCCCGGGCTCGTGCGGGTCCATTTTTTGCATCTTATCGACACCGCAGTAAGCTCGTACTGACCTCCTTAGTACTGATCAGTCTCATACTGACCTCCCCAGTACTGACCGGTCAATACCGACCTTTTCGATACTGAGTGTTCGACATATATTGCGCTGCAGTACTGACCCTGAGCTGCGCTGACCTGCAGTCCAATACTGAGTTGTTGCGCTTACCTGCAATCTCATACTGACCTGCTGCGCAGACTGCAGTACTGACCTGCTGCGCTGACTTCCAATACTGAGTTCCAATACTGACCTGCTGGACTGAGCTGCTGCGCTGATTTCCAATACTGAGTTCTCGCGCTGAGTTCCAATACTGACCACAAGGACTGACCAGCGCTGGCAGTTATGAAAAAACAGCAATAATTGCAGATTACTGTTTTGATTTCTTGTTTAATGGTATTGAATGCATTTAATGTTTTGAGTAAACATTACTTGTCATTATACACTATAAATAGAGACCTTGAGTCTCATTTGTAGATATACCAACACACATTCTACACCTACTTCTAAAAGATCACAGCTTTCTCTCTTGTGAAAACACTCTCAATCTTGGTGAGTGTTCGGGCTTGGATTGTATCCGGTAGTGTAAAACTACTCGGTTGTTTTACCCTGGGAAATAGACAACGAATCTATTTTAAGGGGATCGTGAATTTCACGAGACTCAACCAAAACCTTGTACTTGTTTGTTCTATTTATTTGTTTCAATCTATTGTAAACGTTTTCGTCAATTTCACTTATTGTAATTGTATTTTATTAATGAAAATTGATATTAGCTCATACAGTTTCAAGAGTCCTTTAAAAATATTGGTTTCATAAGGGACATACGTCATGTTAAGACGGCCGGGTCTTACTTACACACACGTCAAGTTGATACTTTTTTAATTAGTCTTGAGATTGTTAAGTGTGTCGAATTTGACCAAATTAAGTAAATATAAATATGTATATATTTATATATTCATGTTAAGACGGCCAGGTATTAAGTATAATATTTTGTTACATATTTGGTAAAATTATCAATGATTGAGATGTTTGACTTTTTTTGGTTAACTTGTTCTTAATGTATCATGTCATATTGTAATTATTTGTAATTTAAGTTATTAACTTGATTATAAGTATGAGTCCAGAATCGGAAATAAGTGTTGGAATTGGTGTGCAACACATCAAATAAACCGGTATTTCAGTTTGTGTATTTTAGAATCCTATTCGGGTTACCCTCGATGAGTCAACGAACACGAGATATAACGAGGTATTTGATTAATGGTTTAACTAAATGACTATTGGGCTTAGTTAGTTGATGGGTTATTAACTAACTAAATGGATCGGGCTTGTAATTAGTTAAAAGAGTTAATTAATTACATTGGGCTTGGTGGACCGGGCCGTGATTGTACTAGTATAAATAAAGGATCAAGGGTATTGACCTAATAAACTTTTGACACTTACACTTTTGTGCAATACCCATTCGGCCGAAGCCCATTCGACCGAATCACCATCGCCGTCGAGCCACCACCACCTGCCACCATCGTGCTGCCGCTGCCACCGCGTCACCGCCGTGCGCCGCCGCTGTCGGAACCGAAATTGTTTTCGGTTTAGTTTTCGGTGCTCGTTTTCTCAAGGTGCTTTATACTACCTAGTGGTATATCGTCCTGTTCGTGACCAAACCTTGGGTGTGAACCAATAGATGGATTCTTGCTTGAATCCTAGTGCTGTGATTATTCTGGCTCGTACAAGATCGCAAGGTTTGCAATCTCCTGGTGCTACGAATGTAAGTTTCGAATTACCTATTTAATTAGTTTATTAAATTCTTCTAGTTGCTTTAGATTTGTAAACCTAACGGTCCAAACATTTTTCTAAATGGGTTAATGTTCGGTCAAGTTAATTTTAATTCCGTGACAATTAAAGTGTGACTAGATGTATAGAAAACTCAACAATAAGCATGAGGAATACAAATTTTTTATGAACGAACCAAATGTATTGAAGTTTGTCATTATACTCGTAAAAAGTAGCAACCATTTGGTTTAGACCTTTATGAAAAAGCTTATATAAACCATATTATTATATATAACATTCATAAGTTTATAAATAGTGGCAGGCTGTAGGATATTTTTTTTTCTTTTCTTTCTTTTAGCCACGAAAATTGACTTCATTTAATTTTGTTGTTGTCTTAGTTACACAGAGTAACTATTTACATATATTTGACTTGCATTTTTAAAACTTATACTTTTAACAATATTTTTTAATTTTTAATGTTAATTATTTAAATTGATTACTTGATATGTCTTTAAATTTATGCTTTTAATATAGAACAATTTTGGATCTTATGCTTTTTTTTAATATAAAATAAATATATATTTGAGAGTTATGCCATCGGATATATCATGACATCATGTAACCTATATTTTGTTCTTTTAATACTTTCTCCGATTCAAAATAAGTGCTACACTTTGGGTTTTACGGTTTTTGAGGCAAAAGATTATAATGATGGTTAAAGTAGATTAATTGAATGGTTAATGGATAACTGGTCCCACACCTTTTGAATAAAGTAGGGTTAATGATGTTTAAAAGTAAAAAGTAAGGGTAAATGAGTCATATCACTTTGTTAAAGTAGATAGTTAGTGGGTGTGGGTCCTACTATTTTTTGCCAAAAAAGATCATTATTCAAAGTGGAGCACTTATTTTGAATCACCCATATAAGGAAAGTGTATCACGTATTTTGAATCGGAGGAAGTATAAAGCAATCTTGTGAAAGATGATTAAAATTATAGCTATACATGTAACACCCCAAAATCTTCAAACAAAATATATATACACATTATATAGTTATGATATATACATATTACATAAAGTTGAAAAGTTAGAAAAACTAAAAGAAATATGTTAAGTTATGATAGTTGAGGGACTAAATGTGAACAAAAAGGTTACTTTAGGGTTAAGGAATTAAATACTCAAAGTATTAGACAAAATCAACAGGGAATGTTTGTCTTCCTCATTTTCATACGTACGGTGTATGTGTATTTGGAGGCGGTGAAGAAGAAATCAGATAACATCAAGAGAAGAAGTTGAAATTAACAAATATTAGTACAAGATTAACAAACAAAATCAGTTACAACTCAATTAGAAGGTATGATTCTCCATTTTTAAATGAATTTTGTTAGTAGGGTTTATGTAAATTAAACCCAAGTGATTAGTAGTTGACATATGTTAGGAAACGAGAGAAAATTTAGGAGATCTTTATTAGACGTAATTGAATGAATAGCTATTACAATTGATAAGCCTCACTACTTATAGGAATTAGTTTTGGCATCTAACAACTAACAAACTCTAACCGAAAGTGACACTCTACAAATCTCCACCTTGACAATTGATACTAGATGGTTGGGAGCTCAGCACGGCCCACGTGTATACGAAAATTCAAGCATAGTAACGAAATGGTAATTAAAGGAAGTTCAAAGTACAATTATATGGTTGGGTGATTTATCGTAGTGCATTACCATAGTGAACTAAACTACAGACTTTAATAGTTTTTCTTTATGTGCCTAATCTTCCTTTCATCTTGTAATTGATTTAGTTAAATATCGGAAGTAATGTGACCAAAATATATTGGGAATTCACAATGAGACCAAGTACACGCCTTGTATATTTAATCCGTTGCTTCCATGCGATTATCATCACCAATGTTGTTAAACAAGTTGTTATAAGCATTATTGTAGTCACTGCTTGTCCTACATAATTTAAAGTAGAAAAAATTATTCGTTTTGTTTGAAAGTAAAATGCTTTTGACTTTTGAGGTCAAATGAACTAACTTTTGACTTTCAATTGATACAAAATCAGAAATTTATGTGTTTAATTCAACAGATGGTTGGAATTGAAGCTTAAGATTTGACAATTCTTGCAAATTGCAGCTTGTGTTTAATTAGTGTGTCGAATATGATTCAAAATATTAAAAATATAAACATTACCTTAACAGAAAATTAGCAAACCTTGTTTTCAACACCTGTAATCATAAAAAAAAAAACTCCACCTAGGCTAAATTTAAACTGGTTGGAACAACACATTTTTTAGGACATCAATCAACCCTTTTATGAGCAAATGGCTTGAGCAATGGGTCAAAACAACAGATTTAGATTGAAAGGGTCACTTATGTCATGTGGAGATATGCTAGACCACTTTATTTATACAAAATAATATAGATAATGAATATGCTAGTTATGATTATAGTAACAACATTATTACAAAAAATGGACCCATTTTAAACTAACTTTCAGCTCGTTTGACTAATTTTTTACAAAATCAGTCCATTTGAGACAAAATACAACCCAGATTAACCCATTAAAATTACTAAACGGATCGAAATTATCAGCTTTAAATTTAGAAGAAAATTACTAGATATAGCAAGACTGAAAACACCATCACCAACTGTCATACAAGTTCTAAGGAGAACATAAGTCGACAAGCCTTTCGACTGCAAGTTCCAAGAAGAAAAAGAAAGTGATGAATCTCAACAACCTGATAAGTGAATTAGAAATACTTATGTTAAAAAGGTTATATGAAAAAGTTACATATTACAGACCTTATTTCCACGTGGAAATCATGAATCAGCGAATGGAAATATGAGAAACTTAATTATAAGAGCATTGAGCACGTTCTAAAACCTCCCGAGACACGATATTTTTAGTAGTTGTAGTATTAGAAGAATTTCTTATAACAACTTTAGCATTTGCAATTTTTTTTGCCCGAGAAAGTGCAACATACAATTGGCCGTGAGAAATACAGGTTCTTTCAAGTAAACACAAACAAAGTCAAGTGTTTGGCCTTGTGCTTTGTTAATGGTCATTGCAAAACATAACCGAATTCGAAACAGAAATCTCTTAAACGGAACCGTAAATTGTTCTCCACGTAATGGAATTCTATGTATAAAAACCTCTTTTCCAGGAAATTCTCCATAACTTATCTCTGCACGTATAACATTCTTCTGCAAATCTTTACAAAATAATCTAGTACCATTACATAAGCCTTCAAACGGATTCATGTTTCGTAGCAAAATTATCGGTGCATTATACTTTAAAATAAGTCTATGGGATGGCATACCATTTGGTGTCAAAGAATGCAAGAGATCTTCATATTGAGCTTGGTCATTTGGATCAACCGTCTCATCAAAACTAATGTATTCAATTTCTTCTCCTTGAAATTTCTGTATTAAAATTTGGTTAATTTCATCAACAAATATATTTTTAGTGGTTAAAATAGCATGATTAGAAGTAAAGGAGAAATTAGCGGGATTAATATGGATATTTGGATAAACATTATCTATAAGAATCTCTAAACTATCCATTTCGTTATACGTTTGAACAAGCATTGATGATGGAAGAGTAACAACATCCTCATATGTATGATCTGCCCCATTACCTAGTCTTTAGAGGAAGTCGGTAAAGGTTGGATCAAGTCGAGTGCGCATATTTTCTTTAAATTGTAATTGATAAAGGGATGACCATAGGAAAGAATTAATCAAACAAGCATAAATAGTTTGAGCTTTGCTTCCCTTTCGAACTACTGGTAGAGTCTGCCTAAAATATCCACCGAGAACAACTACTTTGCCTCCAAAAACATCACATGAGTCCATGAGATCTCTAAGCAGACTATCTAAAGCTTCTACCGCTGACTTTTTCGCCATTGGAGCCCCATCCCATATAATCAATTTTCAGGTCCTAATTAAAGTTGCTAAGGAACTTTGTTTGCTAAATCTACAAGTCAAACCTTCTGCTGCATCAAGGGGAATTTTAAATCTAGAATGAGCTGTTCTACCTCTGGGAAGTAATGATGCAGCGATACCCGATGTTGCCGTGGCTAAGGAAATATGTCCTTGTGATATAATTTTAGCTAATAAAGCTTTACACAAAAAAGTTTTTCCGGTACCTCCTGGTCCATCAATAAAGAAAGCACTTGATTTATTTGAATCCACTCTATCGATTATTGTACCGAAAGCAACCTTTTATTTTTCGTTAAGGGCAGATATAGATAGTAAATCTTCATTAGAAACAACAATACTTCTTTCTGCATTAAGTTCTTTTGTCTCATTTTCAAATAGTGGATCAAAGAAGTCTGTAGGCAACACGTTAAATTCACTAAGACGTCTTCCCATTGATCGTAAGAAACAATCAATTTGTTCAAATGCACGATGTCTAGATTTGTTATGTGCCTCTTTATGGTGCATTAAAATATCTTCTATCATTGCATTCTCAAGAGATAACCAAAGCTGAATTGGGCTATTTGGACATGTGTAAACTAAAAGTGTTGCAAAAAGTCTATGCAATTCATAGGGCATATGAAAGGTTGAAGCTTCTTCTAAACATAACTGTTGAGCATTATCATCAAGTAGATATCCACGTAATAAAGCAGATTCTCGAAAAGTAGCAACCTCCACTCCATTGAACCTTTTCAAATCTGCAAATGACTTAGGACGACGAATGTTTGATAAAAGAATTCTATGGAAATACCGTTCACCTTCGCTTGGATGAGCAATAACAATACGACATATCGAATCTCCTGTTTGTCTACCCGACCACATTTTTTGGTCTCCTTTCCAAACAAAATGATCTGGGAACTGAACATATGTTAACTTGAGGTCTTGAGCTAACTGATTTGTACTATTTTCAACAAAAAACTCAGTTAACATAGTTTTCTTTTGAAATGGATTTTTTAAAACATTCATTAGACGATCTTTCTTTTTAAAGGTTAATGGCTAATAATTTTCTAGATGACGTGGCAAATGAATGACAACCGGTTTAATTTCACCTAAGGAAAACCTAAAAATTCTCCAGGCCCCTTCGGGAGGAGAAACCCATCTACCTGATTGATATTGGTCAATTTCATTTATAAGAACAGGGTCTTTAGGGTCCTTATTAGAAGAAACATTGAAGCTTATTTTATCACAACCTTTACATATGTACTCGTATATATATTTAACTGCCTTTATCGTAGAACATATTTCGATATTAATATGACAATCAAACTTAGAAAGCAAATAAGCATTGTATGGTACTACCCATCTATTGTCGAGCATAGCACCTTTTATTTTCACTACAAACCATTATTTCGACTACGATATATAGGATATGCATCGTTAGTTTGGATTGTTTCAGAGGAAAAATATTTTGGATATAGGTTTTTGCAAACACCTCTGTGATTCCTAGAATAAGCAATCAATCCATTGTTTGATTCTTTGTGAAGGTTTTAGATCAAAACTTGGTGAAGAAGAAAGGGTTTTAGAGAGAGAAAGTAGAGAGAGGGAGAGAGAACAATTGCAAGAGTGTAATTGTGATTAATGGCAAAAGTTACAATTAGAGATTACCATTTGGGCATATATACTAATCTCTAATTGCCTTGATTAGTTCTAATGACTAATCTCCTAACTATACAATGTTGGGAAGTTTACCCCCTAGACTATGCATTACAATATAAATAAGTTCTAACAATCTCCCCCTTTGTAACAATAGTCTAGATTGCATATCTTTGAAGTCTTCTTCGTTTGTAAAGCTGGAACTGAGTGATAAACCATTGTGCAGTTATGTTGAAGAATCAGCTTCAGCTTTTGATGATCGGTGATAACCATACTTTTAATTGGATTTTAAACCAATAGAAAGTATTCCAGAAGACATCAAGCAAATCGACGAAATGTAGACCCATAGATTGAGCAGTTAGCAGCGGAAGTCTTTTCTTAAAGTTGTGCTTTGTCGATTTGTTGATGATCCTTGGTTCCTGAAATTTGTTGATGACGTAGACGTGCGGTATAATTATTTGTTTTGGATTTTCTGACCGTTGTTGATAATGTTGGAGTACGGTCATAGAATCCCTTATTTGAATCACCCATATAAGGAAAGTGTAGCACTTATTTTGAATCAGAGGAAGTATAAAACAATCTTGTGAAAGATGATTAAAATTATAGCTATACATGTAACACCCCAAAATCTTCAAACAAAATATATATACACATTATATAGTTATGATATATACATATTACATAAAGTTGAAAAGTTAGAAAAACTAAAAGAAATATGTTAACTTATGCTAGTTGAGGGACTAAATGTGAACAAAAAGGTTACTTTAGGGTTAAGGAATTAAATACTCAAAGTATTAGACAAAATCAACAGGGAATGTTTGTCTTCCTCATTTTCATACGTACGGTGTATGTGTATTTGGAGGCGGTGAAGAAGAAATCAGATAACATCAAGAGAAGAAGTTGAAATTAACAAATATTAGTACAAGATTAACATACAAAATCAGTTACAACTCAATTAGAAGGTATGATTCTCCATTTTTAAATGAATTTTGTTAGTAGGGTTTATGTAAATTAAACCCAAGTGATTAGTAGTTGACATATGTTAGGAAACGAGAGAAAATTTAGGAGATCTTTATTAGACGTAATTGAATGAATAGCTATTACAATTGATAAGCCTCACTACTTATAGGAATTAGTTTTGGCATCTAACAACTAACAAACTCTAACCGAAAGTGACACTCTACAAATCTCCACCTTGACAATTGATACTAGATGGTTGGGTGCTCAACACAGCCCACGTGTATACGAAAATTCAAGCATAGTAACGAAATGGTAATTAAAGGAAGTTCAAAGTACAATTATATGGTTGGGTGATTTATCGTAGTGCATTACCATAGTGAACTAAACTACAGACTTTAATAGTTTTTCTTTATGTGCCTAATCTTCCTTTCATCTTGTAATTGATTTAGTTAAATATCGGAAGTAATGTGACCAAAATATATTGGGAATTCACAATGAGACCAAGTACACGCCTTGTATATTTAATCCGTTGCTTCCATGCGATTATCATCACCAATGTTGTTAAACAAGTTGTTATAAGCATTATTGTAGTCACTGCTTGTCCTACATAATTTAAAGTAGAAAAAATTATTCGTTTTGTTTGAAAGTAAAATGCTTTTGACTTTTGAGGTCAAATGAACTAACTTTTGACTTTCAATTGATACAAAATCAGAAATTTATGTGTTTAATTCAACAGATGGTTGGAATTGAAGCTTAAGATTTGACAATTCTTGCAAATTGCAGCTTGTGTTTAATTAGTGTGTCGAATATGATTCAAAATATTAAAAATATAAACATTACCTTAACAGAAAATTAGCAAACCTTGTTTTCAACACCTATAATCATAAAAAAAAAACTCCACCTAGGCTAAATTTAAACTGGTTGGAACAACACATTTTTTAGAACATCAATCAACCCTTCCATGAGCAAATGGCTTGAGCAATGGGTCAAAACAACAGATTTAGATTGAAAGGGTCACTTATGTCATGTGGAGATATGCTAGACCACTTTATTTATACAAAATAATATAGATAATGAATATGCTAGTTATGATTATAGTAACAACATTATTACAAAAAATGGACCCATTTTAAACTAACTTTCAGCTCGTTTGACTAATTTTTTACAAAATCAGTCCATTTGAGACAAAATACAACCCAGATTAACCCATTAAAATTACTAAACGGATCGAAATTATCAGCTTTAAATTTAGAAGAAAATTACTAGATATAGCAAGACTGAAAACACCATCACCAACTGTCATACAAGTTCTAAGGAGAACATAAGTCGACAAGCCTTTCGACTGCAAGTTCCAAGAAGAAAAAGAAAGTGATGAATCTCAACAACCTGATAAGTGAATTAGAAATACTTATGTTAAAAAGGTTATATGAAAAAGTTACATATTACAGACCTTATTTCCACGTGGAAAACATGAATCAGCGAATGGAAATATGAGAAACTTAATTATAAGAGCATTGAGCACGTTCTAAAACCTCCCGAGACACGATATTTTTAGTAGTTGTAGTATTAGAAGAATTTCTTATAACAACTTTAGCATTTGCAATTTTTTTTGCCCGAGAAAGTGCAACATACAATTGGCCGTGAGAAATACAGGTTCTTCCAAGTACACACAAACAAAGTCAAGTGTTTGGCCTTGTGCTTTGTTAATGGTCATTGCAAAACATAACCGAATTCGAAACAGAAATCTCTTAAACGGAACCGTAAATTGTTCTCCACGTAATGGAATTCTATGTATAAAAACCTCTTTTCCAGGAAATTCTCCATAACTTATCTCTGCACGTATAACATTCTTCTGCAAATCTTTACAAAATAATCTAGTACCATTACATAAGCCTTCAAACGGATTCATGTGTCGTAGCAAAATTATCGGTGCATTATACTTTAAAATAAGTCTATGGGATGGCATACCATTTGGTGTCAAAGAATGCAAGAGATCTTCATATTGAGCTTGGTCATTTGGATCAACCGTCTCATCAAAACTAATGTATTCAATTTCTTCTCCTTGAAATTTCTGTATTAAAATTTGGTTAATTTCATCAACAAATATATTTTTAGTGGTTAAAATAGCATGATTAGAAGTAAAGGAGAAATTAGCGGAATTAATATGGATATTTGGATAAACATTATCTATAAGAATCTCTAAACTATCCATTTCGTTATACGTTTGAACAAGCATTGATGATGGAAGAGTAACAACATCCTCATATGTATGATCTGCCCCATTACCTAGTCTTAAGAGGAAGTCGGTAAAGGTTGGATCAAGTCGAGTGCGCATATTTTCTTTAAATTGTAAATGATAAAGGGATGACCATAGGAAAGAATTAATCAAACAAGCATAAATAGTTTGAGCTTTGCTTCCCTTTCGAACTACTGGTAGAGTCTGCCTAAAATATCCACCGAGAACAACTACTTTGCCTCCAAAAACATCACATGAGTCCATGAGATCTCTAAGCAGACTATCTAAAGCTTCTACCGCTGACTTTTTCGCCATTGGAGCCCCATCCCATATAATCAATTTTCAGGTCCTAATTAAAGTTGCTAAGGAACTTTGTTTGCTAATTCTACAAGTCAAACCTTCTGCTGCATCAAGGGGAATTTTAAATCTAGAATGAGCTGTTCTACCTCTGGGAAGTAATGATGCAGCGATACCCGATGTTTCCGTGGCTAAGGAAATATGTCCTTGTGATATAATTTTAGCTAATAAAGCTTTATACAAAAAAGTTTTTCCGGTACTTCCTGGTCCATCAATAAAGAAAGCACTTGATTTATTTGAATCCACTCTATCGATTATTGTACCGAAAGCAACCTTTTATTTTTCGTTAAGGGCAGATATAGATAGTAAATCTTCATTAGAAACAACAATACTTCTTTCTGCATTAAGTTCTTTTGTCTCATTTTCAAATAGTGGATCAAAGAAGTCTGTAGGCAACACGTTAAATTCACTAAGACGTCTTCCCATTGATCGTAAGAAACAATCAATTTGTTCAAATGCACGATGTCTAGATTTGTTATGTGCCTCTTTATGGTGCATTAAAATATCTTCTAACATTGCATTCTCAAGAGATAACCAAAGCTGAATTGGGCTATTTGGACATGTGTAAACTAAAAGTGTTGCAAAAAGTCTATGCAATTCATAGGGCATATGAAAGGTTGAAGCTTCTTCTAAACATAACTGTTGAGCATTATCATCAAGTAGATATCCACGTAATAAAGCAGATTCTCGAAAAGTAGCAACCTCCACTCCATTGAACCTTTTCAAATCTGCAAATGACTTAGGACAACGAATGTTTGATAAAAGAATTCTATGGAAATACCGTTCACCTTCGCTTGGATGAGCAATAACAATACGACATATCGAATCTCCTGTTTGTCTACCCGACCACATTTTTTGGTCTCCTTTCCAAACAAAATGATCTGGGAACTGAACATATGTTAAATTGAGGTCTTGAGCTAACTGATTTGTACTATTTTCAACAAAAAACTCAGTTAACATAGTTTTCTTTTGAAATGGATTTTTTAAAACATTCATTAGACGATCTTTCTTTTTAAAGGTTAATGGCTAATAATTTTCTAGATGACGTGGCAAATGAATGACAACCGGTTTAATTTCACCTAAGGAAAACCTAAAAATTCTCCAGGCCCCTTCGGGAGGAGAAACCCATCTACCTGATTGATATTGGTCAATTTCATTTATAAGAACAGGGTCTTTAGGGTCCTTATTAGAAGAAACATTGAAGCTTATTTTATCACAACCTTTACATATGTACTCGTATATATATTTAACTGCCTTTATCGTAGAACATATTTCGATATTAATATGACAATCAAACTTAGAATGCAAATAAGCATTGTATGGTACTACCCATCTATTGTCGAGCATAGCACCTTTTATTTTCACTACAAACCATTATTTCGTCTACGATATATAGGATATGCATCGTTAGTTTGGATTGTTTCAGAGGAAAAATATTTTGGATATAGGTTTTTGCAAACACCTCTGTGATTCCTAGTATAAGCAATCAATCCATTGTTTGATTCTTTGTGAAGGTTTTAGATCAAAACTTGGTGAAGAAGAAAGGGTTTTAGAGAGAGAAAGTAGAGAGAGGGAGAGAGAACAATTGCAAGAGTGTAATTGTGATTAATGGCAAAAGTTACAATTAGAGATTACCATTTGGGCATATATACTAATCTCTAATTTCCTTGATTAGTCCTAATGACTAATCTCCTAACTATACAATGTTGGGAAGTTTACCCCCTAGACTATGCATTACAATATAAATAAGTTCTAACAATCTCCCCCTTTGTAACAATAGTCTAGATTGCATATCTTTGAAGTCTTCTTCGTTTGTAAAGCTGGAACTGAGTGATAAACCATTGTGCAGTTATGTTAAGGAATCAGCTTCAGCTTTTGATGATCGGTGATAACCATACTTTTAATTGGATTTTAAACCAATAGAAAGTATTCCAGAAGACATCAAGCAAATCGACGAAATGTAGACCCATAGATTGAGCAGTTAGCAGCGGAAGTCTTTTCTTAAAGTTGTGCTTTGTCGATTTGTTGATGATCCTTGGTTCCTGAAATTTGTTGATGACGTAGACGTGCGGTATTATTATTTGTTTTGGATTTTCTGACCGTTGTTGATAATGTTGGAGTACGGTCATAGAATCCCTTATCTGATGCATTGACTATTGTTGATAAGAATGGAGTACAGTCATCAGAACCTCTATCTGACATAATGACTGTTGTTGATAAGAATGGAGTACAGTCGTCAGATCTATGCACAAGAGAGTATCATGGTAACCCATGATCACATAGATTGCCTCTTAGCACAGCATTTACAGAAACTGTGTGACCTATGTTCAGTGTTGACTTTGATGTTAGCACTGGTAGGATTTCCATTCAACCATCGTGGAATACCAATATTATTGGTATCACTATGAATGTTCCGGCAATATCACTAAGATATGCTTGGTAGAGTGCCTGTGTCCTAGAGATATTTAATTCGGTTCTAGTCTCTATTCGTTGACAAACGAAGGCGAGGACTAGAGGTGGGTCCTCTTTTTCAATATTAACAATCTCCAAATGAGATGTTGATAGTGTATGTGGTAATCTCCATGATTTCGAGACAAGTACTTTTTGTACTTGAGTGGTCAGTGGGGTAGTGCATTGCATCACTGGGTCCATGATGACTTTACCAGAAAGCAACTCATGCAGTCTGATATAGAAGTGGTTACCCGGAATTTGTTCGGTTTAGGGAGGGTTTTCCGTTTTCTTTAACCCTAAAACACACTCCTCACTCAAAACCACTGTTTCATTTTCAACCACACCCTCGTTTTGTGTTACCATGTGATAAGTTGATTTGCACCCCATACTTCATACCTCCTCTCAATATTTACCTCAGCGCACCCGAATCAAGATCCCACGATACTTGATTCTGCTCACCTAGACCTAGGGACCCTCACTATTTAGTTCCTATATTGTCGGTGGCTCCGGGGAAGATAATGCTAGATATAGCAGATCATAGGAGTTATTTGAGAGTGGACTATTACGCTCATGTGCAATTTAATCAGCTTTTTAAGATGTTGCATTTTAAGAGGTTCACATGGATTTTTCATCGGAATTTTATGTGTTTCCGGTATAAGTTGTTGCCTGAATGATTTTTGAAGTTAAGGCACAACAACTTGTTCTTTTTGGGTAATACCGGACTCACATAAAGTATCCGTTTGCACATGGTATGGATCGGTAGTCGTTTGCACAACCATTGATCCAAATATGTGACCTGCACTTAGAGTTGGCGTGATTTTAGCTCAAGCAGGATTTCCACTCGATCCTCGTGAAACATCAGATTGTGATGCCACTACGAGTGATCCGATGGATTCACGGAGGTCCATTTTTGTAATGCAAGTTCCTATATTGGAAGATTTTTAAGGGTGAGTATTAGACACACTGTGCATACAAAGATACTTAACCCGGGGCAGGAGGTTATTATGTTTCAATACCGACAAACTCCGAATGAGTAGTCAGTATATTTTGTGCTACGTCCCCTAATGAATTGAAACAAATTCCCGTTGAGAGGAATTTGAGTGGTTGGTGGTGGCGTGCAGTTGCTTTACTGGGCCAGTAAAGTCTAGTGAAACATTCAACGTATGAATGATCACCTATTTGTATGGTTGCCCGGTTTGTTGACGGTTTGGATGCACTCAAAGGTGTGTTTTCTTAAAATTATCATGTTTTCACATTACCTTGCACTCACCTAGTACTATACCTTAGACGTATAACCTCACATTTACCAGTTGGCAAAAATAATTCCCTGGGAAGGTAAAGCCGATTTTGGCAGAACCATGGTAAGGTATTGTCTTGTGAGAGATTTTTCGTTTAATTGAACCGTTGGGTTTTTTTTTTTGTTAATTTATGAAATTTTCTCCCCCTAGAAATACTAATCCTCCCCCTAGAATTAATATTTCCCCCCCTCGACAAAACAAAGGTATGAAAAAGTTGAGAGTTTTGAGAACGTACCTTAAACATCGTCAGAGGGTTGGAGGAGAGGATTTACGGTGAAGGTTGATTGCGCATTGTGCTTTATTATGTTGATCGGGTCCTGAATCTGTGTTGAGCAGAAGCCATTCTTTAGAATTTTGACACTCTTGACAGATGGATGCCTCCCAGCAGTTAAACTTTAACGCGGGACACCTCTCTAGTTCTTTCGTTTAAGAATAACAGGTTTGCCTGGCCATCGTATACCATGATATTGACCAAATTTGTCAGGTGGGTTGCGAACTTCTGTTGAGAAGGTGGGCATTTTACTGCGGTCTCGTATCCCCAGATGGACTCAAAATGTCTAATCACAGCTCGCCAATTTAATCTTTCATCAATGGCAGTGATTAGTTTATTGATGTATCTTTGTAGAATGATTTGACCTGGGTTGCTGGGAAGCCTATTCAAGTGTCTCCCCTTTTTCTCCAACTTTTTCTTCAGGAGTTTAAGTGTACCATCACAGAACTTGTCAATTTCTGAAGCACGTAAGAAATGTGTTTCATTGAAGTTGTTTTTGTAGCTCATTCCTAAGTTAGGTTTACCCAGAATAACAGTCTTCCGAGTTTGAATTTCGGAAGGAAGTGATCTGTATGGTGCAGCCAAGTGAATCTTTTTTGTGCCACTTTCAAAGGTCATTTGGACATCTTCCATTAGTGCAGCAAGAGTTTTTACAACCATGAACCGTTTCAAGGCAGCCTGAGCAAAATTTTTGCAATATTTTTCATTGAGTCTAGGCTATCTCGAAGTACTCGGACTTCATTGTATAGACATTCTATATCTCGAGGTTCGAGAATGTAGAAGTCTTCTTCATCAATGATGAACTGTTGACTTCTCTGTGAATCTTGAAGATGGTGTACCAGTAATAGCCAGAGTAGTGGTTGGTCGTTATTTCCAGGAGCTGTTTTATCGGTGATCTGTTGTATCGACTTGTTTTGTTTCTTAAATACCACATAGTGAGATAGAAAATTTTCTTTTCTCCTGGTGGCAAGATCACCTCTTTGTATAGATCCTGATATACGATAGGCAGCCCTGTCTCCTGGAAGATAGCAGTGAAGAGGTCTTCAAGATACGGCATTTTGATGTGGCAGAATAAGAGCTTCTTTGAGATTTCCAGTCGACGTTTGTTAGCTCTATTCGCCGCCCTCTTTTCTCAATCAGATAAGAGCGGTACATCGTGTTGAGGAGAAGCAGTGGGTGGTTCCGGTTCTTTGTTTCTTGAGGCAACAAGCGATTCATAGTTGTGGAAGAATTTGTGATAATTTTCTCGAGTGAATGGGACTCATTCCTCCTCCAATGATGGTTCACTGTCAGAATCATTATCTGGAGGTGGTTCAGTGAAAGCCTCATTCACTATATTGTCTTCTTCCGAATCGCTTTGTAGGTCAATCACTTTATCAGCCTCCTTCCTCAGAACCTTATGAACGTTGTGCGAGCGGTTATTCTCAATCTCAACATTAATGGATTGTAGATGACTCATAGATTGTAGTCGTTGTTCTTCGGTCATCTGTGCGGACGGGATGTTGTTCATTGGTAATATGGCTTCACTTCCGTCCACTCGCCACTGGTTGAGTGGTTCAACGTTCAACACCTGTTAGTAGTCAAAATCAACAACCGCCCAATCATCGATTGAATCATAGTCTTGTGGGCCTCCTCCCTGTCTTTGTTGAGAGGAGCTGGGTTGTTGTTGAGATTGACTCCCCCTGCTGTATATTGAGAACTGTATCCTCCTTGTTCCAGTCTCCTCCTCTTTCCTTCTCCCTGAGGATCATTCTCAGGGTCCTCCGGCCTCCAGTGAAATGGGATATCTTGAGAACAAGGGTCGAGAAACTCACATGTTCTGAGTGCAAGCATCTCCTTTAGTTCCTCAAGATTGAATTGTCATGAAGCCGCGAGAAGCCACTCAGAGCTCCTTTTTCCAAGTGCCGGAGGATGAGGGATAGTTTCCAATCTACTTTCAAGGTTCGCCAACCTTGTGTTAACGGTGTCTAGTGCTGAAGCGATATGCTGTATGAGTTGTAGATCTGGTTGAGTTGATGCATGATTTGATATGGGGATGGTGGTGATGCTGGTAGCCTCTGATATTGTAGTATGTTGTGGGAGGGTCATTACAATGGTAGACGGTGGAGTGACAGTGACCCTCAAGGCAATACCAGTGGTGATGGAGATGGTTTGAGGAATGAAGATGGTAGTTGGTGGGATGGTAGTTGTGAGCGGTGGAATGGAAGATGTGATTGGTGGTATGGTAGTTGTTGGTGGATTGGTAGTTATGGTTGGTGGAATGGAAGATGTTATTGGTGGGATGGAAGTTGTTGTGGGTGGAATGGAAGTTGAGGATGATTGTGTTGATATCGGGGAAGGTGATGAAATGAATGGTGAAAGAACGATGAAAGCAATAGTTGTGGAAGGTAGGGGAGATTGAGCTACTGAAGGGGATGGTGGTTATGTGTGTTGTGGGGATGGTTGATCTAAGAAAAAGGGATCATCGAAAGGATATGAGGATTCTCGTGGTGGTGGTGAAGGTGGGGGTGGGGGTGGTGGTGGTGGATGTCTGATGTTGTTACATTCATCATAGAAATGTTCAAATAATATTTCGAGATCATTCTGAGATATTGAAGGGTAAGATGGCGAGGTAGATGAGAGTCTTTCAATACCAAAGTCCAATGAATCAAGAGGAAACGTTTCATCAAATGAAACATTGACACTTTCACTGACACTTCTGTTGGAGCGGTTGTATACCCTGAAAGATGTTGAGTCCTTCGAATATCCAATAAAAACTCCTTCATTTTCTTTGGCTTCAAACTTGTTGAGTTTGTGTTTGTCATTTATAATGAAGCATCTACTACCAAAAATATGGAAATAGTTGACATTTGGTAAATGATTGTTGATAAGCTCATATGGAGTTTTGTTGTAAGTTTTGTTGATGATGGATCGGTTTTGAGTGAAACATGCTGTGCTTATAGCTTCTGCCCATAAAGATAGTGGAAGTTTTGAAAATGATAGCATTGTACGTGCAGCTTCAACTAACGTACGGTTTCGTCTTTCAACGACACCATTTTGTTGTGGAGTTCTTGCAGCGGAAAACTGATGGGTGATGCCTGCAGATTAAAGAAAAGAATCCAGAACTCGATTTTTAAACTCAGTACCATTGTAACATTTAGTTCCAGGTTCACTTGAGTTTTCTTGATGAACGAGATGATGATTTCTCTAGCTTCATCCTTTGAGCGAAGAAATGGATCCATGTGTACCTTGAGTAGTCATCAACAATAACAAGTATGTATCATTTACCAGAAAGACTTTGAACACTCATTGGACCACATAAGTCCATGTGCAGTACTTCAAGAGGTTTAGAAGTACTTGGTGCAGGTTTTGTTATGTGTGACTTTTTGGTCATTTTTCCCATTTCACACGAGGAACATTTATGATCTTTTTCAAAAGCAACATCAGGTAATCCAGAGACATGTCCTCCTTTAATAAGTCTGTTCATGGTTTTGAAGTTAAGATGGGACAGACGTCGATGCCATAACCATGATTTATTTGATGTTGCCTTAGACACAAGATAGACATCTTCAAGTGGAACCACATCATTCAAATCGATGGTAAACATGTTTGTATCTCGAGTTCCGGTTAGGAGTTCTATACCATCATATGTACGAATAGCACATCGTTTTGTACGAAAGTTGACTTCCAGTGTTTTGTCACAGAATTTACCGATGCTAAACAGGTTATGTGAAAGATCTTCAACATAAGCGACATTTCTAATAATGAGGTGAGGACGAATGATGTCACCGATTCCTAAGATAGCAGCTAAATGATCATTTCCAAATTTGACCGTTCCCAAATATTTTTCACGGAAGTTGGTCAGTAGATTTTTGTTTCCAGTCATGTGCCTTGAACATCCCGAGTCAAGGTACCACACATTCTACATAAAACAAATAAAACATTTTAGGTATCCAATGATGCATGGGTCCAGAACGATTAGTGACAGATGATTTATCCAGAATTATGTTATGATCAGTTTTAGGGCTTTGGAGAACTGCTAAGAGGCAGTTCAGAGTTTGTGGATTTGATGACCCATTTTAATGTTTTTCAGAGTATTGAACAATCCAATGAGATTTTTCATTTTTAATCCAACTATATTTGACAAATGTTGATGATTTTCTAGAGGTTTTGTTGTCGCATTGTGAGGAACCTGAAGGTTTTGGCTTAGGTGCGGAATTTCCTCGATGAGACTTGCGACGAGAAGATGAGTGAGTATCAGATGTTGGTGGGTGGTTGAGAGATTTCTTCGTTTGTTTTGAAACTGGTGATGATGAACCTCCTTGATCAGGTTTTGGTGGACGAGTGACAGATTTTTTGCATGGTTGTGGAAGACATGTTTTGCATGATTTTATAATTTGACCAGATTTATGGAAAACATTGATTTTCAAACCACATGGTGCATCTAATCGAACAAAACACGTTTATCAGTTTGAGTAATTCGTTTTCGAGTAATTATATCAAACAAATGCTTTGTTCCAAATTTATCAGTTTTAGTAAACACAATATCAAAATCAGGAGAGTAATTAACAGGACGATAAATAGAAGCATCATAAACAGTTCTATAAGCCATTGCAGGAGTTTTGACATATTTAGAGTTCTTACATTTATTTTGCACAGAAAAAGAAGAAACTACAGACTTAAGTAGGCTAGACTTCTTAAGCAGGCTAGGCTTCTTAATCATACTAGGTCCAGTCTGAATAGACTTCTTGGTCTGCGTGGCTCTTGTGACTCCATCGGGCATCGTAGACTTCTTCCTCTTTGACTCTAATTTGTGATCTGCAACATTCAAAATAGGTGGATTAGAGCTTCGCCTCAAGATGATTGGAACAGGATTAACTGCTGCCGGTCCTATTAAGGAAGATTTAGAATTTTGAGAAACATTTTTGTCAGTGTTAGTTTGTAATTCTGAAATCGTATCTTCTAATTTATGTATCTTTGTTAGAAGATTTTCTTTTTCTTTATAAAAGGCTTTGTGGGTTTCATCAATTTCAGACTCAAGTTGGACAATTTTCTTTTCTAAAATCAATGGTGGAACATAAAGCTTTGGTTCTTTGATTTGTATTAAAATTTCATTATCTGGAATGGAAAATTCTGCTAGAGTGATAATTGGAAAATATTCATCATGTTCGAATTTTGTTTTCTTCTTTTCATATGTGGAGTTTAGTGCATAATAGTTGAAGCTGATTTGAGCATATTCTTGCTTTTCTCTGTTGAACTTCTCAATTTATGCTTCTTCGTCTGGTATATGAAGAATGTTTTGCCAGATTCCCAATTTCATGTAGTCGTAGTTGTACAGTGTGGGGAGCACATCAGCAGCTCTTTCCAAATAACGAGGATTTTCAGCTCCAAGATCCACTTTTGATTTGTAGTATCTGAACTCCTTTGGTTCATTGAACTTGATTGTTTGTTCTGTATGACCGGCTTTGACAATTGTCTGCTCCAGTTTTTTGTTGTGCTCTTCGGCATTTTCCTTTTTGATTGTGAGACTGTAAATTGTTGATGATTGTTCATCGATTTCCTTTTTGAGAGTTTTAGTAATTTTTGAGATTTGTTCATTTAAATTTTGAATTCCAGTGTCAGCCGTCTTCAATTGCTCCTGATGATCTTTCAGTTTAGCTTTGGTGGCCTTTGACCAGTCTCGTTCTCTTTGTAATTCAGTCGACAAATCTTGAAACATTTTAAGGAAATCATCTTTCTCACTTGACGTCATTTTCATGTTTTTAAGATTTGAAATCTCAGTGTTTTTGTCATTGATTAGTTTGTTAGTTGGTTGACCTCACTGGTGTGAGCAACATAAAAAGTTGACAACTGATTTTGTAGCTCTTTAGTTCTTTGTTGAAAAGAGTTATTTTGAGTTACTTGAGGAAGAATTGATTCAAGTTGATTACGAAACATCGCATTTTCTGCTTTTAGGTGTTGGATTTGTGGATTTGAAGTATTATTTGTGTTTACTTGTTGCTGAAGACTTTCTTGTAATTCAGATATTTTGAGTTGAAAGGTGGATTGTGACGTAGACAGTTGAAAGGTAATTCCTTGTTTAATTGTTCAAAGGTTTGCATTTGTGTTATCTGAAGGGAACAATTACTTAAATCTTTTAAAAATTGTGCTTTTTCAGTTTCGAAATTTGTTATTTGTTTTGTTAACTGGGCTTTTTCATCAATTTCATTTAAAAGATTTTCATTAAATAAGGAATTTTCTGGTGAATCAGTGTCTGAGTTAGATAGTGAAGAATCTGGGAAAGAAGAGTGTACCTCATTCTCATCGTTCTCTGGAATGCCCAGCTCAGCCCTCAATTCATTTGATCTTGCCATTAGGGCCAAACTGGCAGTGCATTGTTCTTCCTCCTGATCATCTGAATCTTCCAGCAAGTGCAGGTCCTCAGCTAGAAGGACTTTGCCGGTCTCAATTTGCTTAGCCAACAGCATTTTCCTTTTAAAGTATTCAGAATCTTTGACTTTTGGCTTCCTACATTCTTTGGCAAAGTGCCCAGTCATGCCACAATTGTAGCACTTCTTTGGTGGCTCAGTAGTGGAAGATTATGTCTTGTTAACTGGAGTGAAGGAAGTTGAGTTAAATTTTAAGTTTGAAGATGATATGGGATTGTTGCTAGTTGGCTTGTTGTGGTATTTGTTGTTGTAGCCTGATATATGAAAGGCATGGCTTGGTGGTACGCCTCGAATTCTTCGTTTGTTCCTTAAGTGAGAAAAGTTTATGGTTCTTCTTTAACAAACTCCTTTGATTGAGTGGCCATTAAAGCCCCTTTGGTTAACGCTAGATTTTGTTTGGTTAACAGTGCAAGAGCATCAGTACATTCTTGCTTTGATTGGGCAATTCCTTTGACCATTGGCTCACTCTGCTGTAGATATTCATATAGTTCATGAACATCAATCACGCCCAGATCATTGTGTTGCATTGAACTGTTTCCGAAGATTGCCCTTTCACGGAGAAGAGACTGGATAAATTTGATGTTGATTTCAAGGTTTCCCTTCAGAGGTTGTTTTTACGAAGATCATTCAGCATGTTGCAGAACATGTGGTAGGTGGTTTGCAGTTCTTCTCCTGGATTTGCTTTAAACTGGCCGTAAGCATTGAGGGTTGATACCATTTTTGCTTTGTTGCCAAGGTCTGTTCCCTCCATCTGTTTGCGGATCTCATTCTAGAGTTCCTTGCCATTCTCAAAACTATCGAGACTGCTGTATATTTCATTTGGAAGACCTTGCAGCATGTATGAGTGTGAATATACGTCAGCTCTTACCCTTTTTTTCTGTCCTGGATCATACTCCTCTAGGGGAATTGGGAACATACCTCCTATTACTGGTGGTGTAGAGTTTGGGTTACCGTCCACGGTTCGAAAGAATTTAGCTGGTCATTTTTCAAGGGATTCGAGGATCAGTGGACCCGTAGGCTGACTTAGGATGAAATGGAGAAAACGTTTCTTCGACGGACCATAATCTCCTCAGTAGAGAACAGGTGGTTTAGTATCTGATCCGACGGACAAGGCATCTTTGGAAGTAATGTTTGAGTGGTTAAGTTTAAGAGATCTCGAGCCGAGATGTTGTAAGATCTCGAGCCGAAATGTAGAAAGATCTCGAGCCGAGAAGATGGAAGTTTTCGAGCCGAGATGATCACTGTTTTCGAGCCGAGATTGTTCTTCAGCTTCTAGCCGAGAACAGTGGCGTCGTTCTGGGCAGTAAGTTCCGAACAGCCAAAATACTTCACTAAAATGATCCTAGATTTCTCGTTTCTTAACAAAAATGATTGATTCTTTTTGCAATATGATCTAAAAACTTTTTCCTTCAATCCATTCCAATAATATTGACTAAAAACAACCTAAATCTGATCTAAAATTTGAATTTTCAGACTTTCTCAAGCTTTAATGGAGTTTTTTTAAAATCAAGATTTCAATGTCAATATGGATTGGAATTGAACGAAATTTGATTCTAAGCTTAATGTAATGAAGAAAGCAACAAATTCAAGCCATAAAATCTGAGAAGAATACCTTAAATTCGGATTTTGATTTCTTGACCCTCTTTCTTCAAAAACCCAATAAATCTTCTATTCTGGACAGAAACCAACGGATTATGGATCGAATTCAGAGCGAATTTGTGCTCTGATACCAATTGTGATTCCTAGAATAAGCAATCAATCCATTGTTTGATTCTTGGTGAAGGTTTTAGATCAAAACTTGGTGAAGAAGAAAGGGTTTTAGAGAGAGAAAGTATAGAGAGGGAGAGAGAACAATTGCAAGAGTATAATTGTAATTAATGGCAAAAGTTACAATTAGAGATTACACTTTGGGCTTATATACTAATCTCTAATTGCCTTGATTAGTCCTAATGACTAATCTCCTAACTATACAATGTTGGCAAGTTTACCCCATAGACTATGCATTACAATATAAATAAGTCCTAACAACCTCCATTTTTCATACAAACGTTTGAAGGATTTAGAGTACCACAAGGACCGTGGAACATATGTTGTACTACCATTTGAAATAAATGAGGATTTGCAATTTCGTTACGTATTTCTGCAGAAATAATTTTATCATATTCTTCGGTTGTATGCATCCTAAATTGAGGTTTCAATATTAACAAAAAGTGTGCATGCGGAAGACCTCTCTTTTGGAATTCTATAACATACGTATATGCGGCGACATCTCCAAAGATATCTTTTTTTTAAACCTCATGTTTAAGTTTTACAAGTTTGGCATGAAAGACTCTGTAACATACGAGTTTTTGTTTCGTCTAAAATATATATTTACACGTAAGTAACTTGGATTATGTGTATTAAATGCTCAAAACATGTTTGCCATGCTTTATTCGTGTTTTGTGCAAATATGGTGGTAATATGATAAGTATACAATGATTAAGAAAAACATGTGTGAGCAAATAATATAACATCTGTAACACCCATTTTCGAAGCGTCAACTTTGGGAACAAGTATCCTAGAATAAAGTTGTGAATTTATGAATATAATCTAAATGGAGTTGTAGTACTCGTTATGAGGTTTCCAACGATATAAAGAACGTTAAAAACGGAGTTCGTATGAAGAAGTTACGGGCGTTTGAAAAATGGATGAAAATTTCTGTTAGTGCTGTTAAGTATTTAACCGGCGGACACCCCCACCGTTAGAGCCAGTGAGGGCGCGTGTGTGGGTCCCTGGGGCTGAAATTTTGACACGGTGTCCCTAAGAGATGTATGCAAGTGGTGTTAAAATTGCATGCAGATCAGAGGTCATTTAGACCCTCTGCCGCACCATTTACAGAACAGAATACATGCAATCAGCCTAAAAACTCTCTCTTTCATTAAGTGTGGGTGTTCTTGGTGTTCTACTGTGTGTGAACGATTTTAAGCTCAAATCAAAGGGGTTTTTACATGCATGTAAAGATTTAAAGGTAACTCATCTCCCTTATCATATATATGAGTAGAAATCATGGTAGAAATGGGTGATTTGGTGAAGGTGATGAACCCACTTATGGGTAAGCCTCATGAACCATGAAATCAAGTTGGGAGTTTAGACTTATAAACTGATTTAAGGTTTTTAATGATGATATGAAGGCTAGATTGTGTTGAAAATATATGCATGTTCATGTTAGAAATGAAAAGAAGCATATACGGGTTTTGTGCATACATGCATGTGTTGTACATTGACGGATTTTGACCCGTGACTTAGTTTATTTGAGTTTTAAGAAAATAAAGTTATAGAATGGGCTGTGATTTTGGGAACATTGTATATGTTGGAATTATAACACTTGGTTGTATGTGTTGTATCTAGTTTTGGAATCCGGAATGCAAGATCAAAGTTTTGGAAGGTTGGAGTTTTGTCCGTCTACATCTACGCCAGGTTGAGTTCATCTATGTACTACTGTATACTAGTAGTTATATATCTAAATGCTATGTGTTTAATTGTTATTTGGTTTATTGTTATCACATATGCGATGCTTAGAACATTGAATTGGTAATTCTAGTGATTTAACTGTAATATGATTAAATGAAGTTTGAATCATTGATAAACTC
Organism: Calendula officinalis; assembly: GCA_963853835.1. NCBI lineage: Eukaryota > Viridiplantae > Streptophyta > Magnoliopsida > Asterales > Asteraceae > Calendula > Calendula officinalis. The sequence continues at coordinate 10,079,978 of OY970835.1, read as the reverse complement.
TTGCTATGTGTATTGATTTGTAAGAATATAGTGATTATTTGTGGTATGCTTTGTGTATAATCTTTTGATAGATGTCTTGATTGATGGAATATCCTTGTGGTGTCTCCCATGATATCGATTCATGTCGTATAAATTCCTTGTGTTGCGTCTCGGTTGGATTGCCCTAGTATGAGATTCATTTTTATTGATTCGGTTTGTGATAATCCTCTTGTTCCGGTCTCGTGGAGTTATCGTTGTTATTGTTTCATTTGATATCGAATATGAGTTACCCGTACGAATTCCTTGAGAGATGATTTCGTTTCGTGAGGACCCACGGCGGCTTGAGTATTAATTTGTGTAATATGTTGAGCGGTGGACGCGGGAGTACCTGGCGGAGGAGTGGTATGGACCGTGGTGGTGAAGCTGGATCATGGACTCGGTTAGGGGTGCCTTGATCACCTTCATCGGCCTCATTCCCTAATGGCCTAAGGGGGAATGACGCACTTTGATTTGTTTGGATGGTATTGAGATCTCATTGATTCATGATGTGGTATTGTCTATCGGTTCTGGTGGTTACGTGATGATTCTCGAGGAGTGTTGATTCGGTGATTGGTTCTCGATTGTGTTTATTATCTAGCAAACTCTTGTTGATTCTTGCGACATAGTTGTATTCTCAATGTCAGTCATTCAGTAATTCTTGTTGATCCCATAGTTGTTGATACTCGGCTATGACGAATTCTCGGTAAATCTCACGTTAAGTTGTAAAGCTTCTCGGTCAGTTATGTATTGATGTGTAATTGCTATAATATGAATACTTGAATAGCTTTATACCATTTATATGTTATTATTCCTTGTTTTGTATATAATGCTAGTATTATTTTGTGCTTTATGAACTCACTAAGCTCGTTGTAGCTTACCCGTTTAGTTGACAAACATTTTGACAGGAAAAGATAAGGGAAAGCATATAGGATCTTGAAGTTGATCAGAGGCTTAGAAGATCTACTTTTGGTATATACTTAGGTATGCGGGAGTTGAGTAGCTTTATTTTGTGATTAATAGTTTGTTGGTTTGTATCCATAGAAATTATTAGTAGTGAGATCTTGGCTCATTTGTTGTCTTTTGTATAGTCGCTATCGGGTTACGAATGGTTAGTTGTAATTAGATAGTTATTGGATTGTTGTTAGTTTATGATTGGCGGAAAAGTTGACCCGGTCCTTACAGACTCTAACAACCAAATCTAGCCTATTTTGTGCCTCTTCGTGAGGCTTTAGATTTTCCTTTATTTCAGGCCAATTAGGATTGCATGTTATCGATAAAACTGGAAGGTAATACAATTCGTTTACCAATACTTGATCCTTCAGTTTCACCACTTGCTATAGCATCCACAACTCCTTGAAGAAATCTTGTCGTATATCATCTTGCAAGGTTCTATAAAAATCTAATCGTTGTGTCTCTAACTTGACATATCAACTATGTATTGTTGTAATAATCTCCCAAAATATAATAAACATGATTTGTCATTTGGTCTAATTTGAAGTTTGTAAGCATAATATTCTCTAACGGAAACAAACCTAAAATTTTCTGCATTTTTGCCCATCACTGTAATAAAATAAATTAAAAACAAGAAGACTGAAAATATAAAGAATAAAAGTTTTTTACGTACCATTTTCTTCCAAATATAGCAAAATGTCAACATTTGCTATACTTCTAGGAGAAATTAGGTTTGCTGCTGCAGAAACTGAGGAGTGTCTTCTATGAACTCCAATTTTGTTTTGTTTTAAAAATACCTTGATGCCAACCTAACTCCCCAAAAGGAAACAATAACGAGTACTGAAGAGCATCATAACACCCATAAAAATATCGAATACTCTTCGACTCACAACTATGTGTTTTATGTTCAATATCTATTGGACCATATTCTCCATTCTCTTCACCATCAAGCCAAATAGCTGCCACTTGTGACACATCAGGTTTGTTATATACTATTTGATCCTGACTGCAAATAGTACTAAGGACAATATTATAATTTTCTAAGTCTGCAATATCTCACAAATTTCTAAAAAAGAACACATATGGATTATGTTGAAGATAGTTTATACACTTTTCAATCAATGATTTGGATATTCGTGGACAAACCGCCAAACGATTTTCTATTTCATTTTCAATATCATAAAACTATTTGCAAATTTTTAGCACGAATTGTTTGTGGACGTAAGTCATTTATGAAATGGTATACCAGACCTTGGACTCTAAAAGTATAAATCCCACTATCTCTTTTGTTAAAGTTCAAATCTGATGTAACGCCTAAAGAAGTAAAAGCAAAATGATTATTATATGTCCTAAAATTCCATGCTTCTTCGGACATTGAAGTTAAAAGTTGTGTCATGACAATTGGAAGTTCGTTATTCGATAGAACTACACGGCCATCTAAGCAACAAAAACCACTTGTTTCTGAGCAATGGGGACAATTAGGAACATAAGGGAGAATGTCAGCCACGAAAGGAACCTGTTGTAATAAATCTCGACCTGTTGCATTACAAGTAACTTTATGGTTGCCTATACTGTTTCCGTATCTTGAAATGTCTTGTCTTTTATATTGACCATTCTTTTTAATTCTTTTGTCTTTCCATCTTAAGATAGCGCGTCTTCTATATGCCTTTTTATTTTCAGATGTTGAAATTCCTGCTGACATCTCACAAGAACTTTTTTTCCCTTTCCATGTAGCCATTATTTGAATATTTATAAGGAGAAACCTATGAGTCGATAAATTCTTGTTTCTCTTCAAGATCATTCAATTAGGTTATAACTTTGAACCGCGATGTCTCCAATATTGGTTGAAGTTCTTTCCATGCTAGTTTAAACATTTCAGAATCAAAATTCCTATCTTTGCAAATGTTATCTGTAAACCTGGGCTCACGATTTGCACGTTTATTTGAAAACTTTTTCTCACAAAATATATATAAAAGAAGGATAACCGAGTATCATTTATGTACCCGTTTTCCGTAGTTCCATAGATAAATAAAAAAAAAATAATTCGATTAGTGAGTATCAATTTCGGAAATGTGTTTGTATCAGTGAGCTAATTAAATGAATACTAACCTTATGTCATTGACATCATTCAGTTGATGAGTGAATCTCTTCTCATTAAGAGGACATAGCTGAAAGAGGACGAACCATGGCACAACTAGCGATCCCTGCACAATGCATTGCAAAATATCCTATAATATTAATACACTTAAATTCAAGTTTAACAAATTAGTAATAAATTTCGGTAAATGTTATATGCGATACCCCTACACAATACTTTGCAAAATATCGTATGATTTTAATACACTTAAATTCAAAGTTAACAAATTTCTCACATATTTCAGTAAATATTATATGCAAGACGCATGCAAAACATCTGAATTGATAAGCATGTGTATGTTTAACAATTATAAACCACCTGTATATATGTTATAGTTTCAAGTTGAATATTAAATATTAATTTGTATAAAGCTTCTCTGATTCTCAAATTACTGAAATCTTTAGACAAAGTATTTTTATAATACTTGTATGCATCACAACCATAATTATATTTCAACTGACAATCAGAATGCTAGTTATGAACATCACATAAGAAACTAAAGCATATATTTACAGTGGATCTTCTAGATCTATTCAGTAGAAAATGGACCATCAAAAGACAAGCTGGGGAGTACATTCTTCATGTCCACATAACGAATAGATCTATATCATTTATTCACAAAAGATTGTTAACCAAACTATTGGAACTTTTCATAAACAACTTCTACTTTTCTTTTTTTGAAGGCCTCGGATCACCATCGGGAACATCGGCTTTCTTCACCTTTTTAGCAACGAGGATTGCTTGTGGAACTTCTGGGATTGCTTGTGTAACTTTTGATTGGGAGCTTTCACTATCAACATCAGTTGGTTTGTATGACTTTATGATGTTGATTTTCAAATCCTTGGTCCCCTGAAACAACACTTCATACGAACGGATAAAAGCGACAACTGGAACCGACTTAATTTCCTCCACAATTGTATCACATAGATCTTGACCCTAATATATATTAGCAAAGTGAAATTATATTGTTATAATGTGGAAAACAAATATGCCTAAAAATATGGTAATATGTATGTTACGTGTATATGTACATTTTCCTCGCAAATATTTACATCGTTTGGCGAGAAACGTATAAACTTTTCAACATCGAGTGGGTAAGTTAGCTTTCAAGGTTCCATTCTCATCACTAATCAGAACTATCAACCTTGACCTGATGAAGATTCGACAGTCTTGTAACATTAATTATTCATGTTAACATAACATTCAGTAAATCAGTATTACTGATATTCAATGAGTGTATTAACTAAATGGTCATTCATGTTAAATAATGTTAAAATATTAAAATATTTTTATACCAATTAAATATTTAAGTACTTTCTTTCATTAGCTAAATATTTAACATGAATGTTAACAATCTTTTAAAGTGCTTTTAATGTTAACATGAACGTCATGAATTGTTTGTAACTAAATGTTGCTTTAAAAGAAGTTGAATATTTTTTAATTGAAAAAACTATAATCTCATTTAAAGTTTCTCAATAAATAAGTAAAGAAGTAGTTTACTCACATAAGTTGCACTTCCGAACTAACGTGACATGAAGGACATGTGATGACCCAACTGGTATCAGCTTCTAAAGGTTTCGAACAATTTGCACAAGCGGTGTAAGATATCTGTCGTTCTTGTGTAGGAAGAGTAAGTGTTCCTGCTATTCAAGCAGTTCTGACCTGTTTTTAAAAACAAGTAATACATGTGAAAAATTGTACATATTAAATGTTACAGTAAAGAAATGTATACGTTAAATGTTGTATTCACTTACAATGTGGAAATGTTCACAAACTGAAATGATGGGATTTATTTTTTCATTAATTGGATACGGGAGAAGGAGATCATTTATTCGGTAGTTTGTTGTCGAAAGTAAAACTTGTATTTCCCTCCGATTATTGTTATACCTGTTTTTTAAATACATAGGTTAATATATGTACAACTAAAAGAGAGTAATTTTATCAAGTAAAAAACGTAAATTGTAATCTTATAGTAAACATACCAGGTACGTAGTTGCAGCTCTTCGGGAACCGGTGGGTTGACTAACAAAGTAGTTGATGTTGTAGTTAAGGATATAGCTACATGACAAATTTTTTTATTTTTTTTTTGTTAATTCAATATCCAGCCTTTTCGTTATGATAATAAAAATATGTAATCTTTTAGAGGAACAAAAAAGTTTACTTACAATTGAAGGTTTTGACTTTGAGTCTTAATCCAAAAATCAAGGCTGGAGGGCCTTTCATAGATTGCAAAATATTTCCATCATGGCTGTAACATCCCGAGACCCGACCTAGAATATTTTATTAGTTTTGGTAAGTAATATCTTATTGTTTATTATTTTATTATTTTATATAATTTTATTTGATTTATTTGAATTAATTGTACTTTTAACCATGGGGTTAAAAATTAGTAAAACTGAGATATTTAAATATAAAAATGATTTTTACATATTTAGGTTCACTTCTGAACCGGGGTTCTAAAAATATCTTCGTTGTTAAATTTGGATTTAGTTAGGTCTAAATTAATTATATGTGAACCTATTATCTGTTCTGTGTTTAAATGAAATTAGACTGTGATGGGGAGGGGGTACGTGTCCTTGTGTGGGGAAGGTGTCATTTTTGGTCTTTCCATTCCTTCACCTTGCCCGTACACGACACAACACAACACACACACACACTCTCATAGTTGAAGCTTGTTCTCCCAAAATTGATGCTTAATACTTGAAGATCTTGCCTACTCTTTGTGATTTTCGGAATCTAGAAGCTATATTAAGTAAGATCTCTTCTTCCTTAGCTAGGGTTTCATGTTCTTGATGTAGGGATGAACTAGGGTTCTTGAGTTAATGGGTTTTTATGAAGTTCTTGTTGGAAATCCAAAATTGTTAGATGAATTGGTGATTATATGAGTTCTTGCAAGTATTGTATGGATTGTTGTTAGTTATAGCTCATTGGTGAAGCTTTCATAAGCTCCATCAATGGTGTTCTTGGGAAAAAGATGGAGTTCTTCCCTAATTTGGTGAAATGTGAATCTTGATGTTCTTGATGTCTTGTTTGGATAATTATGCATATTAGATTGATAATTGTTGGTTATAAAGATTACTAGTAACTTGTTATGAAGATGCATAAATGTTAGTAGTGTTTGGCTAGGATGGAATTTGGTAGTGAAGTAGCTTAATCCAAGAATTGTTTACTTTGGTCAAACCTGGAAGTTGACTTTAGTCTTGTATGGCTTGCAAACTTTAATTACCAATTTCATTTTAACAATGTCTTAGTTGTGTGATTATAAACTTGATTATGTTTGTTTCGGGTCTTGACCCGTTTGGTTGTTAAATTGTGCAATTTGACTCAAATAAAGTCAAAGTTGGTTAAACTTGCATGCGGATGCAAGTAACTTGTTAGTTATGTAAATTTGATGTTGAACAAATTGAATAACTCATTGGAAGGTGTTCTGTACATGTCTGATTCATTATCCTTGTTGTTGACCCATTTGGGCCTAAGGTGTAATTTGGTTAAAATACATAATGAATTGACTTAATGAAATTCTAAACTTGCTAATTGCTATATGTGGGAATGCAAGTAATTAGTTGTAAGTTGTGGTATAATGATAAGATCTTTAACTTATGTTACTTGTAACAAAATTTGGTGATTGCGGGTGACTAATTCGGTGTTCTTTTTGTACAGGAAAAGGGAAGGAGCCTCAGTGATATAAGATTACTGAGCTCGGTAATAAAAGGAAGCTAAGGTGAGTTGATTTAACCTTCTTCTTTGAGTAATGTACAAAAAGGTTGAAATGGTGGAGTTCATAAGAGAATTTGTAGGATTTTTTGTCTGTCTGGGGGAGATAGCGACGCTATCTTGTTAACGTTTTGGAAAATTGTACAGAAACCCGAAATAGCGTTTGGACTTGAGATAGGGACGCTATTTTTTAGGGGATAGCGACGCTATCTTTATATAGCGACGCTATCTTTTGGAAGATAGCGACGATATCTCGAATAGCGGCGCTATCTTGGCTTGTTTTGGGAAAATTCATTTTTTTCTTGATTTTTAATAATTTTCCAGTGGTACCATTAATTGTGGGTTTGTTAATGGTAGTATGTGCACATGTTTTCTAGAGGTTAGCTATAGTGGGTTTTGGCTAGGCTTCGTTACTATTGGATGGGGTGCTTGGACTCCTATGAATGTGTTCCGTCAAGGGGGACTACCGTGCCAATAGTAAAGTAGCCATCGGTAAACTGTTGTTCGGGCAACAACAGTTGTAGGTTCTGCGCCAGACCGCTGATACTCTCATAACGTCCAATTGCTTGTGGAAGTTTGGACGGGTTTCCAGATTTATTTCTCTTTATTTCTAATTTGTTGTGGTTATGCAAATTGATAGTTATTTCTATTGACTTAGCTTTGTGGTAATCCCTCATTTGTTGACTCTTTTCAGGTTGTGGATTTAGCTTGACTAGAGTCGGGTTTTGGAAGTCTGACCGTACTCTGATTTTGTATACCGAGTCGAGCCCGTTTTCAGTAACACCTTTAAATGTTTTATATATTTGGTTAATATGTAAATGTTTTTTTATGATGTGTAATAATTAGGATTTATGGTATTTCTTAAATTGTTTCCGTATGCATATTTAAAAAAAATGGGTCTAAGATTGTGGTGTTACAATTTGGTATCAGAGCCTCGGGTTGGCGATGGTTGCACATTTAGGTGTACCATTCCCAAATCTTGGCTCGAGTTGGTCAAACTTCCTTAAGTGGTGGGGATTAGTTAGTGAATATGAATTGTGGTTTAATAGGAGTTAGTATGGTAGGTACTAACGGTTTAAACTAACAGTTCGTGAGATGTTGTGTTTGTTACAGATAATGGCCGAAAGTGATCCCAACATGTTGATAACCCCAACGGACCCGAACCGGAAGTCATTGGTACATCTAGGGATGTAAATGCGTAAAGGGAAGATTATATTTTGAGAATGGAAAGCCGACTAGAGCATCTTCAAAGTATTGTCGATGGTATGAACCAAAACCAAAATACCCAAACACAAAATTTCCCTCCCATGTCCAACCCTACATTATCCGCCCTGACAATGCAATTTCCCACAACCCCGGCCTTTACCATGACAGCTCCATATATGTCAACCTCATCGGAACCTCAACCCATGATGTCACAACCACAATACTTTTATGTTAATCCTAGTCAAGGTATACCACAATATCAATTCCCGAACCAACCGTACCAATTCATGAAACTATCTTGTACTTTTAAACAGTTTCTTGATTGCAAATCTCCTGAGTTCAGTGGTAGTAGAGATCCTAATGTTACGATGCATTGGTTAAAGGGAGATGGATAGAACCTTGGATGTGTGTGGCTGTGAACATAAATTTATGGTGATGTATGCTACCCGCAAATTGACCGGTGGTGCTATGAATTGGTGGGATACTTTGGTCGAACGTCTACCAAAGGAAACAATAAACATTATAACGTGGGATCAATTTAGAGATCAAGTGTGCAAGCGTTAACTCATTTGAGATGGATAGAATTCAATCGGAGTTCTTAAATTTGCGGATGACGGAAAGGATGTCGGTGGATGATTTGATCGAGCACTTTAATGAGAAGTTGAGGATTGTACAACAATGAGTGCCAGATGAGCCTTCTAGAATAAAACATTTTATTCAAGCTTTACGTCCTGAATACCGAGGTGTGGCTAGACTTGCACCAAATTTGTCAGAAGCCTTTGAGTTTGCAAAGGCACCTGAAGGTGATATGAATACCTCCGATTGGGTGAACAAGGAAAGAACGGGGTATCAAAAGTTTAAGTCTACACAATCGGGTTCCCAACAAAGTAAGAAGGGGCAGGGAAATCAAAGGTATGCAAGTTCAAATCGTAAGCTGTCAGGAAGTATGTTTTGGGAAACCCTTTTTCCCTTCTTCATCATCAGTGGACTTTCTTAAGCAAACAACAAGGTATAATTTGGGAAACCCTTTTTCCCTTCTTCTCCTCTTGAACGATTTCGACCAAAGAACCCTAGGGTTCTTTGGTTGATGGTCGACGAACACACACAAGTGTGTGTGTGTGTTCGGGTTTTTCGTACAAGATTTCTTCGTTGTTAATCTAATCTAGATTTCCAAGATCCCAATCCTTTAGGGTTTAAGGATTAAGTTTAATCCCACTTCCGCTTTTAGGGATTAAATTAGCTAGATGGTTTAACCGGTCAAGAACAAGTTCATGTTCTTGGTCAGTATGGTTCGAACCAAGTGATCTAGCAGGTTGACCCAAGTGGTCAATCAGTCTTTGTAGCCAATCTAACTTTTGCAATCATTTATTGCAGGAGGAGATGGAAAGTGATGATGACCAGCATGAGATGGTGATGATCCCACGAGCACCAAGATCTTATAATTCAGTTGTTTGTGGATTCAGTAAATCAATTTCCATTTTGTTGGATGATTTTTATTTTATGTTAAAACAAGTTTTCTTTGTTTTTTAATAAGAATCCATGGTTGAATTATATTATGTGCGTGCATGTGTGATAATTACACTAGTCAAGTTTTATGGCTAGATTGTAAGTCAAGTTTTGATTTACTTTATATTTCATGTTTTATACTTGTTTGATTGTTGTATGATAAATAATGTCTTAGAAGCTCAATACTTAGATACTAGAAATTAGAAGTTTTTCTTCTAAATTATTTAAGAGATTTTATGGAAAGCATAAAGTTCAAAGTACATTGAACTTATTTAAAACATCTTAAGTAATGGTTACTTATAATAGTAAGTTTTAAAGTGTCAGTATTAATGTAGTATGATTGTATTAAATATAATCAAGATAGACTTTGAAGAGTATTATTACAAGTCTTTTATACTTGTAATAAAGGAATTTAATGAAGTCATGATTCCCTAATAGGAATAATTGGATATTCATAAAATCCAAGTAAAATGACTTAGACATTAAATGAACTCTTAAAAGGGACAAACTATATTAAAGTATTTAAGAATTAATAGGTATTATTACAAGTCTTTTATACTTGTAATAAATACAATATTTAATCAAGTCATAATTCCCTAATAGGAATAATGGATATTTGAGAAATCCAAGAAATGACTTTGGCATTAAATGAGATTCTTAAAAGAATACTAATATGTTTAAGAATTGGAAGTATCGTTTCAAGTTTCTTATACTTGTGAGATACATTAGTCAATGAAAGTCATGATTCCCTTATCAGGAATATTGGATATTCGCAAATCCAAAGGATGACTTTGATGATTGATTAAATTCTTAAAGGGTTAAACTATAAGTTTTGACTAGGTAAAAAGTAGTAGTTTAAGTAATGCTTATTTCCATAAAATTTAGTGGGAGCTATGACTAACACATTCACTAGAGGTACTAATGAATATAGTAAGTTAGTTAGAACATTAACAACAAGGAATTACCAAGTCATTAGCCAAAGAGTTAAGAGAAATAAATGATCATTGATTAGATTATTGCAAGCCTAATAGCGTGATCACAAGTCTTGTGATTAATTGTTGCATATCTAATAGGATGTTCACATTCCAGTGAACAAGTTAATCATTTAAGGAAATTTCTTTAACTAGTAAGAGTATCTACAAATCAAGTAGCTAAAAGAGTTTCGGTTACAAGACAAGTTTTATAGATTCAAGAAACTAAAGGAGTAATTTTCCAATCCTCCTATGTTTACCGAATCATATAAAAAGGCAAGACTAGAATATGTTCTAACTGTTGCATGAACAATATCTAGCAAAGACAAAAGTAATAGTATTCGTGAATACTCGTCTTATGTCTTTAGTTTAATAGAAATGACTAATTGTAATTAGTGATAAAAGTTACAATTAAGAAGTCATTGAGCAATCAACTCAAACGCAAAGAATAAGTAATGATCCAGTAATAATCAGTATCTATGTCCAGTAAGGAACAATACATGAGTTAGTATCATTGTTATTCAGAATTTGTATGTTTTACAATATCCATGAATAAAAGTTTCTTTATTCGGAAAGATATAAATCCGTGACTACTCATCTTGGTGGGATCCTTGATGGGACGTTAACGTCATCGCGATGTTTGGTGGTAGATTCGAAGTTCTTCGAAGATAGCTACACAAGTTTTTGTGTAAACCAAATGCCGGTGATATTCTGTTGGAGCTCGACGAATATTGGATTGACCACCGTGATAATACTTCGTGGTTGAAAAGTTCAAAAGTATTATTCACTAGGAATGTCCTTAAGCCTGAGGTAGTTGATTTGGGATACAATGACTAATGTACTTTGGTTCGTCTTAGACACTTCTGAAATATGGTTGTCATACGAGGCTTTACTGGGTGCAAAGGAATTTGTATTTTTGAATCGAAATATAACAAGATGGTAATTGCACCTCATTCCTAGGAGAGATATTTAAAGGTCCTTTGACATGATGATAACTTGAAAGTGCATGGCCATGCCCAAACGAACTGATTTGTTCTTTGTCGTTTATCACAACAGCTTGAATCAAGAAGTCATGAAATGATTTCGAATATAGGAGTTGATATTTTCTACCATGCTCGTATTCGTTATCACAAATATCGTGCTGCAAGGGATAAACCTAACATAGTTGCCCAAGAAGTAAAGACAGAGTGTTCTTTACTAAGAGACGCTATTAAAGAGTTCTTTTCAAAAACTATACCTGGGTTACATAAGCTATTTTTATGGGGTTTGTTACCTACATGCCCATATAGAAGGCCACTGTAGCTCGTATCATTAGGACAAATGTTACAAACTTGCACAAGTGGGAGTCTGAAGGATTTATGTGCACAGTTAGTCAACCTATGATGATACATCCATGCCTACGAAACACTTAAGGGTCACACCGATGAGTGCATGTAATACGAGTAAGATATGTAATGATATTTGGAAGAGGATTGATTCATAATAGTCATTTATGAATCAAGTTAAGTATTAAGTCAAGTTTGACTTATTACTAGATTAGTTTATCTAACTAATTAATACAAGTTTTTATACACTTACTAGTTGAGTAAATATACAATGTGTTAATTATAGATTATCCATATTATGATTTAAAGTAATTAAATCATATGGTAATTGGATAATATTATTGTGTAAATTATATAAAGGTTATTATATAATTAATTATTAAAAGTATTAATACAAAGTATATATTTCGTATATATATTTATATACACGAAATATACTAAGTTTATAAATACTAGACATTTAATAGTTAAGTACAATAATAAAAGAATAATAAACTATAAGGAAAGGAAATGTAAAAAGGAAAGTTTAATTAAAGATTTGATCTTAATTAAACTAAGGGTCCTAAGCGCAACTTATTTATCTATAAATAAGAGGCATAGGGTAACCCTAAAACCCCTTGAATAGTACACAAATTCCCTTCCCCCTCTCCCTTTAGTTTCAGCCGAATAAGAGCATCACCAAGTTCTTGGTGTTCTTCGTTCTTCGTTCGTTCATTCTTCATATTCTTCATGACTTGAAGATTGAAGATGATTGCAAGGATCAACTAGAAGGTCGCTCGTCGTGTTCATCATCAGTGGACTTTCTTAAGCAAACAACAAGGTATGTTTTTGGGAAACCCTTTTTCCCTTCTTCTCCTCTTGAACGATTTCGACCAAAGAACCCTAGGGTTCTTTGGTTGATGGTCGACAAACACACACAACTGTGTGTGTGTGTTCGGGTTTTTCGTACAAGATTTCTTCCTTGTTAATCTAATCTAGATTTCCAAGATCCCAATCCTTTAGGGTTTAAGGATTAAGTTTAATCCCACTTCGGCTTTTAGGGATTAAATTAGCTAGATGGTTTAACAGGTCAAGAACAAGTTCATGTTCTTGGTCAGTATGGTTCGAACCAAGTGATCTAGGAGGTTGACCCAAGTGGTCAATCAGTGTTAATGAAACCCAGCAGGAATTCCCATAAAGAGGGTCACAGGGCCGGTGATTGCCCATCAGAAAGGAGATCGAGTTCGGGATCCGGGTCGGTTGGCGGGTCGGTGGCATCATATCCTCAGAAGAGGAAGAATCGTCCAACACTAGAGGGTCGAGCATTTAGGATGACGGTTGAAGAGGCTACAACTACAGACGATGTCATTACTGGTATGTTCCCGATAAATAATATTGATGCTCGTGTGTTTGATTTTGGAGCTAATCGCTCATTTATTTCTGTGGATTTCCATGCTAACTTGAAATTCCCTATATCTGTGGTAACTACTCCATTGGAAGTGGAGGTAGCTGATGGTTATGTGGTACCATCTGTGACTGGGGCAAATATTGATATTGAAGGGGCATGTTTTAATATGTTTTTATTGTTAATGCCAATATCTAGTTTTGATGTGGTCCTTGGAATGGATTGGCTTAGTTTAAATAAGGCATTAATTAATTGTGATAAGAAATTGATTTCCTTTCCATTTCCTGGCGGGACACACATAGTGGCCCACGGGGATCGGGGTAATGCATCTCTCCCTATTATCTCATTTATGAAAGCCAGAAGATCTCTTGCCAAAGGGTGTGAATCATTCCTTGCCTATGCCATTGATGTCAGAAAAGAAAAATAGATTGTTAAAGACATTCGGGTGGTTTCGGAATACCCGGAGGTCTTTCCCGAAGAGTTACCTGGGCTACCTCCTGTTCGGGAGGTAGAATTCAAAATTGATTTGGTTCCGGGAGCCAGTCCCGTAGCCAAGGCTCCGTACAAATTGGCACCGTTAGAAATTCAGGAAATGATGAATCAGATACAAGAATTATTGGATAAGGGTTTTATTAGGGCGAGTTCATCACCTTGGGGTGCACCAGTTTTATTTGTCAAAAAGAAAGACGGCACGTTGAGAATGTGCATTGATTACCGGGAGTTAAACAAGCGAACAGTTAAAATTAAATATCCGTTACCGCGTATTGACGATTTATTTGATCAGTTACAGGGGCCTCGTATTTTTCAAAGATTGATTTAAGGTCGGGTTACCATCAAGTCCGGGTTCATGAAAACGATATTCCTAAAACCGCGTTTCGAACAAGATATGGTCATTATGAATTTTTAGTCATGCCTTTCGGTATGTCGACCGTTCCTTGATAAGTTTGTGATTGTTTTTATTGATGACATACTTATTTACTCCAAGACCGAGTTAGATCATGAAAATCACTTGAGGCAAGTTTTAGACACTTTGAGACGGGAACAACTTTATGCTAAGTTCTCGAAGTGTGAGTTTTGGGTCCGAGAAGTGCAGTTTATGGGGCATGTAATTTGACAAGACGGGGTGAAAGTTGATCCTTCAAGGATACCAGCGGTAATGAATTAGGGTGTCCCGAAGACTCCATCCGAAATTAAAAGTTTTCTGGGGTTGGCCGGTTATTACAGAAGGTTTATAAAGAATTTTTCAAAGATTGCTAGCCCGTTAACAAAGCTGAACCGGAAAGATGTTCCTTATCGGTGGGGTGATTAGCAAGAAAAGGCGTTTCAAACCTTGAAGCAGTTATTGTGCCAAGCCCCAATACTTGCATTGCCCGAAGGGTCAGATGACTTTATAGTTTTTTTGTGATGCATCTATTGCGGGTTTGGGTTGTGTATTGATGCAAAGAGACCGGGTGACTGCTTATGCCTCGCGACAGTTGAAACTACATGAAAAGAACTACCCGACTCATGACTTAGAGCTCGCGGCGGTGATTTTTGAATTAAAACTGTGGAGACATTACCTTTATGGAACCAAATGTGTTATTTGTACCGATCATAAAGCCTCCAATATGTCTTCACACAAAAAGAACTGAATATGAGGCAACGAAGATGGTTAGAGCTCATTAAAGACTACGATTGTGAAATTCGATATCACCCGGGGAAAGCCAATGTAGTTGCCGATGCCTTAAGCCGTAAGGAATCGCCAAAAGTTGTACAATTTATGCGTATAGAGATCATGTCCGATCTTGTTGATCGGTTGAGAATATGTCAAATGGAGGCCTTAAAAGATGAAAATTTCAAATCATAAATTATTAGAAAGAGAAAAGAGGAGTTGGTGGAAGATACTCGAAGGTTGAAAACGTTCCGGTCTTGAATTTGGGTGCCCTTAATCGGGGGTTTACGGGAGGTAATATTATCCGAATCGCATAAGTCACGCTTATCCATTCACCCGGGTAGTACGAAAATGTATAAGGATTTGAAAGCTTTCTATTGGTGGCCTACTATGAAGACCGACATTGCTCATTTTGTTGAGAAATGCCATGTATGTGCTCAAGTCAAAGCCGAGCATCAAAAGTCGTACGGGTCGTTGAAGCAATTAGAAATACCCGAATGGAAGTGGGAGAATATAACAATGGATTTTGTCACAAAACTCCCTCGTACATCGAGAAACCATGATATGATTTGGGTGATTGTCGACCGATTGACAAAAAGTGCTCACTTTTTGGCCACTAATGAGATCGCATCACTTGATAAATTGGCTAAATTGTACATTGATGAGATATTTTCTCGCCACGGGATTCCGTTGTCTATCGTGTCCGATCGGGATCCTCGATTTGTTTCTAATTTTTGGAAGAGTTTGCAAAGAGAATTGGGTACTCGGGTAAATTTGAGCACGACTTATCACCCACAAACAGACGGTCATTCAGAAAGAACTATTCAAACTTTGGAAGATATGTTACGAGCTTGTGTGCTAGAATACGGTGGGTCGTGGGATTCTCATTTACCTTTGGTTGAATTTTCTTATAACAACTCTTATCATTCAAGTATCAATATGCCACCGTATGAAATGTTGTATGGTAGACGGTGTAGAACTCCCACGTGTTGGTTTGAAGCGGGAGAAAAGCAGCTTGTGGGTCCCGAGATTATTCAGATGACGGCCGATAAGGTGGCAATTGCTAATTAACCTTCTTCTTTGTGTAATGTACAAAGAGGTTGAAATGGTGGAGTTCATAAGAGAAATTGCAGGATTTTTTGCCTGTCTGGGGGAGATAGCGACGCTATCAGAAGATAGCGGCGCTATCTTGTTAACATTTTTGGAAAATTGTACAGAAACCCGAAATAGCGTTTGGACTTGAGATAGCGGACGCTATTTTTTGGGGGATATCGACGCTATCTTTAGATAGCGACGCTATCTTGACTAGTTTTGGGAAAATTCATTTTTTTTTTTATTTTTAATAATTTTCTAGTGGTACCATTAATTGTGGGTTTGTTAATGGTAGTATGTGCACATGTTTTCTAGAGGTTAGCTATAGTGGGTTTTGGCTAGGCTTCGATACGATTGGATGGGGTGCTCGGACTCCTACGAATGTGTTCCGTCAGGGGGGACTATCGTTCCAATAGTAAAGTGGCCATTGGTAAACTGTTGTTCGGCTAACAACAGTTGTAGGTTCTGCGCCAGACCGCCGATACTCTTATAACGTCCAATTGCTTGTGGAAGTTTTGAAGGGTTTCCAGATTTATTTTTCTTTATTTCTAATTTGTTGTGGTTATGCAAATTGATAGTTATTTCTATTCACTTAGCTTTGTGCTAATCCCTCATTTGTTGACTCTTTTCAGGTTGTGGATTTAGCTTGACTAGAGTCGGGTTTTGGAAGTCTGACCATATTCTGATTTTGTAAACCGAGTCGAGCCCGTTTTTAGTAACACCTTTAAATGTTTTATATATTTGGTTAATATGTAAATGTTTTTTTATGATGTCTAATAATTAGGATTTATGGTATTTCTTAAATCGCTTACGTATGCATATTAAAAAAAATGACTCTAAGATTGTGGTGTTACAATGGTCATTAAAATGGTTCCATAGAGTCACCACCAGAGGTACTTTCCTGCAATAAACAATATATATATGTAACACATATACTTAATATAGTACAAATAATTATAAATTTTTGGAAGTACTCTTCATTGATAATAACAATATCTCTGCGTGTCAAAATGTCAGGTCCTTGTTCATGATTCGGTAGACAACAGATTACAATGCCTCTTACATCTGTAGTCAGAAATAGTTAAAATAAGTGTTTAAAAGATTTCATATGACTAAATCTATTAAAGACAAATAGGTAATTTACTATGAAGGCGCTCCGATTCTGCGTGTTCATGTTGTTTCGTGAATTGCGTGAAGTTAAAGGTACATGGTAAATTGACCAGGTTGTGTTCAGAACACTCTTCAGCAAGGGTGCGTTTGTTGAGAACCCACGAAAACCGAAAGGAGCTGATTGCGTATTTTTTTATCATTAGGGATGACCAAAGCGTTCGAAATATGATATCTCATGTACTGTTTAAATATGAAAGGGTTAGTGGGCCAAATTATAACAAAAAACAAGGGCCGTAAACACTAAGCCTTCAGAGTCTGCCAACGATATCCTCTTGTAAGAAGATTGGTTTTAAGCCTTTAAGACGTGATCGCAGTCTAGAACTTGGACAACAGCTGTCCATCGTCCTCGAATTGTTGGGGTGTGATTTCGGATACTGGTGTGAGCTGTCGATACATGCTTGACATGCTTGCTGTAAAATGAGAATAGTAATGGTCATTAGTTGGTAGGGAGTATTTGGATATTGAAACATTATTGTGGCAGAAGCCCTAACAGAATATGTAACATATAAAAATACGAATCTACATTGCAAGTACATGAGGTCAGACCTTAGGTTATTTTTTGAGGTCAACTGGTAATAACTGCAATTATATGTTTGAAAGATGGACCCACCCCTAAGAAGTACCCACGAGATGCATTACACCAGCAAAATCACCACTGTAGTTAATTCAAATGGCCATTACATCTTTTTTCCTATTCTTCTTGTTATTTTAAATTAATTAATTTTTGTAATGTTTAATATATTATTGCTATTGAATGAGTTTTAGAACAATTAAGATAAAAATTGATGTATCTAATGAATGGTGTGATCTATTTATGATGTCAAACACTTAATTTGTAAATTGGACCTCCAAGGCCCTCCAAAACCACCAAACAAAGATAGCATTTCTCTATTATTCTCAAAATTCTTATAGTATCATCTGCAGGTCCACTAATTAAATGAGGAGACTTCAAATTGACTACAAACTAAAAAAGTAAAAATAAAAAGAGCCTAGAAAATAAACCTAAAATTAAAATAAATTAAAGACTATTGTGAAGGAAGCAATATAAGCTTGAATTTTTTATGAAATCTGTACCACAATTTTGTTTATAGAAATAAAAAATTAGCTGTCCTTGAGTGCTCATGTTTTGTTTTTCTACCAAAAAACAAATACGCCTGTGTGAAATAATCATGGAAAAAAAACTTCAAAATTAGAATTTCATCTTCCGAATTCTAACTATTTTCTTTTACTAATTCTGATTCACCAAATTGATTATAAGTTTGAAACGGCACTGGATCAGCACTACAAATTTTAGAAAAAATATGCATTTCTATTATTATCCCCAAACGATACAAACATAAAATTAAACTCAGAACCTACCTTCAATTCTTAAGAATGTATTCAAACCTTATGAAACTAGAAGAAAAACCATTCTATTGAGATACTAAGTAATTTAAACAATAATTACTTATGAAGACGAAGACAAAGAACATATTGAGAATACTTTCAATAGAGTACAAACCTTGTGACGAAGAAGACAAACCTTATAATAGAATATATGACAACAGTTATGAAGAGGAAGACAAACCTGAATTTC
This sequence comes from Calendula officinalis, assembly GCA_963853835.1. Taxonomy (NCBI): domain Eukaryota; kingdom Viridiplantae; phylum Streptophyta; class Magnoliopsida; order Asterales; family Asteraceae; genus Calendula; species Calendula officinalis. The sequence goes on along the minus strand of OY970835.1, from coordinate 10,061,277 downwards.
AAGAGAAGAGAAGATGCAGTTGTTAATGAACCCTAATAACAAAACCCCTAATAAGAAGGGTAAAAGACATGCACCAGTATTTCAGTGAGTTAATCGATCACCAGGTGGATTCAATATGTACACGTGTGAGCATAATACTTATACGTGTCATTACAATAAGAAGGAGGATGAATGAGTCACATGTAGAAGGTGTTAGGTATTAGAAAATTGTAATAGATAGTCTAGGGGGGTAAAGTGTAACATTGTATATATGTTAAGTTTTATTTAGGAAATTGTCCTAACTAACAAGGAATTAAGCCATGGTATAAATACCAAGGTGTAAGGCTTAATTCCTTAACTTTTGCACAATTAAACATTCCAAATTTCCAGCAAAAGCTCTCTCCTCCATCTCTCTTCTTTCTCTCTCTAAAACCCTTTCTTCTCTACCAAGTTTCATCCTAAAATCATCATCTAACATCATTTTATGGATTGAATCAATGAATCTATGCTTTTCAATTGGTATCAGAGCATAATTTCATCTTGAAAACGATCCAAATCCATCAATTGGTGTTAAAATCAGAAGAATCAGTGGGTTTTTGAAGGTTTTTGAAGAAAAAGGGGTTTAAGATCAAAAATCAGATTTAAGGTACTATTTCTTATTATTATGGATTGAATAGCTTCCTTTTATTGATATATTAAGCTTAGAATCAAGCTAGTATCGAATCTAATCCATACTGATGAAGAATTAAGATTTTTAAGAAAAACCATTAAAGCTTCAAAAACACTCTAAATTCAAATTTTCAGATAGATCTAGGTTGTTTTTGAGTAATATAGTAGTAATGGATTGAAGGAAATAGTATTTGGGTAAGTTTGTGATTTAAATCAAAGAATTTGGGTTAGAAACGAGCATTTTAGGATCAAATAAGTGGGTTTTTAAGGCTGTTCGTAGCTGTTCTGAGCAAGAAAATGTTCGGCCCGAGAACAGTAACAAGTTCGGCCCGAACTTCAACCCGAACTTCGGCCCGAACTTCAACCCGAACTTCGGCCCGAACTTCACCCCGAACTTCGGCCCGAACTTCACCCCGAACTTCGGCCCGAACTTCACCCCGAACTTCGGCCCGAACTTCACCCCGAACTTCGGCCCGAACTTCTACACAACTTCGGCCCGAACTTCTACACAACTTCGGCCCGAACTTCTACACAACTTCGGCCCGAACTTCTACACAACTTCGGCCCGAACTTCTACACAACTTCGGCCCGAACTCTTTCTACACTCGCGTGTCAAAAGGGGCTGTACTGTAACGGTCATAACTTTCAGCTCGGGTGTCCGTTTTACCCAACTTGCCGGCCCAAAAACGCTTGTTTCGATCGCTTAATTTGCGTTTTTGTGATTTTTCGGTCAATTTCCAAACTTCGTTTAGCCCAGTTTCTAACCCGATCGTCGTTTTTCCCTAATTCGAAAATCTTAGGCACATTTAAAGTGTACTTTATCTTCTGGAATAACCAGTTTAAGATTTCGGTAATTTTGAATTTTTGAAGACCAATCCACGGTCTACATCACATATTCTATTCCAGAACCTTCTCATTCTTAAAATTTTCTTTACCCCGTTTCAATCAAAATTCCCGTGAATTGTTCTTAACATGACTACCAAAGAAATATTGTCTGCCGGGTCGAATGCCCAGGAGGATAAAAGTGCATTGCCAACCTGGCATTCATGGCAATACCAACTGAGGCTACAGCTGTGTTAGGCATTCCAAAAGATGATGAAAATGAGGTACTCTCTTTCTCCTTTGACTCTTTATTATCTGATTCAAACACTGATGAATCAGAGAATTCCTTGTTTAATGAAAAGCTTTTAACTAAAATTGATGAGAAATCACATTTGACCAAACAAATAACTGATTTGGAATCTGAAAAAGGTCAACTCTTAAATGATTTGAGTGAATTAAGTCAAGTTTCTCTTCAAATAACTCAAGTAAACAGGGAATTACAAAATCAGTTGTCTACATCAAAATCAGTTTTTCAATTTCAAATTACTGAGTTACAAAATGATCTACAAACACAAATAAATACAACGAATGCATCAAATACACAAATCCTAAAATTAAAAGATGAAAATTTAACCTTTCGTCGCCAACTTGAAACTCTTGTTCCTCAAGTAAATCAAATTAATAATTCAAATCAAAAAACACAAGAGTTACAACAACAGCTGTCAACATTTCAAGCTGCTCACACCAGTGAAGTAAATCGTCTAAATCACATAATTAATACAAAAAATCTTGAAATATCAAACCTAAAAACGATGAAGACGGTATCAAATGACAAAGACGACTCCAAGCAGCTGATAAATGACTTAGCTATCCAACTCAGTCGACAGCAAACATGGATGAAGTCCTCAGACATCAAGATAAAAGACTACCAAGAACAGTTGAAGACGGCTGACATCGAAATTCAAAAATTGAATGAACAAATCAAAAACATAACAAATGATTTTAAAAAGGAAATCGATGAACAATCAGCAACTATCCACAGTCTTACTGTCAGAAAAGAAAATGTTGAAGATCACATCTCAAAACTGGAGCAGACAATTGTGAAAGCTGGTCATACTGAACAAACGATAAAATTAAACCAGCCTAAAGAGTTCAGATCTTTCAAGTCAAAAGTGGGTCTTGGAGCAGAAAACATCCGCCCTCTGGAAAAAGCTGCAGATGTTCTTCCAACGTTATATAACTACGATTACATGAACTTGGGAATCTGGCAAAGCTTCCTTCATATGCCAGATGAAGAAGCAGAAATCGAGAAGTTCAACAGAGAAAAGAAGGAACACGTTCAAATTAGCTTTAACTATTCTGAATTGAACTATACATATGAAAAGAATAAAGCAAAATTTGAAAACAATGAGTACTTCCCGATTGTCACTCCAGAAGAATTTTCCATCTCTGACAATGAAGTTTTAAAACCAACAATTGAACCGAAGCTTTATGTTCCTCCATTAATTTTAGAAAAGAAAATTGTACAATTAGAATATGAAATTGATGAAATACAAAAGGCCTTTGATAAAGAAAAAGAAAACCTTCAAAATAAGATACATAATTTAGAGGACACCATTTTAGAATTAAAAGCTAAAATGAACAATACTGTTTCTCAAAATTCTAAATCCTCTTTATTAGGACCAGCACCAACAAACCCAGTTCCAATCATCTTGAGGAGAAACTTTAATTCACATGTCCTAAATGCTTCCATTAGTACTTTAGAGCCTCGGAGCAAGGAGCCCAAGCCCAATGGAGTCAAAGGAGATGTGCATTCTAAGAAACCGAGTTCGTCTAAGTCTAGCACGCCTAAGAAGCCTTGCGAGCTTAAGAAGTCTAGACCATATACGTCTTCAGTTTCTTCTTCCACTGTTAAAATTAACAATAACAACTCCAAAAAATTTAAATCTCCGGCACTTGCATTTGGAACTGCGTATGATGCTTCTGTTTATCGTCCTGTAAATTACTCACCTGATTTTGGTAATGTGTGTGTCAAATCTGAAAAACTTGGTAAAAAGATATTGAGAGATAAATCTACAAATAAACAAATTTCTCAGAATGATGATCGATTTTTTGTTAAGCTAAATGCTCCATGTGGTTTAAAAATCAATGTTTTCCAGAAATCTGGTAAAATTATAAAATCATGCAAAACATGTTTTCCACAACCATGCAATAAATCTGTCTCTCATCCACACAAACCAAATAAAAAAGGTTCATCTTCACATGCTTCCAAAAAGGCGAAGAGTTCTTCCAAAACCCCACCAATCTCTGATAAACACTCGTCTTCTCGTCGCAAAGTTTCTCGAGGATCTTCCGCACCTAAGCCAAAGTCTTCAGGTTCCTCAAACAGCGACAACAAAACAACGACCAAATCTTCAACGTTTGTGAAATACACATGGATCAAAAATGAAAAATCTCATTGGATTATCCAATCATCTGAAAAATCTTTAAAATGGGTAGTTAAATCCACAACCTCTGAACTGCCTCCTTGCAGTTCTCCAAAGCTCTAAATTAATCTTAAAACAATTTTACATAAAACATCTGTCACTAATCGTATAGGACCCATACATAATTGGGTACCAAACATGTTTTAATTGTTTTATGTAGAATTACCAGAAAAGTGTTTGGAGTTTCGAGGATGACTTATACACACTTCAGTGTATAACTCGTGCCACAAAAGAAATGGCTTATGCACACTTCAGTGTATAACCCGAGGTTCAACAGAATGGCTTTCAAGCGCATCAGCTTGAAACCCAGTCCTTAACGGAAAATGGCTTCTGATCAAAACGGATTCAGTACCCGCTCTCAAAAGAAAGCAACAAGCTCAATCAAGCTTCACCGCAAATACTCTCCTTCAACCCTCCGACGATGTATAAGGTACGTCCTCAAAACTCAAAACTTTTTAATACTTTTGTTTTGTCGAGGGGGAGAAATACTAATTCTAGGGGGAGAATTATTATTTCTAGGGGGAGAAAATTAAGAAAATAAAAACAAATTGCCCAAATCAAAAAGGTTTTATGTTTGTAACGTTAGTTATAAGTCGTTGTAATATCCGTAAACGATCTCTTTACTAGTTCCCTAGTAAAGATAGCATCTGTTTATTACAAATTCTTTTAATTCTCGTTACTTACTACTTCAAAAGACATACCTTCCCATGGTTTGCCAGATCCGGCCTTACCTATCCCAGGGAAATATTTCAGCCAAGTGGTAAATGTGAGAGTATACGTCTAGGGTATAGAACTAGGTGAGTGCAAGGTGATGTGAAAAACATGATAAATCAAAGAAAACACACCTTATGAGTGCATCCAAACCGAAAACAAACCGGGCAACCAATTAAATAGGTGATCATTCATTCGTTGAATGTTTCACTAGACTTTACTGGCCCAGTAAAGCAAATGCACGCCACCACCAACTACTCAAATTCCTCTCAACAGGGATTTGTTTCATTTCATCAGGGGACGTAGCACAAAAGCTACTGACTACTCATTTGGAGTATGTCGGTATTGAATAATAATAACCTCCTGCCCCGGGTTAAGTCTCTTTGTATGCACAGTGTGTCTAGTTCTCACCCCCAAGAATATTTCCAATATAGGACACCTGCAACATGGATCTCCGTGAATCCATCGGAACACTCGTAGTGGCATCACAATCTGATGTTTCACGAGGATCGAGTGGAAATCCTGCTAGAGCTAAAATCACGCCAACTCTAAACGCAGGTCACACATTTGAACCAACGGTTGTGCAAACGACTACCGATTCATACCGTGTGCTAACGGATACTCTAAGTGAGTCCGGTGTTACCTAAAATCCATGTGAAACTCCTAAAACGAAACGTCTTCAAAAAGCTGATTAAAATGCACATGAGCGTAATAGTCCACTCTCAAATTACTCCTATGATCTGCTAAACCCAGCATGATCTTCCCCGGAGCCACCGACAATATAGGAACTAAAAAGTGAAGGTCCCTAGGTCTAGGTGAGCAGAATCAAGTATCATGGGATCTTGATTGGGGTGCGCTGAGGTAAAAATTGAGAGGGGGTACGAAGTGTGGGGTGCAAATCAGCTTATCACATGGTAAAAACAAAAACGAGGGTGTGGTTGAAAAATGAAAAAGTGAGTTGAGTGAGGAGCGTGTGTGAAAGGGTTAAAAGAAAACGGAAAACCCTCCATAAACCGAACTAATGACCGGGTAACCTCATCTATATCAGAATGCATAAGTTGCTTTCTGATTAAGACATCATGGAACCAGTGATGCAATGCACAACCCCCACTGACCACTCAAGTACAAAAAGTACTTGTTTCAAAATCACAGAGATAACCACATCCACTATCGACATCTCATTTGGAGATTGTCGATATTGAAAAAGAGGACCCCACCTCCAGTCCTCGCCTTCGTTTGTCCACGTATAGAGTCTAGAACCGAATTAAATTTCTCTAGGACACAGGCACTCTACCAAGCATATCTTTGAGATATTGCCGGAACATTCATAGTGATACCAAAATTATTGGTATTCCACGATGATTGAATGGAAATCCTACCAGTGCTAACATCAATGCCAACACTGAACGTAGGTCACACAGTTTCTGTAACTGTTGTGCTAACAGGCAATTTATGTGATCCTGGGTTACCTTGATACATTCTTGTGCGAAGATCAGACGACCGTACTCCATTCTTCTCAACAACGGTCACTATGTCTGATAGAAAAATCTGATGACTGTACTTCAATTTTATCAACAACAGTCAATAAATCAGATAAGGGATTCTATGACCGTACTCCAACATTATCAACAACGGTCAGAAAATCCACAACATATAAACATTCCGCACTGCTTCAACTTCAACAAACATCAGGAACCAAGGATCTGCAGCAAATCGACAAACGCCACAACTTCAAGAAAGGACTTCCGCTGCTGTTTTATCTATGTGTCTACATTCAGTCGATTTGCATGAAGTCTTCTGGAATACTTTATATTGGTTGAAAAGCCGATTAAAAGTATGTCTGTCACTGATGATTAAAGGCTGATGCTGTTTTATCAACATAATTGCTCAACGGTTCAATTCTCAGCTCCAGCCTTACAAACACAGAAGTCTTCAAAGATATGCAACCTAGTCTACTATTACAAAGGGGGAGATTGTTAGGTACTAGAAAGTTGTAATAGATAGTCTAGGGGGGTAAAGTGTAACATTGTATATATGTTAAGTTTTATTTAGGAAATGGTCCTAACTAACAAGGAATTAAGCCATGGTATAAATACCAAGGTATAAATTCCTTAACTTTTGCACAATTAAACATTCCAAATTTCCAGCAAAAGCTCTCTCCTCCATCTCTCTTCTTTCTCTCTCTAAAACCCTTTCTTCTCTACCAAGTTTCATCCTAAAATCATCATCTAACATCATTTTATGGATTGAATCAATGAATCTATGCTTTTCAGAAGGGAAACCCTAAATTTCAAAATAACGCTGATTTAAAAAACATAATTTAAGTTTAATTAATCTCACATTTTTTAGCCTTCTAATTGGATGACAACTTAAGTCACTGACGTGGCTAAAATTTTAGTTTGTTTTATTATATTACAGCGTGAATCGTGGATTTTTTTTTTTCCAAAGAGGGGAATTAGGGAGTCGGTGGCAGGAGGAGGCGGTAGAAAATCAAATTTGCTTGTGAGTGAGATAAATATATGGTAGAAGGGGCGGTGGAAAGGAGGAAGGCGGTGGAAAGGAGGTAGTAGATGTAAATTCCCAATTGGAGGATGTAAACACCTCATCGACGTGGCTTAAAGTTTGGAACATGTTCTTATAGATATAAGATGTGTTAATTGTAGTCATGTATAGTATTGATATGTGTTAATAATAGTAAAGAGTTGTTAAGACTTATGAATGGAGATGTTGATGACAACAATAAAGACATATTGTAATTATGTAATTATTATGACGTCTGGCCAACACCATCATAATTACATGATACGGTATGTGTTTATTGAGGTCATGTAGCATCAAAAGGAGTAAGTTGCAAACAATCTCTAATTTATGTGGTTATGTGACTTGTGAAGTCATATATTTTAGGTCCTTGTAGTTTAATAGTTTTGACATAATCAAATCTTTAATGAATATTAATAATAATATTCCTAACAATCTTCCCCTATTTGATTTGACAAAACTTATAGAATTAGCTAGGAATCTTCAAGTCTCTTCCCCTTTTTGACATAATCAAATAAATCCGAGAAACTTGAACTTCCCCTTGAATGATCAACACTTTTTCTTCCCCTAAAAGTGTGCTATCATTCTTGTGTTCTTCAAGACTATATTAATTACATTGAAAACCAACTATCTTCTATTTGAAGTTGAAGTAGAAACTCAAACTAAGCATCACATTCCGTCTAAATATAGTAATCAGCAACATCATATCTTGTATGAGAGACTTGCTTATCTTAGTCTTCAACAGATCTTTTCGTTAAGATTCGGTTGAATTGCAGTTACAACAATACATAACATCTTATGTAGTAAGACTTTCCACTTCTTCTTCAAATAAAATATAATCAATTATCTTCTGTAATCAATTGATAAAGATCAAATATGTAACAAATAAAACTTTCCCTTATCTTTATCATGCCTTCAACCTGTGTGAATAATGTGATTCGTTTCACATTATTATCAGATACGATCAATAAACCGTGGTATGGACTGAACATGGTGTGTGACATGCTTTCCAAAGTATGATGTATCAGTCAAAAAGAAATCAGTATCAAATTTTCTTCGTTTAGTACTGATTAATAATTGATCAGTCAACGCAGCAGTAGTAAATTCTGATTTTTTATTACTGATGTTGATCAGTAGTAAAAATTTGAGTATCGGATCAGTAGTAATCGAATATATTTTTGCACTAATTGCTACTGATCAGTATCAATTAGCTTGAGAAGTATCAGTAGTATAATGAACTTGAGAAGATCAGTAGTAGACAGCGAAGTATTGAATGGGATGATTAATTGGTAATATACTACTGCTCTTCTTTTCTAGAATCACATATTGACCAGTAGACACCATGTGCACCCATGTGTTTTTTTTTTTTTTTTTTAAATATCTATATACAAACTGCCTTTTTTTCTTTCTTTTGGTGGTTTGTCAATTTGTTTTCCACATACTACGTTTACCAACCAAAACAATTTGATAGTAAAAATTAACACAACTAAAAGAATCGTTACCTCTGAATCGTAGATTATTAATAAGAACTTAAACAATTAAAATCAAGCAAATATGCTTCACCGTTTTATCTTGTCCCTTTATTGCCTTTTATGTATGAATATTGCAATAAAAACCATATATCTTCTTAATATAATACGTGGATTCTTCTTTTCGTGACCAACTAGCACGAGATCTTTTTCTAAACGTTTCTCTTTGATTCATCGATTCATCATTAATAAATCCTTGTTTGATTCCAGATCTGAGCCACCGCGCTCTGATACCAATTGTGAAGATCGAATAACTCTTCATAAACATAGATGTTTAGGCTCAAGAATAGTTAGTTCTTGATCTGGAATAAGCATATACAAATCATAAAATTGCGGAATTAGTTGAACATATTTATATAGCTAAACAAGTTTCATCTTTAAAAGCCCCAATTCTATGTATGAATACATAGAACGGTTTTTCATTAAACAGGATCAAACGACCTTGAGGCTTAGGTTTTTTACACACAAACACGTTAAAACGTGGGTTACGAGAACATCTAATTCTATGTCATTAGGTTTCTTTATATACTAGAAAACCCAAGACTTACAAGGAAAAGATAATACTAAATCTTTTAAACTATTAAAGATATACTATATCTTTTTACATTAATGATTATCTCCTAAATCTTTATTTGAATCTTGAACTTCATATCTTCATTTAGGTCCTTGTAGTTTAATAGTTTTGACATAATCAAATCTTTAATGAATATTAATAATAATATTCCTAACAAGTAGCTAATTGGTATATGTGATTTCAAGAAATCACTTGTAACAGTATGTGTAGGTAGTTATCCGTATGTATTAGCAGTTCACAGTATGTGCAAGTAGTTATGAGTATATATTAGCAGTTAATAGTATGTGCAAGTAGTTATCAATATGTATTAATTGTTGACAATGTGTGCAAGTAGTTGTTAGTATGTTTCAGTAGTGTACAATATGTGTTACTAGTGGACAATATATAGTGTACAATATGTGTTACTAGTGGACAATATATGCATGCAGGATTAGTATATATATGTAGTAAAGAAGTTTATGTCTCTTTCAGTAAAGCAGTTGGCATATAGAGAAAGAAGGTTGACTTTGTAGTTAAGTCAATTATTATAGTAAGGTTGAAAATAGTTATTGAGATATAGGACAAGTTAAAACTATATTATTATATAGTATGTATCAGTAACAAAAATTGATCAAATATTTTTATGTGATAAATTATGTGGATAAGTGACCTAAGTTGTCACTAATTAATAGTTATGTAGTTAGAGTAATTCCATATAATCACTTATAATAGATGATATGAGTGGTAATGTGATTCAGATATCCCATAATAGTAGTTATTTGATATAAGTGGTACTGTAGTATCATTTACAATAGTTATATAAAAGTGATAAAAGGTTATGAGAAGTAGTAATCAACTTGTTAAAGTAGAAATAAATCTGTGCAAATAGTGATCAGAATTGACAAGTATGTGCAATTAGTATCAGATTAAATAATTAACTAATATATGTACACGTTAATTCCAGTAAATCAGTATGATATAAAGGAAAATTGATTCAATAATTAGGCCAAGTCATCACGATTAAATTAATGGATTAAGCAAGAACAATTAGGAATTGGAAGATTTAGATGGATTGAACACTTTGCTATTAGATAAGAACAATACAATTTAGGCAAAGGTTAGAGAAATTAGGTTAGTACTAACTATTTATACCTAACCTAAGTTTAGACTAAATACACAAATGGTCCCTAGACTATTGGTTACAACATATGAGACCCAACAATCTCCCCCTTTGTAATAATAGTCTGGGAGGCGTATCTTCGAAGTCTTTATCTTGAGCCAAAGTTGCACCTGGTAGATATGTCGTTGAATAATGTTGTATCAGGAACAATTTGAGCTTTCTTTGGATGTGAAAATGAATACTTTTGTAGCTTTTCAACCAACAAGATGTATTTTGAAGACTTTTGACTGAAGATACATATTGATCGACTAAAAGTAAGACCCATAATGATAGAGAGATTAACATCGGAAGTCGTTTCTTGAAGTTTGTGACTTTATGTCGATCAATGATTCTTGATAATTGTTGCTAGGGTAAAATGTTGATAAGGTTTTCGCTCCCCCTCAAGCAAACAATTATTTCTTTACGTGATTTGGATTAAACGTTTTGATATTTACTCCCCGGTGAACGAATTACCAAATTCAACTACGGAAGTTGTTTGATAGGTTCGTTGGATCTTTGGTTTCTTGTTTACTCCCCCTCAAATGGTGCATATATCTTTTTAATGTGGAGTAAACTGGGCTAACGTATCGATAATCTCCATAATATTGTAAGAATCTCCTAGATTTGTTGCCGCAGATTGAGCTTTAGAAGAATATTTCTCTGAAAGTGTCAATTCTTTATATAAACAATTTCTTTAATGTATCTTCTCCCCCTCATGATGAATAAGATTTATCTAATTTGTCACACCCCGCAAAAAATGAGTTTTACTTCATTTAAAATGTTTTGCGGAAGAACGGAGGTGTAACGTTCATGATTACATAGCAAAAATTAAGTAAACAAACAACCACGTAAATAACATATGAAAATGGTTTACCTTCTAAAAATGGAAAGTTTCCAAAAATAGTAGTTACTATAAATAGTAAGTTTTGAAAATGAAGTGGTTATTCGTAAACTTAAATGTTCATTCATGGCTCACGACAAATCCACTGCTCATATCCTCCAGTCTCACTGTGCACCTAATCACCTGGAAAAACATAAAATATAAAAGGGTCAACAAATAATGTTGAGTGAATCCACAGGGTTAATGTTTATGATAAAAGTAAAGTTTTTGCTACCCAAAATGTTTGTTATGAAAATAAGTTTATGACTGAAAAGTATAAGGTTCAACACTCATATGATATGAGAAGTAAGTATGAATAATGAAGTGTAATTGTAGAAGATCTACAATTACTAGTTTTGTTTATGAAAAAGTGTTGAACAAATCGTTATGTTTGACATCGCATGACTGTTATCCCCAACAGTTTGCAAGGCTCTTGGGCTAATATACCAACCCCTAAGTCCACAATCAACACTTCAACTCCAGTTGTTATCGTTCTTTTATGGATATACACTCCCGGAGATGTCATGGATAAACCAAGTAATGATCTAACATTCGATGGGAGGATGAGTGTCAGCCAATAGTACTATCTGCATATCCATGGTCTAGATCCACTAGTTAATGATTGCTGGCACCCATAGTCCGGTATAATAATTGTTTGTCACTAGTTAATGAGGGTCTGTGGACTCACCTGGGCAAAGCTTAGCGACAATTAGGACAGAGGAATCCTTCAAAGGCTCCTAGCTTACTAAATGATATAACCTTCTAATTAGACTAAGCTAACACAGGCGATTCTAGTTATAATATAAGATATATGATATACGTTTAATGTCATGTTGTATGTTTTGTGACATCGAATGAACTTGGGTTATTGGACTTTAATAAAATGAAATGAAATGAAATGCATTGGGCTTTATAAAATGAAATGAAATGGGTTTCAAAATGAACTGATATGAAATGAAATGGGTCTTGAAATGAAATGATATGAAATGAAATGGGTTTTGGCTTAATGGGCCTAGATTGGGCCTAAATGGGCTTATTGGGCCTAGATGGGCTTAGTGGGCCACTAGGTGGGCTACTTGGGCCTCATTTTGGGCTTAGGTCCAATAGAGTTGGGCCATGGATTGGGCTTGGGCCCAATAGGGTTCGGTTTGGGTATAAGTGGGCCAAAGGTTTGGGCTTTGGTCCGAATGGGCTTGGATACTGATGAGCCAACTAGAGTTTGGGCCCGATGGACTAAGTTAGATCGATATGGCCAAGTACGGGCCTTGGCCCGATTATATGTTCGGGTTTGGGTCAATCGGTTGAGCCGAGTACCAGCCTCGACCCGATAACACTTGCGGGTCAAACTAGGGTCAACGAAAGTCAACATTTGGTCAACTATGGTATTCGGCTAGGATTAGGGTTTCAAATTAGGGTTGGCCGAATCGGTTAGGGTTCCGGTCTAGGGTTTGAACCAAAAGGGTTGTCATGGGTTGATATTTGAGTTGTGTACGGGTTCACGGGATCAACAATGGATTGTCACCGGCTACCGGCGCCGGTGACTCGAGTCAAGGTTCAAGTCACAGTTACAAGCCTCAAGTTTAAGGCTGTCTAGGGTTTTACAATCACGACCAATCTAAGGTTTATGGAAGATCAAAACAACAATTTAGCAAGGTCTGACAAATCGATTAACGAATCAACAAAGCAAAGAAATAACGAACAAGGGACAAACCGAGGACATGCATGCACGCATGCACGTCGACTTGGGGATCAAGGGCTGCTCCGAGACCATATGGCCTTTGGCCATGGTCTCGGGTTCGTGTATGTATCGAAACAAAGAGAGAAAACAAGTGAAAAACAACAAGAAATCGGTATACCTTTGCGATCGAAGGGAATCAAAATGAACGAACACCGAATGGGATTTCTTCAAACTCGAACTCGAGATGGAATGGGGCTAGGGTTCGGCCGAGTGAGGGAATATCAATAGGGTTTTCGGGTTTTCTAATGAGTTGTATTTATAGTTGGCAGAAAGTTGGTAGAAACTAGGTTTAAAGGAAGAGATAAGGATAGAAGTCAAATTTCAAAAAGATGATAACGATAGAGTTTCAAGTTCAAATTAAAAGAAGATGAAAATAACATTTAAATTTTCAAATGAAGATAACCACACCACCAAGGGGTGGTTTGGACGAAATTTGAAGGAGGGGGAGGTAGGGTTTCGGCCACAATGTGGTCGGGTGACGAAATGATGTGTCGGTTTTGGATTAAAAGCGATACGCGTCACGTTTAATTATTCATTTTGATTTATTGATTAAGTATTACTTAAATATCATTATTGGAAATGTTTTGGGGTAAAAAAAAATGTCACCACAAGTAATATAAGATGTTGTGTTGACTAAAATAGTCAAACACTGGTGTATGGTGAAAATGTTAATTGTTCGGTGAACTAGTCATGTGATTGGATGCCAAAAGTAGAAATGAAACTAAATGGGGAAAGTTCCTAAAAATAGAAACTTTCTAAATACAAAAATGATATGAAATGAGGAAGGTTTCTAAAAATATAAACTTTTTAAAATTAGAAATGATAGGAAATGAGGAAAGTTTCTAAAAATAGAAACTTTCTAAAATTAGAAATGTTACGAAATGAGAAAGTTTCTAAAAATAGAAACTTTCTAAATAAAGAAAGTAAGAAACGAAAAATAGTAACATACCCAAAATGTCGAGTTGTCACATAATTCATCATGTAATATGTGAAGGTCTGCGAGTTGAAATTAGGAAGAATCTTTGTTTTAAGGAAATAAATAAGTTGAGTATGACGATGCCCCTTTGATGAAAATGTGTTGAATAATGATTATACATTTTTTGTAATAATCAATCTATAACACATTTTATCAATGAAACCATTGAAGTCTTCTTCGTTTGTAAAGCTGGAACTGAGTGATTAAACGTCGTGCAGTTATGTTGACAAGTCAGCTTCAGCTTTTGATGATCGGTGATAACCATACGTTTAATTGGCTTTTCAACCAATAGAAAGTATTCCAGAAGACTTCAAGCAAATTGACGAAATGTAGACCCATAGATAGAGCAGTCGACAGCGAAAGTCTTTTTCTTGAAGTTGTGGCTTTGTCGACTTGTTGATGATCCTTGGTTCCTGATATTTGTTGAAGTAGAAGCAGTGCGGTATATTGATTTGATATGGATTTTCTGACCGTTGTTGATGATATTGGAGTACGGTCATAGAATCCCTTATCTGATATATTGACTGTTGATGAGAATGGAGTACAGTCATCAGATCTTCTATCTGACATAGTGACTGTTGTTGATAAGAATGGAGTACAGTCGTCAGATCTTCGCACAGGAAATTATCAAGGTAACCCAGGATCACATAGAATGTTCCGGCAATATCACAAAGATATGCTTGGTGGTTTGCCTGTGTCCTAATGGTGTTTGATATATCGGTTCTAGACTCAATTGTGGACAAACGAAGGCGAGGGCTGGAGAGACTTGTTTGTCCTTTTGTTCAATATCAACAATCTCCAAGTGAGATGTCGATAGCATGTGAGCTTGTCTCCGTGAAAATGAAACAAGTACTTTTTAAGAAGTACTTGAGTGGCTGGGGGGTTGTGCATTGCATCACTGGGTCCATGATGTCTATTTCAATATCAGAGAGCAACATATGCAATCTGATAGAGACGTGACGACCGGGCTTTTAATCGGTTTGGTAAGGGTTGTTCGTTTTCTTTAACCCTGCCACACCCTCCTCACTCAAGCTTACTTTATAAATTTTCAACTACGCCCTCGTTTCATATTACCATGTATTTAGCTGAATTGCACCCCATACTGTGCACCCCAATCAAGATCCCGTGATACTTGATTCTGCTCACCAAGATCTACGGACCCTCACAGTATGTCCTATATTGTAGGTGGCTCCTGGGGAAGATCATGCCGGTTATAGCAGATCATAGGAGTTATTTGAGAGTGAACTATAACGCTCATGTGCAATTGATCAGCATTTTAGATGTTACATTTTAAGAATGATGTACATGGATTTTTCATCGGAAATGTATGTGATTCCGGCATAAGTCGTTGCCTTTAAGATTGAAAATTTTAGGCACGGCAACTTGAACACTTTAGGTAATACCGGTCTCACATAGAGTAACCGTTAACACACCATTTGATTCAATAGTCGTTTGCACAATGGTCGAGTCAATTGTGTGACCTTCATTTAGAGTTGGCATAATTTTAGCTCTAGCAGGATTTCCACTCAATCCTCGTGAAGCACCAGATTGTGATGCCACTATGAGTGTTCCGATGAATTCACGGAGATTCATTTTGTGTCTAATATTGGAAATATTTGACGGTGAGATCTAGACACTTTGTGCATTGAAGCGAGACGTAACCCGGGGCAGGAGGTTAATAATTTCCATACCGACATACTCCGAATGAGTAGTCGATAGAATATGTGCTACGTCCCCTGATAAATTGAAACAAATTCCTGTTGATAGGAATCTGAGTGGTTGGTGGTGGAGTGCAGATGCTTTACTGGGCCAGTTAAGTCTAGTGAAACATTCAAGACATGAATGATCACATTTTTGTGAGGTTGCCCGGTTTATTGTCGGTTTGGATGCACTCAAAGGTGTGTTTTCTTAAATTTATCATGTTTTCACATCACCTTTCACTCACCTAATTCTATACCCTGGACCTATACCCTCTCAGTGTATTTATCGGCTGGAAAAGTTTCCCTGGGAAAGGTAAAGCCGGTTTTGGCAAAACCATGGGAAGGTAGAGTCTTTGAAGTAGAAAGTAACGAGAATTAAAAGAATTTGTAATAAACAGATGTCATCTTTACTAGGAAACTAGTAAAGAGATCGTTTATGGATATTACAACGACTTATAATCAACGTTACAAACATTAAACTTTTTTGATTTGGGTATTTTTATTTTGTTATTTGAATTTTCTCCCCCTAGAAATACTAATTCTCCCCCTAGAATTATTATTTCTCCCCCTCGACAAAACAAAGATATTGAAAAGTTGTCAGTTGTAGAAACGTACCTTATACATCATCGGAGGGGCGGAGAAGAGTTTTTGCAGTTACGTATGATTGAGATTCGTGCATTCTTTTGATGAGCGGGTTCTGAATCTGTTTTGATCAGAAGCCATTTTTCGTTGAGGACCGGTTTCAAGCTGAAGTACTTGAAAGCCATTTCTTTGAGGACCGGGTCATACACTGAAGTGTGTAAGAGCCATTCTGTTGAGACTCGAGTTATACCCTGATTTGTGTATAAGTCATCTTTCTGTGAAATGCGAGTTATACACTTAAATGTGTATAAGTCAACCTGCAAAAACGAATCATACAACTTTTGGTACCCATTTTTGTTTGGGTCCGATGGTGTTAGAGTTAGAATGAAACCATCGATAAGTTGTATCAATTTGATCTAAAGATTTTGAATTCAAGAATAATTGAAACTCGATGTTTCACGTTCAACTAATTTCCGAGGAATTATATGAGATTTTTGAGTTTTAGGAATCCATTTTGCATTTGAGCTCATAGGGGTTTTACAGACAAAACCATGATTTGTTATGGGCAATGATATAAAAATTGTTTTAGGTGCCAATGAAATTAAATCGTTTCTCGTATACCTCAAAGTGTTTGTTTTAGAAATGAATTTCTTTAAAGGTGTACGATGCTGTGAATTAAAATTACAAGGTTCCGGAAATTTTGAATTTTGAATTTTGAAATTTTGAATTAAAATTACATTGGTAAATGAAGGATTTATGTGCACAGTTAGTCAACCTATCATGATACATCCATGCCTACGAAACACTTAAGGGTCACACCGGTGAGTGCATGTAATACGAGCAAGATAAGCAATGATACTACGAAGAGGAGTGATTCATAATAGTCATCATGAATCAAGTTAAGTATTAAGTCAAGTTTGACTTATTACTAGATTAGTTTAACTAACTTATTAATACAAGCATTTGTACATTTACTAGTTGAGTAAATATACAATGTGTTAATTATAGATTATCCATGATATGATTTAAAGCTATTAAATCATATAGTAAATTGCATAATATTGTTGTATAAATTATATAAAGACTATTATATAATTAATTATTAAAAGTATAAATACAAGTATATAATTCGTGTATATGGGTACCAAATTATTAGTGTGTTAAAACTAGACATTTAATAGTTAAGTGCAACAATAATAAACTAGTTAAACTATAAGGGGTGGAAGTGTAAAAGGAAAGTTTAATTAAAGATCTAATCTTAATTAAACTAGAAGGACTTAAATGAAACTTATTCTATTATATATAGAAGGCTTAAGGCTTCATTTATTCCTTGATCATTCCCTTGTACACCTCACGAAATCTCTCTCCCTCTCTTGGGAGATTTCGGCCGAAACCCTAGACACCAAGTTTGGTGTTCTTCGTTCTTCGTGTTCTTCAAGTCTTGAAGCTTCGAAGATCAAGTTCATTGCTTAGATCAACTAGAAGATCACTCGATTTGTTCATCATCAGTGGATCTATCTTAAGCAAACAACAAGGTATGTTTTGAGAAAACCCTTTTCTCCCTTCTCCCTCTTGGACGATTTCGACCAAAGAACCCTAGGGTTCTTTGGTGTTGGTCGATCGAAACACACAAGCATTGTGTGTGTTCGGGTTTTTCGTACAAGGTTTCTTTTTGGTAATCTAATCTAGATTTCCAACATCCCAATCCTATAGGGTTTAAGGATTAGGTTTAATCTCAGTTCTGCATTTAGGGATTAAATCAGCTAGTTGGTTTTAACCGGTCAAGAACAAGTTCATGTTCTTGGTCAGTATGGTTCGAACCAAGTAACTAGGAGGTTGACCCATGTGGTCAATCAGTATCAATGAAACCCTTCAGTGGTATCAGAGCGGTGGTTTAGAGATCAGTTTGGTTCGAACCAATTTTCGGAAATTAGGAGGAACCCTAGGATCAAGATTGTCAAAAATTTTGATCAAGAGGATTCTTTCCTTAATTGTAGGATCTTCCAAATCTAGGATCAAGTATGTTAAACCAAGATTTGGTTTAATTGATCAAAAAGGATTCTTTCATTTTCTTAAGATTTCGTGATCAAGAGGAATAATTGGACACCAAGTTTGTTAAACTAGCCTAGTTTAATTGGTGAAAAAGTTTCCTAGGCTTTGAGGAAATTTTCGAAAAACCCTAGATATAATCTAGAACCCTAGAACTTTAAACTAGTTAAGTTTAATAGTTTAAAGGATTAATTAGGTTAATAATCTAAAACCTAGATAATTAAACAATTTTATGTTTAATAGGTTTAATTATTACTTTAGTAGATTTATTAAAGACTAGTTCTTCAAACCTAGAAATCTAGACAAAGTTTATTGTCCATAAGGTTTAAATTAAAAGGTTTAAATAAATTTATTAGGATTATAATCTATCCTAGAGTTTAAACAAAGTGTATTGTTTAAATAGGATTGATTAGAATTAATCTTTTAATTAAATAATGTCTTTGATCAAGAAAGTCAAAACCCTAGTTTTGGTTGGTCAAAAACAAGATTAGGGTTAGACTAACTAATAAGGATTAAAGGAAGTGTTAATTTCTAGTTTAAGAAATTAACAAGATGTATTTATTTATATTTATGTATTATGTTTCGGATTTTAAATATTTAAAAGAGTAAAATGAATTTTAATAAATAAAGTAGTTTATACGTATTTTAATTAATTCAAGTTAAAATACATACGTATAAATTAGAAGTAATATTCTTGTTAGAATGTTACAAGTTTATTTTAAAAGGTAAAACAAATATGTATATATATATATTAAATACAAGATTAAATGGAACATTAAAAGATAATGTTATTTTGATCTTTAAGGATAATAATATAACTAGTTATTGTATAAGTTGATTATATAATTGAGACTAGAAAGTACAAAGTTATGATTTCATTATAACTAGAAATTGTACAAGTTGAGATTATATGGTGAACTAGAAATATACAAAGTTATATATTAATATTATAAAGTGTATAAAGTTATAAGTTATTATAACTAGTAATTATACAAGTATAATATAAGTATTTTACAAGTCATGTAATATACTAGATTAATGATCAAGTGTAAATAACAAGAACCTATATTTAACTAGTTTAAGTTAAATGTAAGAAATGTTTAAACAAACTAAGAATTATTATATATAGTCTTTATATAATAAGTTTATTAGTTTCACCAAGTATAAACCGGTGATTGTGTTAGCTTAAGTTCCACCATGGTTGTTGGAGCTAGTGGGAGCTACACAAGAAAATCACAACGTTTATAAGTGTGTCGCTAAGACATAAGTTTTGGTGAAATCTATTAAGACAAAACAAATGTTTGATCTCATTATTAAACATATGAAAAACTAGGTGTGTTAAACTAGATTTATGATTCAAGTCTATGAATCATAAAAGGATTAAAAGTTTAACATAAGTTTTAAGTTTTTCAAGAAAGATAAAACAAGTAAGTTTTAATCTAGATAAGGTTTTCCACGAAACCTAGTAATACGTCTTGTACACCTCGTTTTAGGTATAAATATAAAACGCGCAAATTCTTGAAACTACAAGTTTTAAGAAAAGTTCTTAAGTTTTAAAAGGGTGTCTTATAGAATTCTTGAATTCACAAGTCATACATTTTAAACAAGGATTAAGATGGGAATAAGATTTAAGTTTAGTTTCAAGACTTAAACAAACCTAAGAAAATCTTAGATCTAAGTACTATCCACCTAATGGAACACCTCACTTGTTAAACGCTATTCATATTCTAAGGATAAAGAACCTTAGATATGGATTCAAATCATTGCGAGTGTTAGGGTGCGTAAGGTTCTGTGATAATCGGAATCCCGGCGCAGAACATCGCACTGTCTTAGATGGTCTGATCTACTTTGGTGATAATCGGGAGTCCCGGCCCAAAAAGTACTTGAGTAGAATAAACATACTAGACTTTATTACTAACTTAGAAATGTACAATTAAATTGTACAATGTTGTGATAAGTTATAAGTCTACAGATTCTACGACCCCTAGGAATCGTGTCAAGTCTTGATACGATCGGTAAGGATGTTACCTACCAGAAATAGCATGTCTCGTCGGGAAGTGCCCAAACCTTGCGGCGAGAATGTGATATATGGATCCTAGGCCTAAAATATTAATTATGGGTTTATAATATATTTTAGAGAATGTTTATTGATGATTACTAATTAAACTGGGTTTGATTTGTAGATGCAGCAACAACCACAACGACAAGTACCAACAATCTCTCACTTCGCTCAATCCTCGAAAAAGACAAGTTGACTGGGTCAAACTTTCTCAACCGGGAGCGCAATCTTTGCATTGTGCTCAGGCATGAGAGAAAGTGGTATGTCTTGGAGAGAGCTGTATCTAATGTCCCTGCTGCTAATGCTAGAGCTGAAGCAAGGCAAGCTTATGATAAGCATGTCAGTGATGCGCTCGATGTGAGTTGTTTGATGCTCTCAACCATGAGTTCAGAGTTACAAGAAGGACTTATGGATGTGCCTGCATTTGAGATGATCCAGCAACTTAGGGATTCATTTCAAGAGCAAGCTCGCACTGAGAGGTTCGACATCAATCGAGCCTTCAACTCTTGCAAAATGGTCAAAGGAACGCCGGTGAGTGCCCACATCATGAAAATGAAAGGGCATATGGATCACTTGGCTAGACTTGGACACCCCATACCGTTGCAAATGGCAACAGACACTATACTCAATTCGTTTTCTGATGACTACAAGCCTTTTGTAGTCAACTACAATATGCATAATATGGATAAATCTATTGCTGAGCTACATTCCATGCTCAAGACAGCTGAATTGAGTTTGGGGACCAAATCTAAGGATGTTCTAATGATCGGTAATAGCAGTGGTGGTGGCAAGAAGAGAAAAGGTCATGGTGGTAGAGGAAAGGGTAAAACCAATCCTAACCAAGGAGTGCCAAATGGTAAAAGTGTCAAACAAAAGGTCAAGAAGTTTAAGCCTAACACAGCGAGGACCGAGAATCGGTGCTTCAAGTGTGGTGAGGCTGGGCATTGGAAAAAGAATTTTCCAAAGGGTGCAAGTGGTGGTGGAGGAAACGCAAGTTCCTCAGGTAACACAACCACACTTCTTAATCACTTTTAGATACTTGTAAAGTATGTTACGAGTAATCTAACTTTTGCAATCGTTTATTGCAGGAGGAGATGGAAAGTGATGATGACCGGCATGAGATGGTGATGATCCCACGAGCACCAAGATTTTATAATTCAATATTTTTATGGATTCAGTAAAAACAATTTTATTTTATTGTTTGGATAATTTTATTTTATGTTAAAACAAGTTTTTCTTTGGTTTTAATAAGAATCCATGTTTGAATTATATTATGTGTGTGCATGTGTGATGATTACACAAGTCAAGGTTTTATGACTAGATTGTAAGTCAAGTTTTGACTTACTTTATATTTCATGTTTTATACTTGTTTGATTGTTGTAAAAAATGTCTTAAAAGCTCAATACTTAGATACTAGAAATTAGAAGTTTTTCTTCTAAAGTATTTAAGAGATTTTATGAAAAAGCATAAGGTTCACAAATTATTGAACCTAGTTGAAACATCTTAAGTAATGGTTACTTATGATAGTAAGTTTCAAAAGTGTTAGTATTAATATAGTATGATTATATTGGATATACTCAAGGTAGACTTTAAAGAGTATTATTACAAGTCTTTTATACTTGTAATTTAATGAAGTCATAATTCCTTAATAGGAATAATTGGATATTCGTATAATCCAAAGTAAAGTGACTTAGACATTAAATGAACTCTTAAAAGGGACAAAACTATATTAAAGTATTTAAGAATTAAAGGGTATTATTACAAGTCTTTTATACTTGTAATAAATACAATATTTAATCAAGTCATAATTCCCTAATAGGAATAATGGATATTTGAGAAATCCAAGAAATGACTTTGGCATTAAATAAGATTCTTAAAAGATACTAATGCACTTAAGAATTGGAAGTATCGTTTCAAGTGTCTTATACTTGTGAGATACAGTAATCAATGAAAGTCATGATTCCCTTATCAGGAATGTTGGATATTCGCAAATCCAAAGGATGACTTTGATAATTGATTAATTCTTAAAGGATTAAACTATAAGTTTTGACTAGGTCAAAAGTAGTAGTTTGAGTGATGCTTATTTTCCATAAAATTTAGTGGGAGCTATGACTAACATATTCATTAGAGGTACTAATGAAATATAGTAAGTTAGTTAGGACATTAACAATAAGGTTTTACCAAGTCGTTAGCCAAAGAGTTAAGAGAAATAAATGATCATTAATTAGATTATTGCAAACCTAATAGCGTAGTCACAAGTCTTGTGATTAATTATTACATATCTAATAGGATGCTCACATTCCAGTGAACAAGATAATCATTTAAGGAAATTTCTTTAACTAGTAAGAATACCTACAAATCAAGTAGCTAAAAGAGATTTAGTTACAAGACAAGTTTTTATAGATTCAAGAAACTAAGGAGTTATTTTCCAATCCTCCTATGTTTACCGAATCATACAGAAAGGCAAGACTAGAATATGTTCTAAGTGTTGCATGAACAATATCTAGCAAAGACAAAAGTAATAGTATTCTTAATACTCGTCTTATGTCTTTAGTTTAATAGAAATGACTAATTGTAATTAGTGATAAAAGTTACAATTAAGAGTTATTGAAGTAATCAACACAAACGCATAGAATAAGTAATGATCCAGTAATAATTCAGTATCTATGTCCAGTGAGGAATAGTACATGAGTTAGTATCATTGTTATTCAGAATTTGTATGTTTTACAAACATCCATGAATAAAAGTCCATTTATTCAAAAGATATAAATCCGTGACTATTCGTCTTGGTGGGAACCTCGATGGGACGTTAACGTCATCGCGGTATTTGGTGGAAGATTCGAAGTTCTTCAAAGATAGTTACACAAGTTTTGTGTAAACCAGATATCGGTGATATTATGTTGGAGCTCGACGAATATTGGATTGACCACCGTGATAATACTTCGTGGTTGAAAAGTTCAAAAGTATTATTCACTAGGATTGTCCTTAAGCCTGAGGTATTTGGTTTGGGATACATTGACTAATGTGCTTTGGTTCGTCTTAGACAATTCTGAAATATGGTTGTCATACGAGGCATTACTGGGTACAAAGGAATTTGCATTTTGAATCGAAATATAACAAGATGGTAATTGCACCTCCTTTTTAGGAGAGATATTTATGGGTCCTTTGACATGATGATAACTGGAAAGTGCATGGCCATCCCCAAACGAACTGATTTGTTCTTTGTCGTTTATCACAACAGTTTGAATCAAGAAGTCATTAAATGATTTCGAATACAGGAGTTGATATTTTCTACTATGCTCGTATTCGTTATCACAAATATCGTGCTGCAAGGGATAAACCTAACATAAGTTGCCCAAGAAGTAAAGACAGAGTGTTCTATACTAGAAGACGCTATTAAAGAGTTTTTCAAGAAACTATACCTGGGTTACGTAAGTGTTTTTATGGGGTTGGTTACCTACATGCCCATCTAGAAGGCCACTGTAGCTCGTATCATTAAGACAACGGTTACAAACTTGCACAAGTGGGAGTCTGAAGGATTTATGTGCACAGTTAGTCAACCTATGATGATACATCCATGCCTACGAAACACTTAAGGGTCATACCGGTGAGTGCATGTAATACGAGCAAGATAAGCAATGATACTACGAAGAGGAGTGATTCATAATAGTCATCATGAATCAAGTTAAGTATTAAGTCAAGTTTGACTTATTACTAGATTAGTTTAACTAACTTATTAATACAAGCATTTGTACATTTACTAGTTGAGTAAATATACAATGTGTTAATTATATATTATCCATGATATGATTTAAAGCTATTAAATCATATAGTAAATTGGATAATATTGTTGTATAAATTATATAAAGACTATTATATAATTAATTATTAAAAGTATAAATACAAGTATATAATTCGTGTATATGGGTACCGGATTATTAGTGTGTTAATACTAGACATTTAATAGTTAAGTGCAACAATAATAAACTAGTTAAACTATAAGGGGTGGAAGTGTAAAAGGAAAGTTTAATTAAAGATCTAATCTTAATTAAACTAGAAGGACTTAAATGAAACTTATTCTATTATATATAGAAGGCTTAAGGCTTCATTTATTCCTTGATCATTCCCTTGTACACCTCACGAAATCTCTCTCCCTCTCTTGGGAGATTTCAGCCGAAACCCTAGACACCAAGTTTGGTGTTCTTCGTTCTTCGTGTTCTTCGTTCTTCGTGTTCTTCATGTCTTGAAGATTCGAAGATCAAGTCCATTGCTTAGATCAACTAAAAGATCGCTCGATTTGTTCATAATCAGTGGATCTATCTTAAGCAAACAACAAGGTATGTTTTGAGAAAACCCTTTTCTCCCTTCTCCCTCTTGGACGATTTCGACCAAAGAACCCTAGGGTTCTTTGGTGTTGGTCGACCGAAACACACAAGCATTGTGTGTGTTCGGGTTTTCGTACAAGGTTTCTTTTTGTTAATCTAATCTAGATTTCCAAGATCACAATCCTTTAGGGTGTAAGGATTAGGTTTAATCTCAGTTCCGCATTTAGGGATTAAATCAGCTAGTTGGTTTTAACCGGTCAAGAACAAGTTCATGTTCTTGGTCAGTATGGTTCGAACCAAGTGACTAGGAGGCTGACCCATGTGGTCAGTCAGTATCAATGAAACCCTTCGGTAAATTGTGAGATCTTTTTGGTAACAGATTTTGTAGATTCACCGGTGTAAATCTTAATCGGAACTTGTACTTCTTGTTTTCCTTTGTCAATTATTTTAGATTTAAAACTTTCTTCTAGCTTGATTTTCAAACCTTCGTTTCTAGTTTGAGACAAAGAAAGCTCTGTTTCAAGAGACGTAATTTTATCTAGCAATTTTGTTTTATCAATATTAAAAATATTGATTTGTTTTTGTAAATCTGATCCAAAATTACATTCAAGTTGTTTAATTTTATCAGTCAAAACCCGATTTTCAGTACAAACAGAATCATATTTTTCGATGTTCAAAACATTCAAATGATTGGAGTCATGAAGTTGTTTTGTGAGTTCAGCAATTTGAATTTTCAAGTTCTCTGAATTTGTTTCATAAGTTGTGATTTTTGATTTCAAATTTGCGTTTTTAGATTCTAGAGCTTGAACTATATCAGTTAAAATATCAACTTTGCAATTAACTTTCTCACGTTTCTCTAATTTTTCTTTGTAGTCATTACTTAATTGTAAATTCTTAACATTATCATGAAATTTTTTCTCAAATAAAACATAATGCTGGATACTTATAATTTCCCACACCGCATCTGATTCTTTTAATTCACCAAATACCTTTTGAATTGATTTAATTAAATTTTCATCCTTTTTATCTCTTTTAGTTTTAAAATTTGAAATTATTAAATAAAATGATGTGCGCGAGTAGTATGGTTTGGAAAGAAGTACAAAATATATAATTTGTGTAAATTGAAGTCCACCTCCTTTGTAAAATCACTATGAAAATTTGATTAATAAGTAACCAAAAGACTACACGTCGTAATTAATTGCTTTTTAATTCCTCCTAATGAATTGATATAAAAAAAATTTAATGTGTAAAAATGAAAAGTGATTTTGAAATATGAAAAGTGATTTTGAAATGTACAATTCTAACTAACGAAACTTTGACAATTAATTTTTAAAAAAACTTTAAATGAGCTTGGACTTGTAATATTAAATAATTTTAGATGAACTTGTAGAGTGTTGGCAAAATTTGAGCTTTTAATGTATGGTTTAAAACAATGGTAGTCTTTTAAAATGATGTTTTAAACCACCACTTGATGTGGGCCTGCAAATCCGTTTGGATTTTGGGCAAAAAGAAATAGAACTTTGCAACTTCAGTTTAGCTTAAAAACAAATTCTTGTGCTCTATTTGAAGATTTTACTAATTAATATACAACTAATTTTTTTTTTGTTGACAATTATTTGACAACTTCAGTTGTTGGTTTAACTCAAATGATGTTTTACAAGAAATTGAAGATCCTATTAGTTGTGATGTTAAAAATTAAGACAAATCAATTAAATTTGTCTCTCACTCCCCACTTGGTGCAAGTTCCAACAATGGCGAAACAAACTGAATGAATTAAACACAAAAATACGATTCACACTATTTTTTTTTTTTTTAATTATAAAAACTTGATTTCTTTGTGTAACTTGGATTACTAGCAGCTTCAACTTCAATGAGTTTAGACGATCGGTAAACGATGTAAGCTCGATAAAGAAGGTTGATTGCGGTGCCGGAAAAGATTATGAAGATGATGGTTGATCCAGATTTGTTCGATGCAGAAGATAACCTCGAAAACAATGGTGGCTAATACGATGGAGAGGTGGTGGTCGGAGCAGAGTTGATCGGTGGAGGTCAACGGTAATAATGTGGAGTCTTTGATTGATTGTTGTTTGCAACAGTGACCGTTGACGATGATGAGCTATTTGTTTGTTGGATCGGTCGCCGGAGTTGCAGTAGCTGCCCAAGGTTGAGGAGATGAAGATCAGAAGATGCAGAGTTGCTTGTTTCCGGAGTTAAGATGTTGCTTCACCGGAGAAAAAAGTAAATCGACGGAGTGAGTTGGTTGGCGAGATTTCAGAACTCGCCGCAGAAGATGAAACGATTGTTGTCGGAATCTCAGAGTACGCCGGAGAAGACGATCTGTGGCGGAGAAGGTGGGTTATCGGAAATGGAAGTCAGAGAGGCGGAGGAGACGGAAATGCACGGTTGCTGGGGAAGAAAGTTGTGGTGGACGCTTTGCCGGAAAAGATGGAGGAGACGGTGGTTCACGGTGGGGTTTTGTAGATCCGTATTCAATGATTAAACTAATGGATTAAGCAAGAACAATTAGGAATTGGAAGATTTAGATGGATTGAACACTTTGCTATTAGATAAGAACAATACAATTTAGGCAAAGGTTAGAGAAATTAGGTTACTACTAACTATTTATACCTAGCATAAGTTTAGACTAAATACACAAATGATCCATAGACTATTAGTTACAACATATAAGACCCAACACTTATATATTTAGAAGTCTATTACAGTTTAGAATGTAGAAGAAAGTTTCATTTTGGTGGTGCAAAAAAAAATCTGCTTCCATGCTTGTATTTCAATGTTATTTTTGCCACACTTTAAAAATGAAACTTTCTTCTACATTCTAAACTCTACTAGACTTCTAAATATATAACCAAAATATTAACTTACTCCTAAAGAAAAGCAACGAGGGTTATGCTCTCCAAAATATTCAGTTAACTTTGACTAGCTCAGACTCAAATATTTACTCTATAACTTCCTGATTATTAGCTACTAAACTTTTGACCCATAATCAACTACTTGACTCATCAAGATTACCCAACATTCACCCCCGTAATCTTGATGATCTTGACTCGTTTCTTTATCACTTTGAAGTAGATTCTTCCACGTTCCTTTCTTCACTACATACTTATCATGGGAGTCAAAGACTTGCGGCTTATACGTCACGGTTACATGCTTACAGAGAAAAATCTGGTGAAATATGAACACCTCTTGCTACTTGCTTTATTACAACTTAACTTTTCAAAGTTTCTGCTCGGTAATTCAAATTACTTCATTCACCTCGTAATTCCAATATCTTTGCTCGGTTCATATTGTGAACCTGCGGTCTTGTTTCAATCCTTAGATAACCCATCGGTCTCGGTTGTCTCTTTCGGTCTTGCTTTCATCCCTAGACAACCCGCTGGTTTCGGTTGTCTCTTTCGGTCTCGGACTAATCTTACTCTTGCTGGATACCACCCGGTCTTTTGCGGCTCCTCGATCTTCGGTCTTTGCTTGCATGCGTTGTTCTTCGGTCTTCGCTTGCTAGCTTCGTTCTTTTCGGTCTACGCCGGATTATTTCGGTCTCACCGGCGTCGGTCTTCTTCGGTCTTCGGTCACACGCTGGAGCTTTCTCGGTCATCTCGACGGCGTCGGTCTTTGGTGAAACTCACCTTCGGTCTTTTTCGGTCTTTGATGGAACACACTTTCTGCCCATCATCTTTCTCTCTTCTCGAACATGCTAGCTTTTCTTATTGCCTTTTCTTTCATATAAACATACTCTTCCTTTTGGTGAACTTTTGAGTTTAAGAATAACTTCAAAATCAAAACGTTCTCACTGCCTGTTCTTTTTCTTACTTGCTACTTGCTCATGAATTACGTGCTACTTGGTTTCTTACTTGCTAAAACTTGCTACTTTTCTTCTCTTTTCTTCTCTTCTCTTGCTACTCTTTTTGTCTGCTACTTGCTACAAACTCTTGCTATTTGTTTTCATGAAACAAACCTTGCTACTTGCTTGCTTTCTCCTCCTTTTGATCATCAATCATGATCAACAACTCTTGCTTTCTTTCCCTTGATCTGATTGCAATCGATCCTCTCAATCTTGCTATGAACCAGTGAAAAGCACAATTACACTGAATCAATCCATAAAATGGTGTTTGATGGTGATTTTGAGGAGAAAAGAGAAGATGGAGATTAGGGTTTTAGAGAGAGAAATTCTAGAGAGAAGTAGAGAGAACAATTGCTGTAAATTGGAATGATAATTGTGCAAAAGTTACAATTAGTGATTACACATGGTCCTTATATACCTATCACTAATTGTCTAGATTAGTCCTAATTGCATAACCAAACTAATATGCAATGTTACATAACTAGTCCCTAGACTATTGATTACAATTAAATATGACCCAACAATCTCCCCCTTTGTAACAATAGTCTGGGAAGCGTATCTTCGAAGTCTTCATCTTTAGCTAAAGCTGCACCTGGAAGATATTTCGTTGAATGATGATGTATCAGGATCAGCTTGAGCTTTGTTAACCTGTGAAAATTAATACTTCTTGTAGCTTTTCAACCACAAGAAGTATTTTGAAGACTTTACTTTGAAGATACATATAGATCGACTTAAAATAAGACTCATATTTATAGAGATATTAGCAGCGGTAGTCTTTTCTTGACGTTTGTGGCTTTATGTCGATCTATGGTTCTTGATAATTGTTGTTGAGGAAACATGTTGATAACGGTTACGCTCCCCCTCAAACAAACAATTATTTTTCACGGGAGTTGGATTAAACAATCATTAGCCTTAATTTCACCTATTTATACCTCCTCTCACTAATCACCACTAACTAGTTTAACTCGCCCTAACAATCTCCCCCTTTTTGGGTTTGATACACTCCATCCCAGTCTTCCGTCTTCAGTTGCTTCTATTGGCCCGTTGCTCTCCTTCTCACGTATGAAGTAAGTTCAAGATCTCATTGCAAATCCTTCATCTGATCAAAAGTTGATAGAGGATTGCGTAGCCTTGTGAAAAGATGGGCAAGCTACAATGTTCATGTATTCTCAGATGTACTTCAAGATGGTGAATTACGTTTGATCATTTCAATTCTTTGTCAAATGCAGTAATTAACATCTCTAGGTTTCGCTTTTCAATAATAACATCTGAGTGGAAGTAGAAGCAATTATAATTTCCGTTACAGAACTTCCAAGTTTCAAACACTCAATGGATTTTTCCCGTTGAATTAGTTGGTGTAAGAAAGATCTAAAAATGTCTCATTTAAGGTAAAAAGTTCTGGTAATGGAATGTCAGTAGGGAAGAATTGTCTGGGATTTCAGTAATTGGAGATTTTGTTTTGGATTTTGTGATGGAGGTTTTGTGAGGACAGGATAATAGTGTTTTGTGTTTTGTAAATGATGATTTGAACGGTTAAGGTTTGGATAGATGTGGTTGAGATTTTGAGAGAGATTCCAGTATTCTTCTTTAATGGGATGTTTGTGGTTCTTTTTGATGTTGTTCAGTTATAAATCCGATATTTGAACTATTTCTTGCTCTTTTTCTCCCCCTCATGAGGATCATGACCAGGGTCCTCATGATAAAGCTGAATAGTTACGATGTGGAAACGGAGAGAGGAAATTGTGTGTCGGTGTAAATCGAGAGCCAAGACAGGATAGTTTCAGAATCGAGAACCAGAAACATATAGTACTCATGAAAGAACCAGTTACAAATTGATATTATCCAAGAATGTTGGAGAAAAATATTTGAAAGATGAAGAATAGCAGTGTCAATAATCACGTGAAGTCATAAACAGATGCAATCTTTACTGAAGAACTTCAGTAAAGAGATCGTTTACGGATATGACGAACACGATGATTAAAGTCATTGTTAATCAAATATTTGAAATTTAAAAGAGATCAATTTGTTGTGTTATATCAAAGATCAGTAAAGTATACCACTTACAAAGATGCAATCTTCTCTGAACGTGTGCAAAGAAGAGATCGACGGATATACAAAGATCAAGGATCTAACAGTGCATTAAAAACGATTTTGAGTGTGTGAGAATATGAGTAAGTCAGAATTGAATCTGAACATTTTGGAGAAAATGAAAAATGAATTCTCCATTGATCGTTTAAGTATGAAAATCGTTTGAAAAATAGTAAGAACAATCAATCCAAGATGGTGTTAAAAACAGATGCAATCAGTACTGATTGAAATCAGTAAAGAGATCGACGAATTTAACAGCAAATTGTGTTGAATGTTGCAAACAAGTCATTTAAAAAAAATGAAAATTTTAAGTGCAAAGTCAGAGTTTTGAAAAATTGAGACTCAACGCAAGAGACGAAAATTTGTCATAAACAGATGCAATCTTTACTAATCGAAATTAGTAAAGAGATCGTTTACGAATATGACAAAAATTTGTATCCTACGTTGTGAACACATCATTGTGAGCACAAAGTGAGATAAAAATTTTGGAATGTTGAGTATCACTGATTAATAAAGGATTTATGAGAATGTGATGTCAACAACTCAATATGAGTAAAAAGATATTTGTTATTGAGTATCAATTTTGAAAAATGAAATTTGTATGTAAAAGGAGAAAATTTTGATTTACAATTGAAAAGAAATTAACAATGAAGGAACACAAAGGTAGCAATGAGAAATAAGAGAATTTGCAATAAACAGATGCAATCAGTACCAACCTAGACTGGTAAAGAGATCGTTTACGAATATTGCAAAAGCTAATACTCAACATTGATAACCTTGTGTGATTGTAAATATGTAAGAGGTTGAAAAACTGTTTGAGGTAAAAAAAAAAATTATTATCAAGATAGAGTAAGAAAATTTGTAATAAACAGATGCAATCAATACCAATTGAGATTGGTAATGAGATCGTTTACGGATATTAGAAAAATTGATACCCCATATTGATAATTAAAAAAAAATTTTGAAAGGAGCATCGAAACAGAATTTAGCGATTATAAAAGAATGCTCCCCCTCGACAGTTGTTTTTCAAAAATCATAAAGCAGTTATGCTCCCCCTTGACATAAGAATGTCTATTTTCTCCCCCTTGATAAGTGAATATAGAAATTCTCCCCCTCAACCAATGATATCGATGAAAAACGGGTTTCAAGCAGATGTACTTGAAAGCCATTCTGTTGAAGCGCGGGTTATACACTGTAATATGTATAAGCCAAATATTCGTTTAACAGCTATCCAGTGTTCTTTTCCCGGACTAACCATATAACGAGAAACAACACTGACCCGCATGAGCTATGTCAGGTGTAGTACAGACCATAACATACATCAGACTCCCTACTGCGCTAGAATAAGGAACTTTATTCATATACTCCACCTCGGCCTCTGTTTGAGGTGCTAAAGAGTTGACAATCCGAAATTTGCTGACGAAGGAGTGTTCAAAGCTTTTGCTGATACCAAACCGAGAAAGAATTTTATGAATATAATTTTTCTGTGACAAGAAAAGTTTACCATTAATTCTATCTCAAATAATCTCCATTCCTAAGATCTTTTGAGCAGGCCCTAAATCCTTTATATCAAACTCAGAATTAAGAAGAATTTTCAACTTCCTAATATCCTCCATATCATGGGCTGCTACTAACATATCATCTACATACAAGAGAAAAAAAATGAATGACCCATCAGCCACTTTCTTGTGATAAATGCAGCAATCATATGGACTTCGGTTAAATCCATTAATCACAATAAAACTGTCAAATCGTTTATACCACTGCCTTGGCAATTGTTTCAATCCATACAACATCTTTTTTCAGCTTACAAACACAACCTTCTTTCACTTGAGCAATAAACCCTTCCGGCTGATTCATATAGATCTCTTCTTCGAGATCTCCATGTAAGAAGGCTGTTTTAACGTCTAACTGTTCTAACTCCAAATTTTGTTGTGCAACTAAAGCTAACAGCACTCGAATAGACGTATGTCGCACCACAGGTGAGAAAATCTCATTATAATCGACCCCTTGCTCTTGACTATAACCTCTAGCCACTAAACGGGCAGCCATGTTTTGCATTTAAAAATCCATTTACAAGTCACCACTATTCTGCCTTGAGATAACTTTACTAACTCCCAAATTCTGTTGTTATGAAGTGATTCCATCTCTTCACTCATGGCTGCTATCCACACATCAGCCTCCTTGGTAGTTATTGCCTCTTTGTAACTTGTTGGTTCACAAAATTCCACTTCTGCAGCAACTTGTAATGCATAGGCCACCATACCACCAAAACCATACTGAGCATGCCTATTAACTTGCCTTCGAGGCTTGTCTAAGGCTATTGATCGAAACTCTACGCACTGTTGCACATTTTGTGACTCAAGTGGCCACTTTTCTGCCTTGAGGTAACTTTACCAACTCCCAAATTCTGTTGTTATGAAGTGATTCCATCTCTTCACTCATGGCTGCTATCCACACATCAGCCTCCTTGGTAGTTATTGCCTCTTTGTAACTTGTTGGTTCACAAAATCCCACTTCTACAGCAACTTGTAATGCATAGGCCACCATACCACCAAAACCATACCGAGCAGACCTATTAACTTGCCTTCGAGGCTTGTCTAAGGCTATTGATCGAAACTCTACGGGCTGTTGCACATTTTGTGACTCAAATGACTCATTCTGAGATGAAGTATATGGTTGTTCAGTAGCATTTTCAATACCTTCATCTGAGTTATCAACTTCATACACTATTTGTTCAGAATTGACCTCTTCTTGGTCTTTATTAGATGCTGAAACAAATTGTTTTTCCACTCCACGAATCGTACAATCTTCATCAAATATCACGTCTCGACTAAGAATTACTCTTCTTTCAGTCGGTGACCAGATTCTATATCCTTTCACTCCATCACCATAGCCCATAAACAACCCTTTCTTTGATCTCGGTTCCACCTTTCCTTCACTTACATGATAATATGCTGGACAACCAAACACCCTTAGACCCGTGTAATCTGCCGGCTTTCCCGACCAGACTTCAATTGGAGTTTTACAACCAATTGCTGTTGTAGGACTTCTATTAACTAGGTAACAAACTGGGTTTAAAGCTTCTGCACAAAAGCTTCTATCCAACCCCGCACTTGACAGCAAACACCGAACTCTTTCCAAAAGTGTTTAATTCATTCTTTCGACCACTCCATTCGGTTGAGGTGTGTACCGGACAGTATGATTTCTAGCAATTCCTTCACTCTTACAAAACCGATCAAACTCACCCGAACAAAACTCCAAACCATTGTCTGTTCGCAACCATTTAATCTTCTTCCTAACTTGGTTTTCTATGAGAACCTTCCATTGTTTGAACTTTTCAAATAACTCACTTTTGTGTTTCATAATAAACACCCAAGTCATTCTTGAGTAGTCATCTATTATTGACAAAAAATATCGACCACAACCAAGTGAAGGAACTTGTGAAGGGCCCCAACAATCTGCATGTAGATAATCCAAGGATGACTTCGTTCTATGAACACCTTTTGAAAAACTCACTCGTTTCTGTTTTCCAAAAATACAGTGTTCACAAAAGCCCAAATCAGCCACTTTGTGGCCTCCAAGAAGTCCCTCTTTGCTGAGAATTATCATGCCTTTTTCATCAACATGTCCCAGCCTCATATGCCATAGATGAGTCAAATCTGATTCAGTTTTGTCAGATTTTGAGGTTGTTGCAACAGACCCTACAACTGTGCTTCCTCGTAAAACATACAAGGTACTTTTCTTACTACCTTTCATGACCACTAATGCACCCTTAGTGACTTTAAGCACTCCACCATCACCACTATACTTGAATCCTTTCAAGTCCAAGTCTCCTAAAGAAATTAAATTCTTTTTCAATTTTGGTACATGCCTGACATTGGTCAATGTTCTTACAATTCCATCATACATCTTGATTCTTACCGATCCTGTAATATCCTAAAAATTAAAACGCTATAATTTTGGAAATTTATAAAACACATGACTAAAGATGGTAAGCCTTAATAACTAAATAAATATATTGTATCATAAGTTTGATATAATTAATTTTATCCTAAAAAGTTAACATAGTTAAATATTAATTAGTTTGTCACACAATTTATGAGTTCTTAAAGTGTGTACTTTTTATTAATTTTTTAAGATAATTATGAATATTAACATTAGATTCTTCTTTGCTCATAAAGGTCTAAGAAAATACAATTATTATTTAATCTTACATCTAAAATATGTCTACATTAATAAGAAAACCTTTGGATTCCACATACTTGTAACCTACTCATAAATTGAGTTTAATCTTACTACTTACTAATGCATTTAGGACTACCATATTTAGGAATTTTAAGGAGCTCCTTAATTTTAAGTTTAAGGAGATTTCCACTTTTAGTAACTTCTTCAACTAAATTAAAATCAAATAATAAAAAAAGTTTTTTGCAGGATTCGAACACAAGACCTCCTCTAAGTAGTCACTATGTGTTAACCAATTGCTATAAATGAAACTTTATACCAATCCCGCAAAAACAAATTAGAAGAAGATTTATATCATCGCTACCCTCACAATCACTGCCGAACACACCATCACAACTGCCACCATCGCAAAATCACTATCGTTATCGCAAAATATAGTTATAGTGTATCCGTCGCCGCATTGCGCGGGTACCCTGCTAGTAATCATTTATCTCTAAACTAATGACATCTTAATTCGTAAGTATTAGTTTCATTTGATGTTACATTTGCAAAGCAAATTCTTACATTTTCTTCCTCTTATTAATCAATCCCTACTCTAAAAAAATTATTCCATCTCTTTCCATCAAATTTTCTATTCATCTTGGTAGGAAAACAAGATTGTTTTGGCGTCCAAGTGTTAAGGTAATTTATCTATTATTTTTTTCTACATTCTTAAGAGTATAGTATCATTTTGTAAACTCAAAATTTATGAATGAACACAATATGAGAATCATGTCTAAAATTACTTTAACATTTATACTTTTGTTGTCAAAATATAAGGAAAATGATAAGGTTTTAATCACACTTATAACTATGGGATAATATGAATGAACATATGAAAACCATATATTAATATAAGAAATAAAAGGATATTACATAATCCTTATTTGAATATGTTTTGTGCTCATACTCTTGTATTTGTTAGATTCGGTTCGGTGATCGCATTCTTTTGGTGGTTCCTTCGCTTTTGAATTGTTGTGATCGGAGATAAGGTACGGATATTCTAGGTGGTACTAGGATCATTTTGGTAAAACCATCCTCTCAAATCTTTATTGAAATTGTGTCTAAATTTGTATGACATGCTAATTTTGAAAATTAATTTGTTTCTTCCTTTTTAATTAAAGTGTTTTATGAATTTCCTCATTTTGATGTATTAAGAAATTTACTAATTATGTTTGTTGATTGGGGAATCATAATACGTTTGGTCTTTATAAATCATGTCAAAACCGTCTCTTGAAACCCGATTAGAAATTTGTCCCGAGAAAGAGGTGCGTTTGGGTGTTACATTTGATACGGTGGTTCGTACAAGTGTTTCCCCGATTAAATTGATCATTTATGTCGCTCGAGTATCCGTTGGCCCTAAAAATTTGACACAAACTCAGAATATGAGTCATTATAGCTCATCTAAAATGTCATGATAATCAGGTTACCGGAGACGTGGTATTCAAGTCAAAACGTGTAACTACAATAAAAGTAATTTTGAGTTTAAAACCAAACGCTTTTGTCATTTTCAAGCCTTTCGATTTTCTTTATCGAATCAAATAGTTAAGTTTATTTTGTTTAAAATATGTTTAGCATTTATAAATGTCCGGAAATTAGTTTTAACTTTGGAAACGCATTCGGTAATTTTAAACGTGTAAGTCGGTCAAAACAGTTTTCTAAAAATATGCCTAAGAGTTAAAAACCTATCCATGGAGGTCCCGTGGGCGCATTATGGTGACACCTATAATGTGGCATCGACCGTAGCGGTGTATTTTGTTGTATCTACGGCGTCTCCTTTTTGTTGCCCGGTAGTTGGTACGAGCTCTTTTGATTACATTATTATAGGAGGCGCATGGATCGGTCCTAGCTATATTGTTTGTGTGTGATGGTGGACGTTTATCGTAGTGTCATACGACATGTTGGCACCGAAATGATTGATTAGTGGAGTAGCTACCCTATGATTTCATTGGATACTTGGTTATATTTTTGTTAACTCTTTGTGCATTATTTTATGAAAATTGGATTTATAATGTATTGATATATCTTGGTAACATTTTGAGATCTTATTAGAAATGTGGAATTATAAACTTTGTACGTTGCTTTGAAAGTATGTTTATTTTTAAACGAGGAAATGCATGTCATACTATACGAAATCATTTTATACTCTTGTCTTTATTATATCCGCTCATTGGGCTTTGGCTCAGTCGTATTCCTTTTTGTTTTTCTTTCTTATACGACAGCTAATCAAGGGGGCGTTGGGAACGAGAGAAAAGGTTAGAGTTGAAGTGGACTTAGCACCTTTGCCTTAGAGTTTTTCAACCTTTATAACTTTACTTATGGTTTATTAGTACATTTTGGAATATTGTCTTTTGCCTTTAGCTTGACTTTGGTTTGATTTGAATAAGATTAACACCCTTTTGACGTTTAAAATTCCTTTTGATGTCATTTTGTAAGCTTAGTAAGTTCATGGGCGTTACCGTGTTAAAAATCGGAGATTACTCTCCGGTGTTGATCAATTGGTGGAGAACCACTTCTCCGGTGGTGCTCCGGCGAAGTTACAGAACAGGGCAAAACAAGAGAAAAAAAAAACACTTTTTATTGATTCTGAATTTACAATTCTAATGATTACAAAAATGAAATCTACATCTATTTATAGTAACGAAACGGTGCGACTGAAAAGTCACAACCCTTGGTTGTGGCAGTTACAGCGGCAGTTGGTGGTGGTGCCGGTTGGGGGTGGCGGCAGTTATAGGCTGCCGGTCGTTACCCTTTGTTGACATCTTTTCTTCTATCCTAAGTAGTTTAATACAAATACTTATATTTACAAATGACCATTGAAATTTAATTC
The DNA here is from genome assembly GCA_963853835.1 of Calendula officinalis. Lineage (NCBI taxonomy): Eukaryota > Viridiplantae > Streptophyta > Magnoliopsida > Asterales > Asteraceae > Calendula > Calendula officinalis. The sequence continues at coordinate 10,023,521 of OY970835.1, read as the reverse complement.
CAACACTCCCCCTTAAATATCAAGTCATTTGTTCACATCTTTCATGTAGTTTCATGTTGGTTCACTTCAACTACATCTTGTTCTTCAGTACTCCTTGTTAGTTGTTTTACTCCGTCCGTATTATCTTGTTATGTTGGTTCACTCCACCGATGTCTTGTTATGCGTTTTACTCCGTCCGTATGCTTTTGTTATGTTGGTTCACTATACCGATGTCTTGTTACACATTTTACTCCATCTATATGCTTTTGTTACGTTGGTTCACTCTACCGATGTCTTGATACGCATTTTACTCCATCCGTATGCTTTTGTTATGCTGGTTCACTCCACCTGTGTCTTGTTAGGCATTTTACTCCATCCGTATGCTTTATGTTATGACCTCCTTGAGATTTTCTTATTCTCTGACGCTTGTATCTCCTACTAAACATATACTCCTTTGATCAAACGTCCATCCCGATTGACCATATTTTTTGATCAAACGTCCATCCTGATTGACCAACTCCTTTGATCAAACTTCCATCCCAATTGACCTTATGTTTTGATCAAACGTCCATCCCGATTGACCATCATCTTTGATCAAACGTCCATCCCGATTGACAAACTTTATTGTATTTAAATTTTATCTAATTAATAAAATTTAATAAAAACTTCATTATCTTTAGAAAACGATTTTTAATCTATTAAAGAATTTTTAAAATAAAAAAATTACATAAACAAAATTCTTTGATATTAAAAGTCATGGGAACAACCCATAAATAACTTTTCCCCTTCTTTTCCATTAAAAACGTCGGACTGTTTTTTTTAATTTTGAAAATACAAAGAACATATTAAATACTCTTAAAAACTTTATATTTGTTCAACAAAACGCATGTATATTTATATTTCCAACTGAAAAGGTTTTGGGAAAAAACAAAAAACAATGTAGTATACGTTTTCAATTGTATTCTGATCTGGGGAAAACAAAAAACACACACTTGTGTGTGTTTTTCCGTCGTCTTCTCTCTGTTCATTCTTCCTCCGGAAGTTTCTTTTCTTCAAACATTCTTTGTTAATCGGCGGTTCTAGGCCATGTTGCTTCTATCGATCGATTTGCTTGTGGCCGATAATGTCTACTGCTTTGTTTCTCATGGGCGACGAAAGTTTGTGCCCTAATTCGAAGTTGCGGCTCTGTCCGCTTGGTTCGATTTGCTCCGGTCTTCTTCTTCGACCAGGCAAGTTCTCTCCTTTTTTGTTCTTCCTGTTCTTTTTTTCATTCGATTAGCCTTGGGCTTTGATACCATGTTAAAAATCGGAGATTACTCTCCGGTGTTGATCAATTGGTGGAGAACCGCTTCTCCGGCGGTGCTCCGGCGAAGTTACAGAACAGGGCAAAACAAGAGAAAAAAAAACACTTTTTATTGATTCTGAATTTACAATTTAATGATTACAAAAATGAAATCTACATCTATTTATAGTAACGAAACGGTGCGACTGAAAGGTCACAACCCTTGGTTGTGGCAGTTACAACGGCAGTTGGTGGTGGTGCCGGTTGGGGGTGGCAGCAGTTATAGGCTGCCGGCGGTTACCCTTTATTGACACCTTTTCTTCTATCCTAAGTATTTTAATACAAATACTTATATTAACAAATGACCATTGATATTTAATTCCAACATACCGCTCTAAATTGATTAACTTGAGATGTTTTGATGTAGCCGAGGCAGCCGATTATGCTCGGAATTTGGAGATGGAGAGAGCTGAATATTTGAATACTAAAAATGATGATGGTAAAAACAAGAAGTTTAAGAATGCTCAACCACTACGTTTTGTGCCTTCGTCGAATGTCAAGCAAGGTCAACAACCTGGGAACCAAGGATATCATAGTAAAAATTTGAATAATGAAGCAAATCAACTAAGGATTGACAACAAGACAAATAATAATAACCGGGGTCAGTTGCATGTATACCGTTCCCAAGGTCAGCAAAGAGGTGATGGAAGTGGTGGTGTAAACACTAATACACCATGTGAGTCTTGTGGAAAAAGTCACCCGGGAAGAGTTTGTTTCCGTAGTTCTGGTTTATGTTTTGCTTGTGGAGAGAAAGGTCATTTAGCTAAGGATTGCAAGAATCCTAGACCGGGATTTGTTGCTAAGACCCCCTCCGCCAGCTTCTGGTGGACGCGTTTTCGCCATGACTGCTACCCAGGCTGCTGATACAGCAGGTACACTTGATCCTATATATATATATGTATATATATATATATATATATATATATATATATATATATATATATATATATATATATATATATATATATATATATATATATATATATGGTCCGGACCCGTTGAGGACTCAAAAACCGGTGAGTACTGCTAGGACTCCAAAAACAACTCTGAAAATGATCCAAAACAAACTTTTTTCAAAAACTTTTCTTTTTTAAACCTAAAAATCGCAGCCTATATGATCAAAAAAAAAAAAAAAAATTTTCAAAAATGGTAAAAAAAAAATATGGATCATAATAATGATCCACAAAAAAATATGGATCATTATTATGATGCAAAAAAAGAAGTAGATTATAATTGTTTTTTCAAAATTTTATTTTGGTCAAATGTAGTAATAATCACCGTTTTTTGAGTTCTCGCTGGATCCCACTTTTCTCTCTCTCTCTCTACATATATATATATATATATATATATATATATATATATATATATATATATATATATATATATATATATATATATAGGGTTGAATTAGTTTCCGCACCAATTAAGGCTACAAAACCAGCAGAACTCAATCTAAACCATTGATTTTTGAAATGAAATGATCATGAAAGACACATTAATGTATTTGATGAGGGACCCCCAAATATTGGTTTGCATTGATCTCATTCATGCATGTATACATATATGTATATGTTTTCGTGTATGTACACATAAGTGTTATCTATACATATATGTATACATTTGTTAGGTCACAACAACACTGGATTGATTGTATAATTGATAGATTAATTAGAATTAAGACAATTAAAGTGATTAACACAATATTAGAGTCAAATATATAATTCCACTAAGTGTGGTATGCTGCGGAATAGCAATACCACTAATCAGTTACAATATGTATATATGTGAAAGCGTAAATTGGTGAGTACTCATTTGCCAAGTGATCTCTATTTATAATGATATAGAGATCTCACAAAAAGGGCAAGGAGTAACGTAAGGACTGGAAAAGGAAAGTGGCCGAGATCAAAGGGATTTGGTCTGGCCAAGTAAACAAGGAAATGTTTACTCAGTCCTTGTACTCAGTATTGGATGTCAATACTGAGGTCCAATACTGAGTGACCAAGACTGTCTACTCAGTATTGGACCAAGACATAGCTAATTTATTCTACATACTATTCTAAGCTAGTCTAGGTTGTCTTGTTATCCTAAGATCCAAAGGGGTAAGGCTTTTTGCCTTAACAATCTCCCCTTATCTAATGATAACAAGACATTATTACAAAAGAGAAGTAAAATTTTTTTTGAAGAGTCTTCAACTTCATCCTCTGCTGATGGCTTCATGCTCATAGAAGATTTCTTGCTTGATGTGAAAAAATTCTTCTTTCTTTTTGAGTTCTTCTTTTCTGTTCCACAACACAGCAACAATCTTCTTTCTGAACCAAGCATCCTCCTTCTTAGTTATCAACCACTTCAATCCCACCAGATGACTTATGTTTGCTTTTGGAAGATCTTCTTCTGTTATGAAGCACTCTCAATCATCTGATTCAGTGTACATATATCCAGAAGTTGGATACATAGTGCTCTTTTGATCATGAAAGACAAGGTTAGGGGGTACAGGGTATTTATTTAAGAACCTGAATGTGTTAAGACACTCAGGTCTGTTGTTTCTGTATGCCTCAGTCATTATACTGAGTGCCCTGTACTCTCCTGGAAATAAGATCCCTTTCTCAAAACAAACTGCAGATACTGCCCAAATTTCATCTATAATTAATTGGGCTTGAGAGGATCTTGAGGGCAACTCCTTGATCATTTTGGTGATCTTTATCCAGTCTTGAAGTCCCATATTTTGGATATCATGAAGAAGAATCTTCATGGGAGGACTAACTGGTCCATTACAGATAGCAACAATTGAACCATTGATCATTTTTACCTTGACTTTGTTGACATTAATGTTCAACCAGTATATATCCCTCACACTGAGAAATACTTTGTTTCTCAGTATTTCCATGCTTGTCTCTCTATACGTTGTTCTCTGAGCAACTGAGTTCCAATATTGTTCTCTAAGGTCTTCTCCTTTCATTCTTCTTCTGTGAGATGTCGAAGGAACATCAGTTTCAGTATCAGGATCAGTCTCAGGTTCCTCTTTGACACCAAGAGCATGTAGGTAGAAGAATTTTTCTGCTTCATCTTCTAATTGTTGTGCAGTCTTCCTTGGAACCCGCTCATCATCATGAACAGACCTTCTAGGTCTAGTGATTAGAGGAGCTGGAGCAGGTTCCTCACTTGATTCAGAAGACATGACCACTCTTGACATTCTTCTAGTGGATCTTCTAACTGGTCTTGGGTCACCCTGAGTTGGCATCTGTGGTCTTCTAGGAGGCTCTTCATCATCTGAGGATGACGATGAGGAGCTTGGTTCATAGGCCATATCTAGTGCAAATTTTGTGAAGTTCTGAGTTGGCACTGAATTTGGTTCTTCATCTTCATCATCGGCAATTGGCCATACAAAAGGCCTGTACACAATGATTTGCAGGTTGTTCTCATACTGAGCAGATGGCACAGTATGAGCCTGCAAAGGTTGGTCAGTATCAGTCTCCCCCTGAGTAGATGACTCAGACTGATGTTGTTCCATGAATGACCTTCCTCTTTCCCTTCTTCTTTCATACTAAAACCTAAGGGGTTCAGTAACTTGCTGTGATTGTTGTTGTTGTGGAGGTTGATCTTCATTCATTTTCCTTCTTTTCTCCCCCCTGAGCAGATGGCTCAGGTTGATCAATCTCATCTTCTCTTTGTCTCTTCTCCCCCTTATTGTTATCATTAGATGGGGAGGGAAGAGGTTCAGTATCACCACCTGCATCTCCTTGAGTGTTATCATGAGTAGGAGATGGCATAGGCTCAGTGGCAGCATCAGTATCACCCCCTTGATCTTCATGTGTGGGTGATTGTTCTGGCTCAGTATCATCATCTCCACCTTGATCTTCATTATCTCCACTGTGTTGAGATTGTGGAGTCAGTGGAGGTTGTTGATGTTGTTGTTGGAGTAATGCAACAGATTCTTTTAATGAATCAATTTCATTACTCATAGTTTCCATCCTGGCCAGAATTGTGTTCTGTGTGGTCTACATAGCCAGAATTTGTTGCATGATTGTCTGCAAGGAAACCTCTTCCACTGGAGCCTGCTGAACATGAGTACCCTGCACAGATGGTGCTAAAGAAACAAAAATATAGTAACTAGTTAGTATGGGATGGCTTATCAAATAGAATTGTGGTGTTGGTTAATTCTAAAATCATTTAAACAGAGTTTTTGAAGTCTATATTTCATCTGGTGTATGATGAAATATTGTGGACTTGTGCATAGCATGTGTAAGAAAGTTTTCAGTATAAGTGATTGTGATGTGTAGTAGCTCAGTATAGGAGAAGTCACTTTTTCTGAAAAGGTTTGGGTGTAAGAAAATGAAGCCTGGGATATGCTTCTTTGTAATTTCAATGTTTATCACTCGGTGTTAGAGTGATAACAGTAATGTGGCTTAAACCCCATGAATTTTATTTGGATAGTGTAGCTTTAGGGTTTGTGATCATTTCTTAAATCATGTTGTCCAAATTAACATAAATTGGGTATGATAGAAGCAGTACCAGTGGGTGTCAGTGTAAAATCAACCACCATTGTCTTTTTATATGTTAAGACAACTGTAGGCTGGCAATGATCTTTTGTGCTCAGTGTAGGAATTTTTCATAGTAGCAGTGGGCTAACTATGTTGGCCTTAAGAGAATATATATTAAAAAAAATCGTTTGAGACTTTGGTCAGTATTGAGTTGGTACAGGTCAATACTTAGTCTCCAGTTTTGAAAAAAATAACATATATGTAGGAGTTTGAGGGTTTTTTAAGAAATTCATACCTGAGGCTTTGTCAGATTCCCTTCTCCCTTCAACAGAGATAGGTGATAGATCATTTGTGTGCTGATTTGAACCTCCAGCACCTTCCTGATTTTGTTGTTCTGTTTGTTGTGCTTCTGCGTCCAGATTTTGTTGCTCATAAGCAATTTCAACATCCAATGGAACATGTGGTTCCATGTTTGGTGGTGGTTGAGCAATGTGTTCTTGTGCTGGTTCTGGAAGTTCAGCATGAGATGCTATTTGATGTTGCTCTTCTAGAGAAGGGTTCAGTGTTGGATGCAAACTGTGTAACACTGAGTCTGTGGACAGTGCAGCCATGATGACTGGACTCAACCTTCTTCTAACCCTTCTTCTGATAATCAAGGGGTGTTCTTCAGTATCAGAAACTGATGCAGTATTGGGAACATCAGGTTCTGGTTCTTGGACTGGAGGGGGTGGAACATCTTCCATCTCAATATCATCATTGTCATTAGCATAATCATCACCATTATCATCATCAGTATCATCTTCATCTTCATTTTCATCCATATGAGCCTCTGCAATGGCTAACATTGTGGCACTGAGGGGTGGTTCATCTTCCCTAGGCTGATGAAAGAATAATTTTTCATGGATGGGAGGAAGATCAGCTCGAACTCCATCAAAATCATCATACATGTTTTCTGGCATGGAGTTTTGGAAGATTATTGATAAAAACATGCACAAAGGAACATTAGGAGTCCTGTGTCGTGCCTGAACTTGAGAGGCAAGCTCATTGAAGATCAGTCTAGCATAATCAATATGCCTGTTGTGGTACATTGCGTGTACCATCTACATTCCAAAATCATTAATTTGGTCAAGTGCCCCTTTTTTGTGGATCATACAACGAATTATGGTAGAAATCATAATTCCCCACATAGGTCCAAATTCGTGTCTTTTGATTGTTCATGTTGTCCTTTGTCTTCCAAGAAGTGGCAACACTGATCGTGCAGTATCACGATCAACAAATTCATCATAATGGACATGTGCAGGAAGTTGATGTTGGATTTATGTGCACAGTTAGTCAACCTATGATGACACGTCCATGCCTACGAAACACTTACGGGTCACACCGGTGAGTGCATGTAATACGAGTAGTTATTATGCAATGATACTTGGAAAGCAATGATTTATAATAGTCATTATAAATTAGTTAAGTATAAAGTTAAGATTAACTTATTACTAGATTAGTTTAACTGACTAATTAATACAAGTATTTGTACATTTACTAGTTGAGTAAATATACAATGTGTTAATTATAGATTATCCATAATATGATTTAAAGCAATTAAATCATATGGTAATTGGATAATATTATTGTATAAATTATATAAAGGTTATTATATAATTAATTATTAAAAGTATAAATACAAGTATATATTTCGTGTATGTATAATACCGAAATATATAAAGTGTATGATACTAGATATTTAATAGTTAAATGCAATAATAATAAATAGTTAAACTATAAGGGTTAGAAACAAAGAAAGGGAAAGTTTAATTAAGAGATTAAGCTTGATTAAATTAGAAGGACCTAAAGTGCAACTTATTCTATTATAAATAAGAGGCTTAGGGCAACCCTTTTCCACCCCTTGCCTTACCCACGAAATTCCTCCCCTCCTCCCTTGATATTTCGGCCGAAACAAGGAAGAACACCAAGCTTGGTGTTCTTCAAGTGTTCTTCGTTCGTTCTTCGCGTTCTTCAAAGATTGATCGATTTATTCAAGGATCGTTGCAAGAACCGGCTAGAAGGTTTCTTGTCTTGCTCATCACTGGTGGACTAATCTGAAGCAGTTAAGGTATGATTTGAAAAACCCTTTTTCCCCCTCCCTCTTGGTCAGTGTTCGACGAACACACACAAGCTTGTGTGTGTTCGAGTTGACTGGGTCAAAGTTTCTTAATTGGAGGCGTGATCGTCAGATTATGCTTAGGCATGAGAGAAAAGAAATGTCCTAGAAAGAGCAATACTAATTGACCTTGCCACGAATGCTAGAGATGAACCAGGACAAGCATATTACTCTTGTAGAGTGTTCAACTCTTGCAAGATGGTCAAGTGATCATCGGTGAGTGCTCACGTCATGAAAATGAAAGAGCACATGGATCATGTTGAATGACTAGGACACCCAGTGCCGTTGCAGTTAGCAACAATAATGATACTCAACTCGTTGTTAAATGACTATAAGTCTTATGTAGTCAACTACAACATGCATAACATGGAGCAATCCATTGATGAGCTACATTCCATGCTCAAGACTAGTGAGTTGAGTTTGGGGACCAAGTTTAAGAATGATCTCGTAGTAACTGATGATGGTAGTGAAAAAGAGAAAGAGGCGCAGTGGAAAGGGAAAGGGTAAAACCAATCTCTGCCAAGACGTGCCTAAGGGTAATGGAATCAAACAAAAGGTCTAGAAGGTAAAGCCAAGAAACGCAAGGACCGAGAAACGGTTTCTTGGTCGTGGCAAGGGTCAAAGGGTAGGAGGCCATGCTTGCTACTCAGTTGACTTGACCAACTTCTAGATACTCCTTTTCCTACTTGTACAAGTTATTACAAGTAACTCAACTTTCGCATTTGTTTATTGCATGAGATGATGAAAAGTGAGATGGGCTAACATGAGATAATGATCCCACAAACACCACATTTTAATTCAGTATTTTTCGTATGGATTCAGTAAAACAATTTTTTTTTTAAGTTGTTTTGAACAAAATTACATTTTCTATTTTTAAGATAAATTTTGGTATTTTAAGTTTATCGTTGAATCCATGGTTGAATTATATTGTGTGTGCATGTGTGTTGATTATACTAGTCAAGTTTTATGACTAGATTATAAAGTCAAGTATTGACTTAATAATGATCTCATTGTTTATATTTGTTTGATTGTTGTGTGAATATCTTAGAAGCTCAAATTACTTAGATGCTAGTAATTAGAAAGTTTTTCTAATGAAAGTATTTAAGAGTTTTTATGGAAAGCGTAAAGTTCAAGGTACATTGAACTCATTTAAAACATCTTAAGTAATGGTTACTTATGATAGTAAGTTTTAAAGTATGAGTGTTAATATAGTATGATTATATTGGATATAATCAAGATAGACTTTAAAGAGTATTATTACAAGTCTTTCATACTTGTGATAAAGGAATTTAATGAAGTCATAATTTCCTAATAGGAATAATTGGATATTCGTATAATCCAAGGAAAATGACTTAGACATTAAATGAACTCTTAAAAGAGACAAACTATATTAAAGAATTTAAGAATTAAAATGTATTATTGCAAGTCTTTTATACTTGTAACAAATACAACATTTGATCAAGTCATAATTCCCTTATAGGAATAATGGATATTTGAGAAATCCAAGAAATGACTTTGGCATTAAATGAGATTCTTAAAAGATACTAATACACTTAAGAATTGGAAGTATCGTTTCAAGTGTCTTATACTTGTTAGATACAGTAATCAATGAAAGTCATGATTCCCTTCAAAGGAATGTTGGATATTCACAAATCCAATGGATGACTTTGATAATTGATTAATTCTTAAAGGTTTAAACTATAAGTTTTGACTAGGTCAAGAGTAAGTAGTTTAAGTGATGCTTATTTCCATAAAATTTAGTGGGAGCTATGACTAACATATTCATTGGTGGTACTAATGAATTAGTAAGTTAGTTAGGATATTAACAACAAGTATTACCAAGTCGTTAGCCAAAGAGTTAAGAGAAATGATAAATGATTGTTGATTAGATTATTGCAAGCCTAATAGCGTGGTCACAAGTCTTGTGATTAATTATTGCAAATCTAATAGGATATTCACACTCCAGTGAATAAGTTAATCATTTAAGGAAATTTCTTTAACTAGTAATGATATATCTACAAATCAAGTGACTAAAAGAGGCTTTAGTTACAAGGCGAATTTTATGAATTCAAGAAACTAAGGAGTTACTTTCCAATCCTCCTAATTTTGCCGAATTGCATAAAAGGGCAAGACTAGAATATGTTCTAGAATGTTGCAAGAACAAAATCTAGCAAAGGCAAAAGAAATAGTATTTTTCAAACACTCGTCTTATGTCTTTAGTTTAATATAAATGACTAGTTTAGTGATAAAGTTACAATTAAGGTTGTAAAAGTCATTAAGTAATCAACATGAACAAAAAGGAATAAGTAATGATCCAGTAATAATTCTGTATCTATGTCCAGTGAGGAATAATACATGAGTTAGTGTCATTATTACTCAGAATTTGTATGTTTTAAGAATATCCATGAATAAAAGTTATTTTATTCAAAAGACATAAATCCGTGACTACTCGTCTTGGTGGGAACCTTGATGGGACGTTAACGTCATCGCGGTATTTGGTGGTAGATTCGAAGTTCTTCGAAGATAGCTACACAAGTTTTTGTGTAAACCAAATATCGGTGATATTCTGTTGGAGCTCGACGAATATTGGATTGACCACCGTGATAATACTTCGTGGTTGAAAAGTTCAAAAGTATTATTCACTAGGATTGTCCTTAAGCCTGAGGTATTTGGTTTGGGATACAATGACTAATGTGCTTTGGTTCGTCTTAGACAATTCTAAAATATGGTGGTCATACGAGGCTTTACTGGGTACAGAGGAATTTGTATTTTGAATCGAAATATAACTAGATGGTAATTGCACCTCCTTTTTAGGAGAGATATTTATGGGTTCCTTGACATGATGATAAACTAAAAATGCACGGCCGTGCTCAACGAACTGATATGTTCTTTGTCGTTATCACACAGTTTTATATCAAGAGGTCAAGAAATGATTTCGAGTACAGGAGTTGATAATTTCTACCATGCTCGTATTCGTTATCACAAATATCGTGCTGCAAGGGATAAACCTAACACGTTACCCAAGAAGTAAAGACGGAGTGTTCTTTGCTAGGCGACGCTATTAAAAGAGTTTTTTTCAAAAACTATACCTGGGTTACAAAGCTGTTTCTATGGGGTTGGTTATCCTGTATTGCCTGTCTAGGGGCCGCTGCAGGCTAGTGCCATCAAGCTTGGGTTACGAACTTGCACAAGTCGGAGTCTATTGGATTTATGTGCACAGTTAGTCAACCTATGATGACACGTCCATGCCTACGAAACACTTAAGGGTCACACCGGTGAGTGCATGTAATACGAGTAGTTATTATGAAATGATAATTGGAGAGGAATGATTTATAATAGTCATTATAAATCATTTAAGTATTAAGTTAAGATTAACTTATTACTAGATTAGTTTAACTGACTAATTAATACAAGTATTTGTACATTTACTAGTTGAGTAAATATACAATGTGTTAATTATAGATTATTCATAATATGATTTAAAGCAATTAAATCATATGGTAATTGGATAATATTATTGTATAAACTATATAAAGGTTATTATATAATTAATTATTAAAAGTATAAATACAAGTACATATTTCGTGTATGTATAATACCAAAATATATAAAGTGTATGATACTAGATATTTAATAGTTAAATGCAATAATAATAAATAGTTAAACTATAAGGGTTAGAAACAAAGAAAGGGAAAGTTTAATTAAGAGATTAAGCTTAATTAAACTAGAAGGACCTAAAGTGCAACTTATTCTATTATAAATAAGAGGCTTAGGGCAACCCTTTTCCACCCCTTGCCTTACCCACGAAATTCCTCCCCTCCTCCCTTGATATTTCGGCCGAAACAAGGAAGAAAACCAAGCTTGGTGTTCTTCAAGTGTTCTTCGTTCGTTCTTCGTTCGTTCTTCGCGTTCTTCGAAGATTGATCGATTTATTCAAGGATCGTTGCAAGAACCGTCTAGAAGGTTTCTTGTCTTGCTCATCACTGGTGGACTAATCTTAAGCAGTTAAGATATGATTTGAAAAACCCTTTTTCCCCCTCCCTCTTGGTCAGTGTTCGACGAACACACACAAGCTTGTGTGTGTGTTCGAGTTTTTCGTACAAGGCTTCTTTCTTGTTAATCTAGTTTAGATTTCCAACATCCCAATCCTTTAGGGTTTAAGGATTAAGTTTAATCTCAGTTCCGCTTTTAGGGATTAAACTAGCTAGTTGGTTCAACCGGTAAGAACAAGTTCATGTTCTTATCAGTCTATGGTCGAATCAGTGTGACTAGGTGGTTGACCCAAGTGGTCAAACAGTTACAATGAAACCCTTCAGTTGATGATCCCGTTTAATGATTTCAGTGGAGAAGAAAGCTCTTCGTTGATCTCAAATTACCCATCCCGCAATCATATCTGGTGAATCCAAAATAGCAGAGTACCAAAATTCACACAGCATTGAGGGATAGATTGCTCTGGGTGAAGCTTGAAGAGCATTAGTGATTGGGCAATGCTTGAGATATGTAACTATTTGTTGAAATTGAGGGCATACCCAACCCTGGGGAATCACGAAATTTGCAATTATGTTGTTCCTCGTAAACTTAGGGAGTTCATCCCTTTGAAAATCTTTAGCGGGTGCGACGAGATTTGGAGCAACAAATTGAAAGTTCGCCATTTAATCTGTGATTACGAATTGAAATTTCGCTTGCAAATGAAGAGTAAAAACGTTAATCGCAGAGAGTAGTTTGAGAGAAAGAGAGTAAATAAACGAGAAAATGATTTAAATATGAAGAAATCGATTATTTATACTCTTAATTGATAATCATTACAGTATTGGGAAGTAAAAATGGCGAAATGACAGCCTTATCCTATTCCAACGGTAACTTTTCTATTAAGGAAAGTAACCGTTGGGGAGTATGAAGTTTTGAAATCAGTGTTGAACTTCAGGACTCACAATACTGATTTTTTGAGTTAAAAAAAATTAAATTAAAAAAAATTAAAAATAATAAAAACTTTTAATTTAACGTAGAAATTAATAAAAAAATTTCTACTACTGTCAAGGAAAGGGTCACTAGAAAAGAAGCTGCCCAAAGTACCTGGATGATTTGAAAAATCATAAGGTCCAAAAGTCTGGCACCTCTAGGACTTAAGAACAGTAGGAAGTTGAAGCATGGAGAGCTTAATCTGATCATGGGAAACATAGTTTCGGCTGCTGTCACTAAGATATGAGATTACGAGCTCATGCTTAGCAGTGGACGTTCTTTCATCTTATTAGATGTTTGTTTTTCGCCCTGCATGGCATGCAACATTATTTCATTTTACGCATTGTTTAAGGATGGTTTTAATTTCGTTTTTGATGATGACAATGGTTCTATTTTAGTTTATAAAGATGATGTGTTTTATTTTAAAGCTATTCCTTGTGCTGGTATATATGAAAATGTTGGTTGACTAAACAATAGAAATCTAATATTAAATGTTGATTCATCCAAAGGTGTATTGGATAAGTCATGTCGATGGCATTGTCGCTTAGGACATATAAACAAGAAACGCATAGCTAAACTCCAAAAGGATGGAGTGTTAGAATCATTTGACTTGAAATCAGATGATGTGTGTGAGTCTTGTTTACTTGGCAAGATGACAAAGGCGCCAATCACAGGGTCGTGTGAAAGAGGCAAAGATTTGTTGGACCTCATACATACTGATGTGTGTGGACCGTTCAAATCTAACACTAGACATGGTGAACGATACTTCGTCACATTTACTGATGATTTTAGTAGATATGGTTATGTTTATTTGATTAAACATAAGTCTGATACTTTTTAAACGTTCAAAGAATATCAGAAAGAAGTAGAGAATCAACTGGGCAAGAAGATTAAGATGCTCCGCTCTGACAGGGGCGGAGAGTATCTAAGTCAAGAGTTTATCGACTATTTAAAGAGTTGTGGAATAGTATCTCAACTCTCTCCTCCACGAACTCCACAACTGAATGGAGTGTCGGAAAGGAGAAATCGAACCTTGTTAGACATGGTACGATCAATGATGATTCGATCAACACTTCCAATGAGTTTCTGGGGATATGCCTTAGAGACTGCAGCACATATCGTGAACCTTGTAAAACTCCATCTGAAATGTGGACAGGGAATCCTCCCTCCCTCAAACATCTGAAAATCTAGGGTTGTGAAGTTTTTGTAAAACATGAATCTTACAACAAGCTAGATAACAAATCAGAGAAGTGCTACTTCATTGGCTACCCACGACAATCTTTTGGACATCGGTTTTATAATCCGAAAGAGAACAAAGTGTTCGTATCTCGAAGAGGATTCTTCCTTGAGAGAGAGCTATTATCCAAAGAAGACAGTGGGAGCAAAATTGATATTGAAGAGTGTCAAGAGTCAACCAATGAAGATGTAGTGGCACCTATAGTTGACACTAGCACTCAATCAGAGGATGTGACTCCTGTTGTGGAAAATGATGTAACTCCTACCGTTCCACGTAGATCCTCTAGAACTGTTCGGCCTCCTGAGCACTTTGGTGATTATTACGATTACCCTATTGCTGAAGGCGACGCATCTACTGGTAACAGTTTACCGGTTGATGACGATGAGCCATCGAGTTATAAGGAAGCTATGGAAGGCCCTGAGGCCGAAAAGTGGAAAGTTGCTATGGAGAGTGAGATTCAGTCCATGTATGACAATGAAGTATGGAACTCAATTGAGACTTCTCCCGGCATTAAAACCGTTGGGTGCAAGTGGATCTTCAAGAACAAGATAGACATGGATGGGAATGTGCACACCTAGAAGGCTAGGTTGGTTGCAAAAGGTTATACTCAAACTCATGTGATTGATTATGATGAAACCTGTAACACCTCAAATTTTAATACAAAACATTTGCCCAAAATAAAACATTTTTATAAATAGAAGAACATCCTCAATTTGGATTTACAAAAAACCTTGGTATGAAATTAGAGTATAAAAGTAGGTGTTACAAAATAGATCATAACCAAGCTAAGACTAAATCCAATCTAGTGCTCTTCTAATCTAGGTCCCGCATCTCTATCCATGCGTACCTAAGCCTTCGATCCCGAACCTGAGTACATAGCAAAACAAAACAAGGAGTACGTGAGACAAAAGCGTCTCGTGAGCTACATGGGTTTAGACCCGATAATAAAATGAATGTCACATTTCATATAACCAATCAATATACATATATATGTATCCAACCATCCAGTCTAGTCACCTTAGTGTGACCCTATCAATCTTGCTTACCTAGCAATCACGTCTAACTATCGGGTTACCCCCAAACTAGCTAGAAACAAGGTACCGTCAATAGGATCGCCCACGCTACCGATACCTGCCTTGCCCACCGGAATACGTCCAATGAGTAGGACTACTATCGTGGTTGAGTCGATGGGAATATGCCCAACTGCCCCTCACACCACACCTCATGACCGGGAGTAGCCCGTGACATCGCATAACTAACGTGGAAGAGTCGATGGGAATCCACCCCAACTGCCCCTCACTCCACACCTCATGACCGGGAGTAGCCCGTGTCATCTCATGACTAACGTGGAAGAGTCGATGGGAATACGCCCAACTGCCCCTCACTCCACACCTCATGACCGGGAGTAGCCCGTGTCATCTCATGACTAACGTGGAAGAGTCGATGGGAATACGCCCAACTGCCCCTCAATCCACACCTCATGATCGGGAGTAGCCCGTAACATCACATCATCTCAATCTCATCATAACCCTATGGTTATGCAAATCTAGCTCTCGGCTATCACTTTCATCATCAACAAGTTAGTTCAATACTATCATCGGTATAACTAACTATCAACTACCAGTCTACACAATTAAGCAAATAGACCATAACACAAGTAACGAAAATATTTAAAAGGGCTATGTACTCAGTAAATTCCACAAGTACTCACCTTAGCAATAAATGCTCCAACCGTGTTCTTGACACCAAAACTCTTGCTTCCACATGTTCACCGACTTTCCAAGATGTCACCGAAAGCCTAACACAAAGATCATACAATATTCAACATCACAATCTACTAATAATGTGTTCATCTACCTCTAGATAACACCCATCAATCCATTTCCCCCAAATATGGTGATTTACCAAACCCTAGGTTTAACCAACCCTTAAGTTTCTTACAAATCATAATCATACACTTGTTTCCTTTGTTAATATACCATCTATTAGGTGTATACACCATTTATATCACCATAACTCATACCCCAAGATCTAGGGTTTCAACCCCAAGCTTCTAAATCCATAGATCTAAAGCTACAACTACAAAGGATTGAAGATATACCTTTAATCTTCAATTAGGAGTGAAATCTATCAAGCTTTGATGGAGAAATCGACCCAAATCAGCCCTTGCACTCGAAAATCGCCAATGGAAGGAACTAGGGTTTTGGAAATGCATTTATGGCTAAAAATCCCAATTTAATGCACTGGTCGGAAGAGCTCGCGCCCCGCTCGCGCCGAGCTCGCGTCGCAAGGAGACGCGGGTCTGCCCACTAGTCGCCGCTTTTTACCAGACTTCGCGCCAGGCTCGCGCCTGGCTCGCGCCGTGAAGTCGACGCGAAGTCGACGCGAGATGCTCGCGTTCCAGCTCTGGTCCCTCTGCTCAACCTCGCGTTTCGCTCCCGACAGGCTCGCGCCGCGAGCCTGCATTTGCAGCAGGGTTGCACTTTTCGGTCTAGGTTTCAACCCGGTTTCGCCCATAACTTTCTCATACGGTGCCCAAACGACACGAAACCAATTCCTACGGTTTATTTATTTACAAATTTTGGGTCGTTACAAAACCTTTTCACAAGTAGCCAAGATAAAGTCTATCAGAACATTACTTGCCATAGCTGCATTTCATGATTATGAAATTTGGCTGATGGATGTTAAAACCGCCTTCCTTAAAGGAAGACTTACTGAGGATGTCTATATGGCACAACCAGAAGGTTTTATCAACAAGAAATACCCTGATAGAGTGTGCAAGCTTGAAAAGTCAATCTATGGATTGAAATAGGCCTCTCGTAGTTGGAATCTTTGCTTCCATGAGAAAGTCAAGGAGTTTGGTTTCTCTAGAAGTGAAGATGAGTCCTGCGTTTGCATTAAAGATAGTGGGAGCGTTGTAGTCTTTCTAGTACTGTATGTGGATGACATACTCCTTATTGGAAATCATATTCCTACACTGCAAGATGTGAAGTCTTGGTTGGGAAAATGTTTCGCAATGAAGGACCTAAGAGATGCAGCGTACATACTCGGTATTAAGATATATAAAGATAGAGAAAGACGTCTAATAGGATTGAGCCAGAGTACAAAGTTGGATAAAATACTGAAACGTTTTAGTATGGTTGATTCCAAGAATGGGTATCTACCCATGAATCATGGAATAACATTGTCTAAGAGTCAATGTCCCAGTACTGAGCAAGAACTGGAGAAAATGAGTCGAGTCCCCTACGCCTTGGCGATTGGATCGATCATGTATGCCATGATTTGTACTCGTTCGGATGTCTCATATGCTTTGAGCATGGTGAGTCGGTTCCAGGACAACCCTGGCAACAATCATTGGACTGGGGTGAAAACGATTCTCAAGTACCTAAGGAGAACAAAGGATATGTTCTTAGTGTATGGTGGGAAAGACGAACTTGTTGTGGAAGGTTATTGTGACGCGAGTTTCCAAACGGATAGAGATGACTCGTGCTCAAAATCGGGGTGGGTGTTCTTGTTAAATGGAGGAGCTGTCACTTGGAAGAGTTCCAAGCAGAAGGCAGTCGTTGACTCTACATGTGAATCTTTGTATATTGCTGCCAGTGAGGCAGCAAAAGAGGCCACATGGTTAAAGAATTTCATTGGTGATGTTGGTGTCGTAACAAGCATCATGGACCCATTGAAAATCTTTTGTGACAATGATGGTGCAGTCGCTTTGACTAAAGAATCCAAAGATCATAGTCGAACCATGCATATACTCATAAAGTATCACTATGTGAGAAAGCGTGTTGAGGAAGGTGACATCATAGTGACTAGAGTATCGTCGGAAAACAACCCGGCTGATCCTTTCATTAAAGCACTGAGTGGTGCCAAGCATGACGCTCATGCGAGGATGATAGGAATTAGATTTCATAGTGACTTATGATAAAGTGTTATTCATTTGAAATTTGTAATGAAAATTAAATTGTATGAATTGATGATTTATTTATGAAGATTAAATAATTTGCAAGTGTTCTATCATTCATATAGTATTTAATTATTCCATTTCAAACCTTTTGCATGTTTAGAACCTATTCCAAAGTAATCTAAGAGATTGCTTAAACGTCCACAGTCAGTCGTTCTCATGGGAATGAGAACTGAATTAAGATGTCATGGGAGAGTTAGTAGATTGTTCAAATGTATGAACATTGCATGGAGATTGTTGCTACTCTCATGAGCATTTAAAAGGTGTGTTTAAATGTTGGACTAACCCACGCTCAGAGAATTACCCCATGGACTTCATCATGGGTAATTGTGAGGCGATAATATCGTATGAGTCTTCAAACCAAGATGCATCATTTCCTTAGTACGATTTCGTGATGCATTGGTCTAACTCCAACGCTATTCGTAACTGGTAGCTATACAGATTAGTTCCATGCGTCATGTGATGACTATGAAGGAAGATGGTGTAGTTAAGGTTTATTCGTTCCCTCTGATCAAAGTGATAGAGGAGATATATATGGGCCCCCTGTTGATTTGATGTGACACTGAAGTACCTGCGCAGGTCATGACTAAATTGAAAGTTCAATTAAGTAGTCAAATCGTCATCATAAATCTCGAATCAGGAAACATAATCGTAACTAGAGTGATTGACAAATCCATGTCACTAGTTATGTGATATCGTGTAACGAAGGACATATGATCACTTATCATAAGACTGTTTCTGATAGTTCAGAGTTCAGCAGTTGCACATGCTATGCACACTCTAAAGGATACACTTACGCATACCGTTTATAGTTGATGAGATGTTCAAGTCGGAGACTGTTGGAATTGGTGTCCAACGCATCAAATAAACCAGTATTACGGTTCGGGTATTTTAGAGTCCTATTCGGGTTGCCCTCGAGGAATCAACGAACACGAGAAAAACGTAGTGTTTAATTAATTGTTTAATTAAATGGACTATCGGGTTTAACGTATTTAATTAGTTAATGGGTATTAACTAATTAATTGTTTTCGGGCTTAGCATTGATCGGACCGGGCTTGGTGGTGACGGGCTTTGGCCTAATTAGAGTTTGACTCTAATTAGGGTTGGTACCTTATAAATAGAGGGTTAAGGGTTTAACCTAAAACACTCTTGCTTGTTCCCTTGTACGGTCGGCCGAACACATCCACCGTCCGACTGCTGCCGCCGCTGCCCTGCCGTCGAACCACCGCCGGACCGCCGCTGCTCCGCCGCCGCCGTCGCCGGTAATCGAAAGAGTTTTCGTTTTGTTTTCGATGCTCGTTTTCTCAAGGTGCTTTATAATACCTAGTGGAATATTGTCCTGTTCGTGATAACCCTTGGGTGTGATACGATAGAGGGATTCTTTCTTGAATCCTAGGCATAGTGTGATAACATGGCAAGAACAAGATCACAAGATTTGCCTCCTTCGCCAAACCATAACAATGTAAGTTTTGAATTTGTTATTTAATTAGTTATTAAATAATTCTAGTTGCTTTAGAATTGTAAACCTAACGGTCCAAAAGTTTTATCGGGTCGGTGTTTTAACCAAGTTACTTTTGATTTCCGCCTTAAGTAAATTGTGGCTAGATGCATAGAAAACCCAACATAAATAAGTGCCAATAAGTCAAGTTTCAAAGGCAAGTAAAGAATATGACATGTATGGAGGTTCATGTGTTCAAGCTAATAGTAGCCAAGTTATTCATGTTTATATATGATTAAATACTCGTTATTCACTAAACAATTATGCTTACCCGTTCATGTTTTCATGTTTATATGTGAATAGGTTAAATTATACGGTTCGGGAAGGAATGAGATAGCTAACGGAGATTATGGTGATCTATGTATGAAAATCACCTCTCTTGAACCTTGTTATGATTATTAGCTTGCACATCCATGTTTTGAATGCAATTTGAATAATTTGCATAAGTTTAGTCATTTTGTTATTTTGGTAAAGGTTAGAATTAAAAGTTGATTTTCAGTATATACATTTAAGGTACATGAAAAGGGACCAAATGAAATGTTAAAATAAAAAATAAAAATTTACGGGTGTTTCAATACATTTAAATTATCTTTTTGTGTTAATTGTTGCTTTGGGTTATTGTGATCATGAATGATATTGGTATCTGATACGTGCATAAGTAGGATAAGTCATATTTGGGTAGTTTCAAATTTTACGTGGTCTTAGCTATTCTTGAATTACATATCCATGTTTCTAGGAATGAAGTGGGCAACCATCCCACATTAGTGGTAGTTTACTTTTGCATGAACTTAGGAGGTAATGTAAACATGCAGTAGGTAGTTTGCATTGTATTTTGGTAATAAATATGTACGTGACTTTCTTAATGAGATAGAAAAGAAAAGTATTTGAAAAGTTTTATTTCTTCTTTAGTCTAATTCTTGGGTGATTGACCATCTCAAATAAGTCTCTATCAGTATCAGTACCGCCACCACCAACCACTATCACCGCCACCGCTACCATAGTGTCTAGTGTACCAATTTTAATGGAAATTAATGATAAACAATACAAATATCATAATGTCAAATTACTAAAATTCATAAACAGAAAAGATGACAATATGAATTCTTAATTTGAAACAGCTCATCAGTTTTTGAGTTGTACTTGCAACCCATACAAAACCAAATTAACTTCAGATATATATAAATATAACCCACCAAAAACGAAAGCGCCATAACTGCAATCGGATCTGATGAAATACATATAAGTAAACGATTAACAAGCTAGAATCATAATGAACATAAGTTTAGAAACAGTTCCAGAACATGAAACAAATGAATCGTCAAGGCTACAAAGTTGTCGCCAAAATCTTAAACAGACAGCTAACTACTGAAATTGGGAAATCATTCCAGATATTAACCGTTTATAGTTTAAATAAAATATTACAAAATCAGGAAATTTTGGATTTATGATCCCGAGTATTAATTTAGAGAGAGGAGAAGCGACTAATAAAAATGATATAATCTTTATCGTGTTCCTTGACTATTTTTTTACAAAAGGAAAATTATGAAAGAAATTTTGGCTATTATTTTTCTCCTAATTTTACTTAAAAAAGTAGGAAGATTTATAAAGAATAGGACTTATAATTAATTTAAAAAATTTGCATTTACCAAATTACGCTTCGCATTTTTGAAATTAATCACATTTGAAGTTGAAGAGGATGAAATTGTAAATTTGTTACCTTTTTCATTTCTTAAAAAAAAAAGCCAGTGTTCTTTTCTTTTATATCCGACACGGAAACATAAAGAAGAAAAATGTTTTCTTCTGATTTTCTTTTCTTTTTATTATTTAAAAAGAGTTGTGTTCAGGGAGTTTTTGATTTTTATAAAGTCCCAAGGAACAAATCTTAGTCATTGGATCAAAAGATCCATCAACCACCACCATCATCAAATCACATGTGATTCTATATACAACCACCACCATCATCAAATCACATGTGATTCAACACATCAACCACCAACGCCGGCCACCACCGCCGTACGCCGCTGCCAGCCACTGTACGCCGACGACGACCGTCGTCCCCCGCCGCCGGTCGCCGACGCCCGCCGCCGTCGGCCGCCGTCCCCCGCCGCCAGCCGCCTCCTCCGGCCGGCTCAATCACATGTGATTGGATACGTAATCACATGTGATTGGATACACAATCACACGTGATTGCAAGCAGCCGACGGTGGCGAGGGGTTGTCGGTGGTGGATATGGTGGCCGGCAGAGGTTGGTGATGGTGGTGATGTGTTGAATTACATGTGATTCTGGTGGTGGTGATGATTTGGGGGTTGATTGATCCAAGGGCTGAGATTTGTTACTCAGGACTTTATAAAAATCATAGACCTCCTTGAACGTTTCACTATTTAAAAAACTCAAAAGAAAATTTTTTCTTCTCTTCAAACTTTCTCCCCTCCATATTTGAACCGTTTATAGTTTAAACGAAAGAACATAAAATCATGAATATTTGGGTTAAAATCATGAAACGTCGGTACAATTGTGAATATGTAAAATAGTAAAATACTACCTTTAGTTTGTTAATTGGGGAAATCTGGTTGGTTTTCAGGCGTTGCATCTTGGATAGCGGGTACATGTTTGTATGCCTCACTCAACCTAGATAGAAGAGGGAACTCACTCTACACAAACAAATAACTGTAAGAATTGTATTTTGAGAACAACAACAAGATATAAACAATTATTTCTGATATTTACCATGTCAAAGTTGAATCTTTCTGATAAACCATGGATTTGTGGAGCCAGAAACACATCAGCCTGCATAAGTTGGGACAGTTTTAAACAATATTCCATTCCGGTTTTATAAATTCGCACATTTTATTTATTAGAGTAAATTACCGAAATTGTCCATGTGGTATTTCGGATTTCGTATTCTTTGTTCACGTGCTTTTTAAATTTCAATTTTTTGTCCATTTTGACCTAAAATGACAAAAATACCCTTATTTTTAACTGGAATATTTGAAAACCCTTACAGAGAAAGAGGGAGAGAGATGCCGGAGAAAATGACTGGAATATCACTGGAGAAGATGTCCAGAAAAAGGAAAAAAATTAAAAAATGAAATTAATTAGAAATAAGGGTATTTTGGTCATTTTAGGTAAAAATGGACCAAAAAAGGAAATTTGAAAACCACATGGACAAAATACCCGAGAAAAAAAGTTTGCACAAAAACGCAGAATCCAGAATACCACAGTAACAATTTCTATAATCTACTCTATTAATTATTTTTCAATTTGGATAAAGATGACATGCAAGATTAATGTTTTGGAGTATTCAAAAAGAAAGTAACAGTACCAGGTAAATTTCATCTCCAGTTGCATACTTGCCAGCATGATCTTTTAATAATATCTCTAGAGCTGCACGAGTTTACAGAAATCAGTCTTATAGTTCAATTTTAATTTTAATTTTAAAAAATAACATAATAAAGTTAGTCTCACTATCAGCTCATCCTAAATTTGGAAATATAAATTCATAACATCAGTGTTACACCTTCGGTTTATTTCTGGTTCTTTAACCTTAAACAAAAGTTAATTTCCTGATTATGTTTGAAAGAAAGTTAAGTAATTAAATATTTACCAGCAAAGCCTTTTGAAACATGCTTATGAACCCATGGGATTTTTGCATCTTGACCCACATTTACTCCAACATAGTGCTACAAGATAACATAATGACAAATATATAAGAATTTATGTGAAAGTAACTTTTGTGACTGGTTTATAAATAAATAAATAAGTAACATTTTCTTACTCACCAGAACAGGTAACCTTAGAAGAGGTTGTATGCTTGAAGAGACAATATTTGCAGCCTACATATTCAAAGAGATGGACTTTTAAACAAATTATTATGTCATATTACATCATCTTAAATTGCTTGATATATTATGATATAAGGATATTTTGTTGCTTTTTAATTGTGTACAATGCTATTATCATGAACTGATACGTACATAATTGAACTTGTAGAATAGGTAGTGATTTTTACATCAAATATTTTAACCTATACACCACAATACTTGCTTTATATGTTTGTACAATCTGCATTAATACTTGTACAGTATGTTATAAGTATAAAAATATATGGTGTAAAAATTAATTTCCTTATAGAATAGGATACCAAATAATATTACCTGATAATTTATTGCCCTTTTTTCAAGGTCACTAGGTAACAAAGGATGCTGAGGGTACTTTTCTTCAAGGTACTGTAAGTATCATTGAAAATATAACCGAAAGTATTAAATTAAAATGAATTAATAAAAACAGAAAAATACACAAAGCAGGTTTTGGTGAAGTTACTAACCAAAATGATTGCAAAAGAATCAGCGAGAACTATATCATCATCCACGAGAGCAGGCACGTATCCGATAGGATTGATCTTTAAAAACTCTATACTTACAAAAGTGGGAGTAAGTAACAAATTTTTACTTCATCCTATTCAAAATAAGTGCTATAATTTCCTTATATGGGTGATTCAAAATAAATGCTATACTTTGAAAAATTATGATGCGTATCGATACTCAAATGGCCACAAACTCAAGAATAGAAGAACACTCAAGCAAAAAGAACAACCACCGTATGGTTTCTTGATTTCAAAATATAAATTATTCAATAATCCTAATAATGAAAATACTCTTCCTTTTAAAGAAAAGAAAACGCCTAATAACTTGGAAAAATAAAAGGAAACAAATAACCAATTTAAATGTAAGATATTAAAATATATGGGAGAAGATAAACTTCAAAATAAGGATGATCATTCATCCTTAGCGGATGCTCCTGCATCATCCTCCCCATCTTGAAAAGCTTCCATCCCCGAAGTTGTGTCACCATCGCGGTCACCCTCATAAGGAGATAAATCAGACACGTTGAAAGTGGGCGACACATTGTAACGTCCAGGGAGTGCAATCTTGTATGTGTTGTCGTTAATGCATTTGAGAACCCGAAAAGGACCATCCGCGCGGGGCTGCAATTTGCCAAAACGACCAGGAGGGAACCTCTCTTTACGCAAATGGATCCAAATGAGATCTCCCTCTTTGAATATAACCTGCTTACGATGTCTATTGGCGCGGGTTTGATATTGTTCACTGTGCTTAATAATAGTCTCACGCACCTCTCCATGAATGTGTTTAATTTGTGTCGACTGGTCATTTCCCGCAACACTAACATGTCCCGTGTTCAGAATGGGTGTTAAATCTAGTGGAGTAACGGGATTTCGGCCATACACAATAAAAAATGGACTCCGACCCGTAGTGCGATTAGTTGACCAATTATAAGCAAACTCAGCTTGTGCAAGAGTAAAATCCCATTGCTTAGGATGATCACCAACGAGACTACGTAACAGATTACCCAAACTTCGATTGGTGACTTCTGTTTGTCCATCCGTTTGGGGATGGTATGCACTACTAAATTGCAGTTTTGAACCCATGTGACTCCAAAGTGTGCGCCAAAAGTGACTCACAAATTTGACATCCCGGTCCGACGTGAGAGTTTTAGGAACACCATGAAGCTTAACAATCTCAGAAAAATATAATCGTGCCACTTGACTAGCATCATAAGTCTTAGAGCAAGGGACAAAATGAGCCATTTTAGAGAACTTATCGACAACAACCATAACCGAATCCTTGGGTCGTTGGGTTCAGGGTAAACCCATGACAAAATCCAAACTAACATCTTCCCAAGGAGCTTCAGGTACAGGTAAAGGGGTGTATAATCCGGCATTCGTACGATGAGTCTTAGCGATATGGCACACACGACACCGTGCAATGATTCGTGCAACATCACGTCCCATTTTTGGCCAGAAAAACCGATCACGGATGGAGACAAGCGTTTTGTCCCGCCCAAAGTGACCCGCTAAACCTCCCGCATGACTTTCTACAATAATTGAGTCCGGAGAGAGCACAATGGAATGCATAACCGTGAACCTTAGAAAAGATACCCATCATGTGTTGAAAAATCTCGAAACAATGTCGTAGCACACATGTTCCAAATGGTTCGAAACAATCATCTTGGTATAACTGATGAAATGTGTCAAAACCACATACCTGAACCTGCAACAATGAAGTGAGAGCATGTCGACGGCTCAATGCATCAACGACAATATTAGCGGCACCCGCTTTGTGACGAATGACAAATGAATAAGCTTGTATGAATTCCACCCATTTGGCATGACGAGGACTAATTTTATGTTGTCCGTTGATATATTTTAGTGCCTCATGATCGGAGAAGAGGATAAACTCGTTAGACAATAAGTAGTGGCGCCAATAATCTATACTTCGAACGATTGCATAAAATTCTTTATCATAAGTAGAATACTTGCGACGAGCGTCGTTAAATTTTTCACTAAAAAACGCAATCGGTTGTTTATTTTGGCTCAAAACTCCCCCGATGCCAAGCCCTGATGCATCACACTCTACTTGAAAAACTTCATCAAAGTTAGGTAGGGCCAAAACCGGCGCTTGTGTTACACGTGTCTTTAACTCGGCAAATGCGATGTCAGCTTCTTTAGTCCACGTAAACTTTCCTCCTCTCATGCATTCTGTCATAGGAGTAATAATACTACTAAAGTTTCGAATGAAATGTCGATAAAAGGATGCTAGTCCATGAAAACTACGAATATCATGAATTGTAGTGGGTGTAGGCCAACTTGTAATAGCTTCTACTTTTGTAGTATCCATCCGAATCCCCTGAATTGAAACTACATAACCAAGAAAAATTACTTCATTGGTAAGGAAATGAAACTTCTCTACATTGGCATATAGCTTTTGTTCCCTCAAAACAGAGAAGACATGTTGGAGGTGTGACAAATGTTGCTTGGTATCCTTGCTATAAACCAATATATCATCAAAATAAGCAACCACTAAGTGACCAATAAAATGTTTAAATACATGGTTCATGAGGCGCATGAAAGTGCTCGGAGCGTTAGACAACCCAAATGGCATTACCATCCACTCATATAAACCATCACGGGTTTTGAATGCGGTTTTCCACTCATCTCCCGCACGCATGCGGATTTGATGGTACCCACTTCGCAAGTCAATCTTTGAAAAAACAGTTGCGCCATGTAACTGATCAATTAAATCATCGAATCTAGGAATTGGAAACCGATATTTGATCGTGATTTTGTTGACAGCTCTACTGTGTATACACATGCGGAAAGTGCCATCATGTTTTGGAACTAACAATGCCGGGACAGCACACGGGCTCATGCTCTCGCGTATCAAACCTAAGTAAATCAGTAACTTGTGTGTAATTCATCAAACTCTTTCGGGTTCATGCGATACGCAGCTTTGTTCGGTATAATAGCACCCAGTACGAAATCAACACAATGTTGGATGTCTCTCATTAAGGGCAGGCCGGTTGGGAGCTCGTCGGGAAAAACATCCTGGAACCGAGCCATTAAAGGTTGGAGTGCACTCGGAATTTTCGTTACCGAATTAGCCTCTGTTATCACTAAAGCAAGCATAACAGGAGGGGAAGTGAGTTTTGTTAGTCCTACAAATTGTGATTTAGTAAGAATAAATGCATCAGTGGCATGCTTTCTTTTGTCAAGTGGGGCTAGTACAATATTTATTCCATCTCTTTTAAAGCTATAAGTATTCCGAAACCCGTCATGTGTAGTTTTACGATCGTATTGCCATGGTCGTCCCAACAAGATGTGGCATGCATCCATAGGAATTACTTCACACCACACTTCGTCATTGTATTTTTTTCCGATCGAAAAATGAACAAGGCAACGTTTACTAACCTTGACGACACTCCCCTTTTTTTAACCAAGTGAGTTGATATGGTTCTGGATGATCTTCAACATCAAGGCCAAGCTTCTCAACCATACTAGATGAAACCATGTTGTCACAACTTCCCCCGTCAATGATTACGGTGCAAACATTCCCTTTCGTTGTACATTTAGTATGGAAAATATTATTCCGAAGCCAAGATAACTCATCAAAGGTTTTTTTTCACCTCCACGTTCAAGACACGTTGAGTTATTAAAGCCTCACCATGGTCGGCATATACAATCTCTTCCGTTTCCTCAACCTCGTCACTATCATTATCGGTGTCATATACAGGTGTTGCATCTTCCACGAAAGTGACAAGCTGCTTGTTTGGGCATTCCCTCGCTAAGTGACCTAAACCTTTACATTTAAAGCAACGTAAAACTCGTGAGTTAGTAGGTTTTACCGGAGCGTTATCTGAGACATCAAGCTTTTGGGAAGATGATGAGTGTGTGTTTGATGTCGGGTTGAGCCGTGGTGAGTTCGAGACGCGACTGCCCGATGTTCGACCCCTATTTTTTTGTTGCTTCTCCACTTTAAGCGCTAAACGACACACGTCCTCGCATGTCCAGTATTGTTGAAGATGGACAACATCTGCAATATCAGACCGAATTGCCCCCAAAAATCGAGCAATTTTTTGTTCCTCCTCTTCGTTCACGGCGCACCGCATGCGTAGACGATCAAATTCAGCGATAAAGTCCTCAACTGATGAAGAACGTTGAGACAAATTGTGGTAATCTAGAAAAGCCTCTTGTCTATGATTAACCGGAAGAAATTTGGCTTGTAATAATTTCTTCATCTTTGGCCACGTGACTATCTTTGATTTTCCGTCTTTCAACCGTTGGTTTTTCACATGATCCCACTATAGTGAAGCTGATTTTCGCACCTTAATAGCAACAAGTTTTACCTTCAAATGTTCGGGAATATCCCGCAGATCAAATATTCGTTCGACTGTACTCAACCAGTCGATAAAGTCATCGGGATGTGCCTTCCCCACAAATTCCGGAATCTCTAGTTTCATTCCGAAGTTGCGCAAAGGATCATCATGGTTCCTCCCCTAAATATTTTGGCGGTGTGCGCCAAAAGGATTTTCTTCTTCACCAGCGTCTTCGTCCGATTCAGTTTCCTCATCACGAATCTCGTTTTGGATTTCGAGGTCTCTAATCCTTTGTTGTAGGCGTACGATCTCAACATCGTGTGGGTCTCGTTGTTCAACATCGCTGCCTCGGTCGGCGTTTCTGCGAGCGGCGTTACGAGGAGGTCTACCACGGCCGGCCATTTGTATACCACTATGCTCTGATACCAAATGATGCGGATCGATACTCAAATGGCCACAAACTCAAGAATAGAAGATCACTCAAGCAAAAAGAGCAACCACCGTATGATTTCTTGATTTCAAAATATAAATTATTCAATAATCCTAATAATGAAAATACTCTTCCTTTTAAAGAAAAGAAAACACCTAATAACTTGGAAAAATAAAAGGAAACAAATAACCAATTTAAATGTATGATATTAAAACATATGGGAGAAGATAAACTTCAAAATAAGGATGATCATTCATCCTTATCGGATGCTCCTGCATCAAATTACCTTATTTGGGAAAAAATAGTAGGACCCACACCCACTAACTATCTACTTTAAGAGCATCCCCAATGGTTAACCTCACAATAGCTTATTACTTTTGACACATCAACAATCTACTCACCAAAAAGCTTTACATAAATAGCATCTCCAATGGTTAACCTTTCTAAAAGTTTTTTCTATTACAATATTTCTAATTTATCTTTATCTATCTTAAATATTTTATAAATACCACTTATATAATTTGACACTTTTTATAACTTCCTTACTAAATATATTATTTTTTAAAATATCTCATACAAATATATTATAATAATTGACACTAAATATTATATAATATATTTATTAACAATTAAAAATATAATAAAGAATTGATGTACAATATATCTAAGGTTTAAAATGAAAGACTATTAGACATAGGGGACTAAAAATGACAAATATTGAAAGTTCATTAAAAGCTTAGTAGAAAAAAAGTATTTGCAATAAGCTTTTAAAAAAGTTCACCATTCCAATGGTAAAAAGTCATACAAAAGCTTATTGTAATAGTAATATGCTTTTAAAAAAGCTACCATTGGAGATGCTCTAACAAAGTGAAATGACTCATTTATCCATACTTTTTACTTTTAAACATCATTAACCTCACTTTAATCAAAATGTGTGGGACCCATTATCCACTAACCATTTAATTAATCTAATTTAACCTTCATTATAATCTTTTGCCTCAAAAACCGTGAAACCCAAAGTGTAGCACTTATTTTAAATCAGAGGAAGTATATGGTTTTGTTAGAATGCGCTAAAAATTGTTATACTCTTTTGCCCTTAGTTAAAACTAGGGCTGTTAAAACCGGGCACGACGCGACACACGAAACGAAACGAAATTGGGACGAAATCGAAATTGACACAAAATCGTGTCGTGTTCGTGTTCGTGTTCAGAGATTAACACGAAATTGACACGATAGTTATGATTTTGGTAACATTTAGAAATTTATGTTATATTTTTGTCGTGTTTTTCGTGTTTTTAGCATGTATTAAGTAAGAAATTTGATATATTTGTTATTTATCTCATAGTTTATACAATTATACAAAATAAAAATAGAAAACACACATAATTATAAATTTATAACATAGTTCATCATTTTTTTTCTTCGTTTTCGACATATCCAATCATTCTTATAACTAAATAATTATATATATTTAACTGAATAATTATATATATTTAACTGATATGGTTCAACTTCTTTAATACGCCCAAACAACACACCTTGGTGAAATTGAAAAAAGTAAGTTGTTTACCAGGACGATGCTGCTCATTTTTGAAGAGATTAATGGGTTTGTATTCATAATCAAGTCCTGTTGCAAAACCACAAACAACAACATAAACAAATTGAACTATTTAATTTAAGAAGAAACGGCAAATTAAATAGCAAAACCTTTCAAATTGAGAGCAATACGAACACGAAAAGAGGAACTGCTCATGAAAAAGGAATACAGTTGAAGCTTATTCGTCTACAAATCAGAATGTGAATAGGTTTGTAAATCAGAGAGATAAAAAGAAAAAGTGAAAGAGAGAGAGAGAGAAACAAACCATTTTAAGAAGCTCAAACCAAAATATGATGATGATAATGATCGATTTGGAAATTCAGATTTGAAGGACAACAGATCAAATTTGGTCAACGATACAAGAAGAACTGATTCTGCTGCGCGTATA
This sequence comes from Calendula officinalis, assembly GCA_963853835.1. NCBI lineage: Eukaryota > Viridiplantae > Streptophyta > Magnoliopsida > Asterales > Asteraceae > Calendula > Calendula officinalis. Next base: position 9,992,826 of record OY970835.1, on the reverse strand, counting down.
ACGACCTCCAACCCCGAAAGGCCCACATATTTTGAATTTCACACAAAAATCAACGTCATCTTTCTAGAAGATTTGACATTTTGACCAAGTCCACGGTCAATGATTCGTTTTTACATTTAATTAAAGGAAAAATAAGGTTCTTATAAAATAAACTAGCTACAAAACTCGCCCGATGGGCGGGTATGCTGTAAATTTTAGTATGTAGAAAAATGTCCAAAAATTTTATATGTGATGATGATTTTGTAAAAAAAACGGTAAATGAAGAAATGTTACACGGGCATTTTATTAAATGAAGAATCCAACTTTTTATGCCGTAATCCGTAATATCTGAAGTCTGGTTCCGTTGCACAATCCAGCTTTTTATGCCGTAATCATAGAATGCCTGTTTTATGAAAATTATATTGAGTCGTGTATCACTTCTGAATAGTTATTTATTTATTTCCTTGTATGTAGGAAGCCGTATTTAAATATTTATTTGTTTCCTTGTATGTAGGATATTTTAAATAGTTATTTATTTGTTTCTTTGTATGTAGGAAGCCGTATATGGAGAATATGAATGTAGACCGTAAGCCGTACCAGATTCGTTTGCCATATGGAGCATATGAATGTAGACCGTAAGCTGTACCAGATTCATTTGTATTAGTGCAAATGACGAGGACCAATCAGGGAATTCCAAGTGGCATTATGGACGAATAGGAATGCTTGGAATTGCCATGGTGTCAAACCCTCTTCAAATTTAGGCCTCATATATAGGGTAGGATTTGTTTGGATTGGAAATTGGAGTTAAAAAAGACCAATTAGCAACACTTCTGTTTGTTCTCATTTTATTTGAATTTTATTAAATATATATCATGTTGCAAGATGGATCAAAGTAATGAAAAATTGAAGAAAGAGCGTTGGATTTTTCTTGCTTTTGAGTGAATTCTTAAATAAATATTGAAGATTACTCGCGTAATGTGGATGTGGATACTTCACAACTCTGTAATTATATTTGCGGTGACCAATTGTTGGATGGTTGTGGTAGTGATGGTGGCTGATGATGGATGATGGTCATGGTCGCGGCTGGTAGTGATGGTGGTGGTCATTTTCAGAATTTTAATATCTTTGAGATAAATCAATATACTTATAATCAAGTAATAAATATATGATCTAGTAGCTTAATTGGTTTGAACATTGTGTTGATAATATAGAGATCACAAGTATAATTCATGCATGATGAATATTTTTTATAAACACAAATATATAATGAAATAACAAGTCTGTTGACTGAAAATTAAGTTTTATTAATTTGAGAAGATCTCAAATGCATTATGTATAGTAAAGATAAAGATTAAGATATCATGAAAATGTCAAAATTGCTCCCTTCAACCAGAATCTATAAAGGGGTTGACTATTTGAACCCTCGTAATACTATATGAACACTGGATAATTCCCTAATATCTCTTTCACAACCTCTACCATACTTTGCCACTAACCAGTAACCACCACATCTACCAACTCACTCGCATTAGAATTAGCCGACTACCGCTATCGCTCACTACGTTATTCACCTCCATTACCAACTCACTATGCCGCTCATTCCGCCTCCACCAACGAATTAGGCAGATAACTCCGCCACCACCATCGCATCTTCTGCTCACCCACTAGGCCAAATTTGGGCTTTCGTCACACATGCTCCGATTGGAACGTTCACACATTGAAATATTTGTGTGAGTAAAAGTCAGAAAATAAAATTCAGGTTATTAGTTAGCCACATATGAACCATCATTGTGTGACCATTCGGAAATGTATTACAACATATTTGAACATGTATGTGGCTTAAGGTATATGATACGTTTACGTCGTTTATTTAGCCACACATGAATTGCAATGTGTGACAAATATAGCGTAAGTTCGAAGCATTAGTCAAGATATAAATATAAAAAGTGACAAATCTTTGTCACTCAAATGCACAGTGTGACAAAATGGCATATATGGTCATATGAAGTATTTATTTATGTGTCTAACTAGTGGTTTGGACTTTATCGCACATGAGTCCAGTGTAGCAAACCTCCGGTATATATGGTCACACAGCTTATTCTGTGTGTCTAATGTTTATGGTCACGCATATTTATAGGACGATAATGTGTCCATATTGGTTTGTAATAGCCACAAAATATCATAAATGTGTATCTAAATGATGTTAATGGCCACGGTTTTGGTGATTATATGTGACCTGTATATTCTTTATAGTCACGTTTTTAAAACATCATGTGGTTAATATTCAAATGAAAAAATGTGCAATCGGATATCATTTAATTTGATATTAGTCACATTTTGTGTGAGAGTGTGTCTAAATCATTGTAGTTTATAGGGTCACTTAAAGTAATTGTTTATATGTCTAACTAATGGTTTGGACTTTGTCACACATGAGTCCAATGTAGCAAACCTCCGGTATATATGGTCACACAGCTTATTTCGTTGTGTCTAATGTTTATGGTCACGCATATTTTTAGGACGATAATGTGACCATGTGGGTTTGTAATAGCCACACAATATCACAAATGTGTATCTAAATGATGTTAATGGCCATGGTTTTGGTGATTATATGTGACTAGTATATTCTCTATACTCACATTTTTAAATATTAATGTGGCTAATATGCTAATGAAAAAATGTGCAATCGGTTATCATTTAATTTGATATTAGTCACATTTAGTGTGTGAGTGTGTCTATATCATGATAATTTATATGGTCACATAAAGTAATTGTTTATGTGTCTAACTAATGGTTTGGACTTTGTCACACATGAGTCCAGTGTAGAAAACTTCCGGTATATATGGTCACACAACTTATTCTATGTGTCTAATGTTTATGGTCACACATATTTATAGGACAATAAGGTGACCATATGGGTTTGTCACAGCTACACCATATCACAAATGTGTATCTAAATGATGTTAATGGCCACGATTGTGGTGGTTGTATGTGACAAGTATATTCTCTATAGTCACGTTTTTAAATATTCATGTGGCTAATATGCAAATGAAAAAAATGTGCAATCAGTTATCATTTAATTTGATATTAGTCACATTTAGTGTATGAGTGTGTCTAAATCATGGTGGTTTATACGGTTACATAAAGTAATTGTTTATGTGTCTAACTAATGGTTTGGACTTTGTCACACATGAGTCAAGTGTAACACCTCAAATTTTAAAACATCTTTTAAATAATATTTCATTCCAAAATTGTAAATAATGTATCAATGTCAAATACCGACATTACAAAAACAAAAGGTTTCTTGTTTGAGATTATCAGAGTATACAAAAATGGTGTTACAAATTATATCTTAGGCATAGGATAAGGACTCTAACTATCAACACCGAGTTAATCTCAACAAGGCCTCTTCTATTCGGACCTCCTAGATCTTCGATCCCGAACCTGAGTATATTGCAAAAACACAAACATAGTACGTGAGACAAAATTGCCTCGTGAGATACATGAGTTTTAGACACGATAAACAACTAGTCACATAATATTAATTACAATAAAATCATATCATTAATTTCATAATGGGTCACTTTCTTTCCTTCCTCATTGGCCAATATCAAGATAATTGGAATGCCTCCAATCTATCAAGACCGTCATTTCCACAGTAACTGGAATGCCTCCAATCTACCGGGACTCATAGGTATTGGATAATTGGAATTCCTCCAATCTACCACTAACCTTAAGGTACCGTGATAACTGAAATGCCTCCAATCTATCACTGTAACGACCCGAATTTTTGTAAATAAATAAATTATGTAAAAATATGATAATTATGGATAAATCGTTTTGATACACGTGAATATTGGTTTCGTGTCATTTGGACACCGTTTGATATGGTTAAGGTCGAAACCGGGTCGAAACAATCAATAAAAACTGCAGCCCTGCTGCATGGTAAGTTCGCGACGCGACCTTATGTTCGCGTTCGTGAACATCGGGCAGTGAGTTTGGGTTTTGGACGATCAGAGTTTACGACCAAGTTAGCGACGCGAGAAGTTCACGCACGGGAAGTTCGTGGCGCGAACTCCGGGTTCATGGCGTGAACTCTTCAAACACTGTATTAAATACATGTTTCAGCCATAAATGCTATTTCAAAAACCTAGTTTCTCTCCTTGGCGTTTTTTGAGTGCAAGAGTTGTTTTTGGGTGATCTCTTTATCAAAGCTTGGGAGATTTCACTTATAAGGGAAGATTAAAGGTAAATCTTCACTCCTTGATGTTTAGACTACTCCCATTAGCGCCGCCCAGGGTGTGGAAGAGGTGAATGTGGCAAGGATTGTCGAGAGCCCATGTGGGTGAGAAAAGGAAAGCCGAGAGTGGCTCGGGAATGTTCAAGAAGGGGAAGTTCACATCGAGCGTCTCTAAACAAGGAAGTGTTGCCTCCTGCAACAAGTGCGAGAAGAATTATACCGGCGTATGCCGAGGGGAGTCAAAGACTTACTTTAATTGCAGAAAACCGGGACATATGGCCCGGGATTGCAAGTCCAAAACATTGGCCGAGGTGGAGTGTTTCTCGTGCCACGAGAAGTGACACTATAGCAATGTGTGCCCAAAGAAGGAGCCGAATCACTTGTTTCTACGGCTTAAAAGAAGGTGGGGCCGGCTAAGGTGAAGGGGCGATCCTTCCAACTCACCCGGGAGGAGGCGAATAAGGCGCACGATGTGGTGTCAGGTACTTTATTCATTAACTCCTTATCAACTCATATATTGTTTGATTCGGGTTCTACTTATTCGTTTGTGTCTCATGAGTTTGGTTGTAAGTTGAATGTGCCATCAGTGTTAGATGAAATCTATGAGATAGAGGTAGCAAATGGGAATACCTCAATGGTTGAGTGTGTTTATAGGAATTGTGAATTAGAAATAGATGGGAAAAAGTTCAAGGTTAATTTGTTGCCCATGGGGATCAAAGCTTTTGATGTAGTTATCGGTATGGATTGGTTGGGCATGCACCAAGCCAAGATATTGTGTGATAAGAAGATGGTGTCAGTCAAGACTCCCGAGAATGAGAAAGTGTATGTATATGGGGGAAAACGACATCACATGCCTAATGTGATTACCGCTACTAAGGCGAGGACATGTTTATCGAAGGGTTGTGCATCGTTCATTGCATATGTGTTAGATGGCCGAAAGGAAAAGAAAGCGGTTGGTGATGTTAAAATTATTCGGGATTTTCCCGAAGTATTTCCCGATGACTTGCCCGATTGCTCGTGCTCCGTATCGTTTAGCTCCCACCGAGATGCGGCAATTGATGACTCAATTGCAAGAACTGTTAGACAAAGGTTTTATTCGTCCAAGTTCGTCACCATGGGGTGGCCCGGTGTTGTTTGTCAAGAAGAAAGACGGTTCGATGAGCATGTGTATCGACTACCGTGAGCTGGATAAGTTAACTATTAAGAACCGTTATCCATTGCCAAGAATCGATGACTTGTTTGATCATTTGCAAGGTGCTAGTTATTTCTCGAAGATAGATTTGAGGTCGGGTTATCACCAAGTTCGTGTGAAAGAAGGCGACACCGAGAAGACGGCCTTTCGTACACGGTATGGTCATTATGAGTTCCTAGTGATGCGGTTTGGTCTTACGAATGCGCCGGCTATTTTTATGGATGTGATGAATCGGGTTTGTGAACCGTTTCTTGATAAAAATTTTATTGTGTTCATTGATGAGATTTTGATTTATTCAAAAACCGAGGAAGAACACAAGGGCCATTTGAGACTTGTGTTGGATGTATTGAAACGGGAAAAGTTGTATGCCAAATTCTCGAAGTGTGAGATTTGGTTGCGGGAAGTGCAATTCTTGGGTGACGTAGTGTCACGTTATGGTATTAAAGTTGATCCTTCGAAGATTGAAGCGATGTCAAACCGGGAAGCTCCGAGGACTCCTACCGAAGTAAGAAGTTTTCTGGGGTTAGCCGGATATTACCGGAGATTTATACAAGACTTTTCGAGAATCACGGTTCTAGTCACAAAGTTAACTAGGTAAAGTGAGAAGTTTGTGTGGGATAAGAAGCAAGATGAGGCGTTTGGGTTGTTGAAAGAGAAGTTGTGTAACGCGCCGATTCTTACGTTACCGGATGGTATGGAAGATTTTGTAGTTTATAGTGATGCTTCAAATCAAGGTCTCGGTTGTGTGTTGATGCAAAGGGGTAAGGTAATCGCGTATGCTTCTCGACAATTAAAGGATGCGGAAACGAGGTGTACTACACACGACTTAGATTTGGCGGCGACTGTGTTTGCCCTGAAATTGTGGAGGCATTATTTATATGATACTCGGTGTACTTTGTACACGGATCATAAGAGTTTACAATATGTGTTTACTCAAAAAGACCTTAATATGCGACAAAGGAGGTGGATCGAGTTGATCAACGATTATGATTGTGAGATTGTGTACCATGCGGGGAAAGCTAACGTAGTAGCCGATGCCTTGAGCCGAAAAGCCTATGAGAAGCCAATTAAGGGAAGATCGATGCGTATTGAAGTCGTCTCAAATATTATCGAAAGAATCAAGGATGCCCAACGGGAGGTTATGGGAAAAGATGAGTTAAGACAAGAACGATTGGGTAAGAAACAACATTTTGTGGAAAATGTGCAAGGGTTGAAAATCGTAGGCGGTCGAATTTGGGTTCCCAATTTCGGGGGTACCCGAAAAGAGTTGTTGAATGATGTGCACAAATCAAAGTATACAATCCACCCGGGAAGTAAAAAGACGTATCAAGATTTGAAACGGGTTTATTGGTGGCCCGGAATGAAGGCTAGAGTAGCCAAGTACAACTCAAAGTGTGCCACATGTGCGCAAGTGAAAGCCGGGCATCAAGTGCCGTATGGGGTAGCCCAATCATTGCAAGTACTGGCCGAGAAGTGGGAAGACATAACTATGGATTTCATAGTTGGATTGCCAAAGACTAGCAGGGGTCATGATGCCATTTGGGTTATAGTTGACCGGTTGACCAAGAGTGCATTATTTTTAGCCATTTGGGAATCTCTGCCACTAGAGAGGTTGGCTAAGTTATATGTTGATGAGGTGGTTCGACTCCACGAGGTTCTGTTAACAATAGTATCCGATAGAGATGCGATGTTTACCTCGAGATTTTGGAGATCGTTACAAGAAGAGTTGGGTACAAAGTTGCGGTTGAGCACAACTTATCATCCGCAAACCGACGGTCAAAGTGAGAGAACGATTCAAACATTTGAAGATATGTTGAGATCGTGTGTGTTAGATTTCGGTGGTAAATGGGATGAACATTTACCGTTAGTCGAGTTCTCGTATAATAATAGTTATCACTCGAGCATTAAGATGCCGCCTTATGAGGCGTTGTATGAAAGAAAATTTAGAACTCCATCTTGTTGGCTAGAAGCGGGAAGACAAAGCTCACGTGTCCCGAAATTGTGAAAGTGACGAATGAAAAGATTGGTATAATACAAGCCAACATGAAAGATGCTCAAGATAGACAAAGAAGTTATTCGGGTTTGAAAAAGAGACCATAATACGACTTGGATGTCGGAGATATGGTAATGTTGAAAGTGTCACCTTGGATATGTGTAATGCGGTTTGGAAAGAAAGGAAAGTTAAGTCCAAGGTATGTTGGACCGAAAATATTGAAGCGAATTAGGTTTCAAGCCTTTAAGTTGAAACTTCCACCCGAGCTTCAAGGTGTGCATCACACCTTTCACGTGAGTTATTTGAAGAATTTCATTGGTGAAGTGGAAAATATTATTCCATTGCAAGAGTTGCGGGTTGATGCCCCGAACCAGTTGATTAAGGAGCCCGGGGCTATATTAGAGGCAAAGACAAAGAAGCTTCAGAATAAAGAGATCGAGTTGGTGTTGGTCAAGTGGAAGCATTCCCTTGGACTAAATTTGACTTGGGAAGTCAAAGACGAGATTCAGAAAAGGTATCCGGATATTGTGAACTATGATGAGATTCCGAGGACGAAATTTTCTTAAGGGGTAGATAGATGTAACTACCTGAATTTTTGTAAATAAATAAATTATGTATATATATGATAATTATGGATAAATCGTTTAAAACATGTGGAAATTCGTTTCGTGTCATTTAGGCACCGGTTGATATGGTTAAGGTCGAAACCGGGTCGAAACAATCAACAAAAACTGCAGCCCTGCTGCATTGGCAAGTTCGCGACGCGAACTTATGCTCGCGTTCGTGAATATCGGGCAGTGAGTTTGGGTTTTAGATGATCAGAGTCGACGACCAAGTTAGCGATGCGAGAAGTTCACGCACGGGAAGTTCGCGGCGCGAACTCTGGGTTCACAACGCGAACTCTTCAGACATTGTATTAAATACGGGATTTCAGCCATAAATGCTATTTCAAAACCCTAGTTTCTCTCCTTGGCGTTTTTCGAGTGCAAGAGCTGTTTTTGGGTGATTTCTTCATCAAAGATTGGGAGATTTCACTTCTAAGGGAAGACAAAAGGTAAATCTTCACTCCTTGATGTTTATAGCTTAAGATTCATGGAATTTAATGCTTGGGTATGAAACCCTAGTTCTTGGGTTTTTGGTTAATGGTGAAATAAAGGTTGTACACACTTAATAAATGGTATTTTAACAAAGGAAACAAGTGTTGGTTAAGATTTGCAAGAATCTTAAGGTTTGGTGAAACCTAGGGTTTAAAAATCATCAAAATTGGGGGAAACTGTTATAAAAGGATTTCTAATGATAAAGGGTTTATTATTAGTAGTATTTGTTTTTGAAGAAGTTGTGATTGTTATATTAGGCTTTTGGAGAAGTCTTGGAAGGTGCTAGCTTATTGAAGCAAAAGGATTGTGTGCAAGGAACACATTTGGAGCAACATTTGCTAAAGTGAGTACGTGTGGACTTTACTGCGTACATAGCTATGGAAATACGTTTCATTTACATGTGTTGAGTCTATTTGGTTACTGTGTAGAATTATAGTATGTTGAGTTAGTTTATATTATTGATAAAAGTTAACTAACTTGTTTGATGATTGATGTGATAGCCGAAGGCTTTGATTGAAATAACTGTTGAGTTATAGTAAGGATGAGACGAAGTGATGATGCGGGGGATACCCGGTCATGAGAATATGGAATGGGGAGCATTAGGGCGGATCCCCATCGGCCCATTCCATGATATTAGTCTTGCTAACTGGAGGTAGTCCCGCGAGTAAGGCAGGTATTGGTAGATTGGGCGATTCCCTCTTGCCTTTACCTTGAAGCTTATTAATACGGGGGATCCCCGGTTAATAAGTTAAGGTGGTTCTAGTTAGTTTGGGGGCAACCCGGTAACTAGATATGATTGCTAGGAAAGCAAGGATGATAGAGTCACAATAGGGTGACTAGATTGATGGACAAGTTATATATGTATATGTTTACATGTTATGTGATACTTGTTATTATTGGGGTATAAAACCCATGTAGCTCACGAGACTTTCTTGTCTCACGTACTCCTTGTTTGTTTGCTATGTACTCAGGTTCTGGATAGAAGGTTTCGGTGCGTACGGATGGAGACGTGCGAGGCCTAGAGTAGAAGAACACAAGAACGGAATTATGCTTAGCTTTGGTTTTGATATATTTTGTAACACCAACTTTATACTCTGATTTTCTATTTTTAAAATGATATATTTTGGCCAAATGTTTTGTTATAAAATTTGAGGTGTTACAATCACGGCCCTAGGAAATCATCATCATCATCATCTGTTAGTCATCATTTCTTATTCATCGTTTTGAGCTTCTATCTCCATCCTTTCTAAATCAGTTAACAATTCATCATCATATAAACAATTCATCATAAATGACATGAATAATCAAATAACTCATAGACTCGATAAAAACAAGTAACATTTAACATTTACCAACTATCTACTCAGTTTAAAAGTTCACATGTACTAACCTTAACCAAGCTTAACCAAAGATGTGTCTCTTGAACATAAATGTTGCTTCTTATGACTTGAAAACCTCAAGTTTTTAAACCAATGACCTAATACCAAAACCTATACAATGGTTTACATGAAACATCCACATTAACTATATATTTCATGGCTAGTTAGTTAACTACTAGCATCATTTTCCCCTAAGTTTACCAAACCCTAATTCCATAATCTCCATATTATCATAGATCGATAATATGAACACACTTTCCTTGTTAAAATACCATAGATCTAAGTTATACAACTTCCATTTAACTATTAAAGCACCAACCCAAAACTATGGTTTGAGATTCAAGCTTTCCCTTTTTGAATCTAAGCCTTAAAACCCAAGGGGAGTGAAGATTTACCTTTAACCTTCAACTAGGAGTGAAATCACCCAAGGTTTGATGAAGATTCAACTCCAAACGCTGATTTGTACTCGAAAATCGCCAAGGAGAGAAAACTAGGGTCTCTACATTGCATTTATGGATGAATCGGGCATTAAAAACTGCTACCGCAGAGTTCGCGCCGCGAAGCTCAAGTTTGCGCCGCCAACTAGTTCGAACACACGTTTTTCGTGATCGGGAACTTGGTCGGGAACTCTTCACTTCTGAACACCAAAGTCTATGTCCAAAGTTCACGTCCGTGAACTCCAGTTCGCGTCGCGAACTACCCAGTGCAGCTAAGGCTGCACTTTTTGTTGCTTATTTCGACCCGGTTTCGTCCTTAACCATATCAAACGACGTCCAAATGACACGAAACTAATTTCCACATGTTCTAAATGATTTATCCATAATTATCATATTTTTACATAATTTATTTATTGACAAATTTTGGGTCATCACAATTATCTACCCCTTAATAAGATTCGGTCCTCGGAATCTCATCATAGTTTATAAAGTTCGGGTATCTTTTCCGAATCTCATCTTTGACTTCCCAAGTCAAATTTGGTCCAAGAGAATGCTTCCACTTGACCAACACCAACTCGATTTCTTTATTCTGGAGTTTCTTGGTCTTTGACTTCAAAATGCCCTCGGGTTCTTCAATCAACCGGTTCGGGGCATCAACCCACAATTCTTGCCTTGGAATTATATTCTCGAATTCACCCACGAAATTCTTCAAATAACTTAAATGTATCATGAACACCTTGAAGTTCAGGTGGAAGTTCCAACTTAATTGCTTGTAGACCAATCCGTTTCAAAATCTTGAACGGGCCAACATACCTTGGGCTCAATTTGCCCTTCTTCCCAAACCGCATCATGCATTTCCCAGGCGATACTTACAACATTACCATGTCACTAACATTTAAATCATATGGTCTCTTTTTTCAAACCCGAGTAGCTTCGTTGTCGGTCTTGTGCGGCTTTCATATTGGCTTGGATTATTCAAATCTCTTCGTTCGTCACTTTCACAATTTTAGGACCCGTGAGTTTCGTCTCAGCCGCTTCAAGCCAACACGAAGGAGTTCTACAATTCCCTTCATACAACGCCTCATAAGGCGGCATTTTAATACTCAAGTGATAACTATTATTGTATGAGAACTCGACTAACGATAAATCGTCCTTTCACTTTGACCATCGGTTTGCTGATGGTAAGCCGTGCTCAATCTCAACTTTGTTCCCAACTCTTCTTATAACCATCTCCAAAACCTCGAGGTAAACCTCGCATCCCTGTCGGACACAATCGATAACGGGACCCCATGGAGTCTTACCACCTCATCCACATACAACTTTGCCAATTTCTCAAGTGGCATGGTTTCCCGAATGGCTAAAAACAATGCACTTTTAGTTAACCGGTCAACTATGACCCAAATGGCATCATGACTCTTGCTTGTCTTAGGAAAACCAACAATGAAATCCATTGTTATATCTTCCCATTTTCCGGCCGGTACTTACAATGATTGAGCTACCCCATACGGTACTTAATGCACGGCTTTTACTTGTGCACACGTGGAACACTTAGAAAAATACTTGGCCACTCTTTCTTTCATTCCGGGCCACCAATACACTCTTTTCAAGTCTTGGTACGTTTTTGTACTTCCCGGGTGGATTGTTAGGTCACAACAACCCTGGATTGATTGTATAATTGATAGATTAATTAGACTTAAGACAATTAAAGTGATTAACACAATATTAGAGTCAAATGTATAATTCCACTAAGTGTGGTATGCTGCGGAATAGCAATACCACTGATCAATTACAATATGTTTATATGTGAAAGCGTAAATTGGTAAGTACTCCTTTGCCAAGTGATCTCTATTTATAATGGTATAGAGATCTTACAAAAGAGGCAAGGAGTAACGGAAGGACTAGAAAAGGAAAGTGGCCGAGATCAAAGGGATTTGATCTGGCCAAGTAAACAAGGAAATGTTTACTCAGTCCTTGTACTCAATATTGGATGTCAATACTGAGTGACCAAAACTGTCTACTCAGTATTGGACCAAGACTTAGCTAATTTATTCTACATACTATTCTAAGCTACTCTAGGTTGTCTTGTTTTCTTAAGATCCCAAGGGGTAAGGCTTTTTACCTTAACAATCTCCCCCTCTCTAATGATAACAAGACAATTTTACAAAAGAGAAGTAAAGATAACAAGTCTTCTTCCTCAACCTCTGCTTATGGCTTCATGCTCATAGAAGACTTCCTGCTTGATGTGGACATACTCATCTTTCTTTTTGAGCTATTCTCTTCTATTCCACAGTACATCAACAATCTTTTTTCTGAACCAAGCATCCTCCTTCTTGGATATTAACCACTTCAATCCCACTAGATGACTTATGTTTGCATTTGGAAGATCTTCTTCTGTTATGAAGCATTCTCTGTCATCTGAGTAAGTGTACATATATCCAGATGTTGGATGTATAGTGCTCTTTTGATCCTGAAAGACAAGGTTAGGGGGTACATGGTATTTATTAAGGAACCTGAATGTGTTAAGACACTCAGGTCTGTTTTTCTGTATGCCTCAGTCATTACACTGAGTGCCCTGTACTCTCCTGGAAATAAGATCCCCTTTTCAAAACAAACTGCAGAAACTGCCCAGATTTCATCTATAACCAGTTGGGCTTGAGAGGATCTTGAGGGCAACTCCTTGATCATTTTGGTGATCTTGATCCAGTCTTGAAGTCCCATATTCTGGAGATCATGAAGAAAAATCTTCATGGGAGGACTGACTGGTCCAGTGCAGATAGCAACTATTGAACCATTGATCATTTTTACCTTGATTTTGTTGACATCAATGTTCAACCAGTATATATCCCGCACACTGAGAAATACTTTGTTTATCAGTATTTCCATCCTTGTCTCTCTATACCTTGCTCTCTGAGCAACTGAGTTCTAATATTGTTCTCTAAGGTCTGCTCCTTTCAATCTTCTTCTGTGAGATGTTGATAGAACATCAGTCTCAGTGTAAGGATCAGTCTCAGGTTCTTCTTTGACACCAAGAGCATGTAGATAGAAGAATTTTTCTGCTTCATCTTCTAATTGTTGTGCAGTCTTCCTTGGAACCTGCTCATCATGATGAACAGACCTTCTAGGTCTGGTGATTAGAGGAGCTGGAGCAGGTTCTTCACTTGATTCAGAAGACATGACCACTCTTGACTTTCTTCTAGTGGATCTTCTAACTGGTCTTGGGTCACACTGAGTTGGTATTTGTGGTCTTCTAGGAGGCTCTTCATCATCTGAGGATGATGAGAGCTTGGTTCATCAGCCATATCCAGTGCAAATTTTATTAAGTTTTGAGTTGGTACTGGATTTGGTTCGTCATCATCATCAGCAATGGGCCACACAAATGTCCTGTATACAATTATTTGCAAGTTGTTCTCATACTGAGCAGAAGGCACGATATGAGCCTGCAGAGGTTGGTCAGTATCAGTCTCCCCCTGAGTAGATGACTCAGACTGATGTTGTTCCATGAATGACCTTCCTCTTTCCCTTCTTCTTTCATAATGAAACATAAGAGATTCAGTATGTTGCTGTGACTGTTGTTGTGGAGGTTGATCTTCATTCATTTTCCTTCTTTTCTCCCCCTGAGCAGATGGCTCAGGTTGATCAACCTCATCTTCTCTTTGTCTCTTCCCCCTTATTGTTAACATTGGATGGGGAGGTAAGAGGTTCAGTATCACCACCTACATCTCCTTGAGTGTTATCATGAGTAGGAGATGGCATAGGCTCAGTGGCAGCATCAGTATGATCCCCTTGATCTTCATGTGTGGGTGATTTGCTTTGCTCAGTATCATCATCTCCGCCTTGATCTTCATTATCTCCACTGTGTTGATATTGTGGAGTCAGTGGAGGTTGTTGATGTTGTTGTTGGAGTAATGCAACAGATTCTTTTAATGAATCAATTTAATTACTCATGATTTCCATCCTGGCCAGTATTGTGTTCTGTGTGGTCTGCATAGCCAGGATTTGTTGCATGATTGTCTGCAAGGAAACCTCTTCCACTAGAGCCTGCTGGACACGAGTGCCCTGCACATATGGTGCTAAAGAAACAGAAAAATAGTAACTGGTTAGTATGGAATGGCTTATGAGATATAATTGTGGTATTGTTTAATTCTAAAATCATTTAAATAGAGTTTTTGAAGTCTGTATTTCATCTGGTGTATGATGAAATATTGTGGACTTGTGCAAAGCATGTGTAAGAAGGTTTTCAGTATAAGTGATTGTGATGTGTAGTAGCTCAGTATAGGATAAGTCACGTTTTCTGAATAGGTTTGGGTAAAGGAAAACGAAGCTTGGGATATGCTTCTTTGTTGTTTCAATGTTTATCACTCGGTGTTAGAGTGATAACAGTAATGTGGCTTAAACCCCATGAATTTTATTTGGATAGTGTAGCTTTAGGGTTTGTGATCATTTCTTAAATCATATTGTCCAATTTAATATAAATTGGATATGATAAAAGCAGTACCAGTGGGTGTCAGTGTGACATCAACCACCATTGTCTTTTTGTATGTTAAGACAACTGTAGGCTGGCAATGATCTTTTGTGCTAAGTGTAGGAATTTTTCATAGTAGCAGTGGGCTAACTATGTTGGCCTTAAGAGAATATATTTAAAAAAAATCGTTTGAGACTTTGGTCAGTATTGAGTTGGTACAGGCCAATACTTAGTCTCCAGTTTTGAAAATAATAATATATATATAGGAGTTTGAGGGCTTTTTAAGAAATCCATCCCTGAGGCTTTGTCAGATTCCATTCTCCCTTCAACAGAGATAGGTGCTGGATCATTTGTGTGTTGATTTGAACCTCCAGGACCTTCCATATATTGTTGTTCTGTTGGTTGTGCTTCTGCTTCCAGATTATGTTGCTCATAAGCAATTTCAACATCCAATGGAAAATGTGGTTCCAAGTTCGGTGGTGGTTGAGCAATGTGTTCTTGTTCTGGTTCTTGGAGTTCAGCATGAGATGCTATTTGATGTTGCTCTTCT